>JBCFYV010011172.1:59470789-60070789 GCA_039000515.1 Timema cristinae
ATTTATATTATTATATATAATAATATATATATTTAAATTTTATATGTGAGTGTATATATATATATATTTTGTTTTTTATATATATATATATGGTGTGTATTTATGTGTGTAAAATTGGGGAACGAAATTTTTTTCACTCTATGATAACAATAATATAAAAATTTTAAAAAGGGAAAAACAAGGCAGTTTAATCTACTTATCTAAATTTTCAGAAGATTTAAACTCAAAATGTATATCTAGAAATTGTGTGGTTGAACCAAAAAACCGGTATTAATTGTTTGGGGTAAAACATCATTTTTGGATTGTTTACTTATGACAAATTTTTTTAAAAAAAGTGGGTTTTTTTGCCAATAGGCTAATGTTTTGATTTTTTTTAAATGGGGATCTTGGAAATGTTTTTATTTTTACAAATTTAAAACTATATTGGTTCTTGGGGAAAACCCCTCATATTTTTTCAAAAATGGTCCTAACTAAATTTTGGGCCCAAATTTTACTTCCCTTTGGGATCGGGAGAAAGGTTTTCATTATCAATAATACAGTTTCTTTTTTCTTAAAAAAAATTAAATTTTTTAAAATAGTTTACTTACGACAATGTATAAAAAAAGTTTGATTTTTTTTAAAAAAAAACCGGGAAAAGGGGAAATTTAAAATTTTTAAAAAAATCTAGGGGGGAAGTTTATTATCATGGGTAAAAAAGAATTTTTTTTTTTTTTTCAAAAAACCAAATAATTTTAGTAACTTAAACCTAATTTATTTTTGGGAAAAATTTTAAAATTTTTTTTTAATAGGTCATCACTGCGTTGCGCGGACCGAGAAGCAGCGAAGATGCCCGACACCCCAAAACCTTGTGGCATGACTAACTCCCCCAAACCCCAAAGCCCCTCACCCCCCCTTTCTTCCCAAAAATTTTCCCTTTTCCGTACGGGGGGAAGTGAGCTTTAAGGGCTGCATATTTTGGGGTTTGGAGGGGGTCCCGCCCAACCGGGAAATTGGATTTTTTTTGGACCAGTTCTCCCCTTTTTCCCCACATTTTACTTTTCTACATTCTCTAATTTCCGTAAACCTTTTTTTTCTGACATTTTTTCCCGTTCCGGATTGATCTTTCTTACAAGTTTTTCCCCATACCACCACCTATTTGTTTTAAAAATTATCTTATGCTTTTCTGGAGGGGCCCCCCATCAAAGCCCGCTAAAATGGGAGAAGAAAGGGGGAAAAAGGGGGAGAAGAAAGGGGGAAAACCAAAAATTTTGGGAGGAAAGATGGTGGTTTTTGGATTGTGCGGGGTGAGAAAAAAAAAAAGGATTTAAAATGGTGAAATTTCGCTGGGGAACACACGATAAACCGCGGCATAAAAGAAGAAGGAAGGCGGGCTTTGAGAAGAAGTTTTTCCGGGTTCCGGGGGAGCCACAACGGGTTTCAGAGTTTGTGAAAAAACCAGGACTGTCCGATACCCCGAGATTCTGCGCTACCCCAACCGAGGGAATAACTATTTTGGATTTATTACATGGTCCCGTGCTCCGGACTTTTGCAGGGAGCTTCCACGTTGTCATCATCTTCTAATTTTCTATACGTCTCTTCAAAGTCGTTTCTAGCATCTTTGAGGTGAGAAATCGTCTTTTTTACTTTATCGATGCAGTATTTCACATCGAAAGTTTTGGTTTGTAGAATTTTGAATAATGTGTCGTGAGAGAAAAAATGTTGCTGAAAACCTTCAGTTGAAAGGCCAAATGAAATCTCTCAATGATGAAGCATACCCTTTAGCACCACGAAAACATCAATATCCCAACTATCTGGATTTTCAGCAATATTCTAAAAAAACTGTATGTTTGTGTGTATGTTTTATTTTTCATTTACTGTATTCACAACTCTGGAATTATAATTCCACCTTGTATTGACAACTGTTGGAAACCGCTTCTTTAACCTCAAATTGATAAGAGCGTTAATGCGTTTTGATGAATGTGAAAAGAAATTTGGAATGCCATTCAAATGTCTTTAAAAATATCTTGCATTCTAATATATGATTCACAGACTGTGAAAGAACTAGATTGAGTTTGTATCATAACAATGGATGAAGGTTGCACCTGGGCACCTCTTTTTAAACAAAGCGTTTTTACATATTTAAAATGTCCAGAAAATGTAGCGCACCATCATACGCTTGTGCTACAAGTTTTTGCTCAAAAATTGAAACTCGAAAGGATTAGAAAAAACAGCCCCACTTAAAATAATTGCAGTACGATCACTGCTGACATCTAAAAAACAAATTAATCTTTCATATATTTGGCCATCTTTCACATATCAAAGGGACTGTCGAAAGTTGAGAGACCCTTTGCATCCAACATTATTGCTAGAAAAAAATGCAACATTTATTTCGACTTAATCTTATCCAAAATTCCATCACCACACATTTAATGATATCGTTTTGAATTTTGTTGGAGGTTCCTTTAAACGCTCCCCTACTCTGGAGATGAAAATCCATTTACTATCGTATTAACAAAGTAACTGAATTAGTTTCAATGTAGTTCCCCCCCGTAAAGGGAATCTTCCCTTTCCCCCTCGCGACCTCTGAATGGCAGCTCTTGCTTAGCCAAAATACAGCACACTTTCAATTAATCGTTTCATTAGTTCCCGGGTTTTTAAAATCAACCTCTGCATTATGAAATTAAAACGTCTAACATTTTTTGCTCAATCAGTTGAAAATCTATTAAAGTTTTCCTGAAAGTTTTTAATTTAGTTATTGCGGATAGGTGTTGAGTGAGTCTTTTCAAGGCGCATCTTGGCTTTTTGAAAATTGCTGATACACAAAATCTTTTATTATTCCACACTCCCTGATTTGTTTCGAACAACATACAAGGCCAACAATACAGCCAGTTTCTTGATTTGCATGCATTTTACCATTTTGAAGAATTAATAATATTCTGTTTTGAAAGGGACATGTATAGTCTTTCATTTTGTTTTAGCAGAAATGTCTGGAGTTGGCCTAAATTTTCAATATCACTTGCGGGCTTTTCTTCAAAAGTGAGGGCTCCAAAACGAAACTTGCGAATAATTGTTCGAGAGCACAGCATTGAGAAAGGTAGATAGCACTTATACATCCCACTAGAACTACCTTCACTAACCCTGCTACATTGTCTCAGTCCCTTCCCCAAGCTTTTTGTTGTGAGGGAAACTAGGTTTTCAAATCCCGAGTCTCCTTCCATAAGTTCTACACTTTCAAACACTGTCAAACAAAAATTTGACAATCGAACATTTTAACACTTAACAAAAATCTCTTTCAAAAAATGGGAACAATTACATAAGCTTAACAACCACAACACTACCACTTATAAGAAGCAAACCAAAATTACATTTACCTGTGACAGAACGCCAAGTGTTAGCATATATCTTATTATAGAGATGGACTATAGCTGACTTCAACTAGTCATCTCCCCGGTAAGAGCCTTAAGACTCGAGCAATTCCGATGTTAGTTGGGAGAGGGAAGGGTCCTTAAGCAGCGGGAATATCATTGAGTATCGTGACAGCACTTCTGATGTTAGTATGTTGTCAATGTTGAGAAGGAAAGGGGGGGGGGGGCAGCGCACAAATAGCTAAATATCGATGAGTATTGTGACGCAAATTGAGACTCAGATAGATTTTATTTTTTGCTTTTATTTCCCTTTAAAATTTAACTCAAAATAAATAAACTAAAAATGTCTGGGGACAAGCCTAATCCTAACTAGTCCATTGACGGCACGCCATTGCATATGATAATATTATTTAATTTTTTTAACAACAGATTTTGACAAAAAATAGGCCTAAAATTAGCCTTGAAAAAATAACTATCCACTTTCTCGCCATTACAGTAAAGTAATTAATTTAAGTTAATAACTGATAGAGTTAGTTTAAAATGTGTTTTAAATGAGTTGACTTAATTAGTATTATAGTTATGTTATTAGTATTAACGGTGTGCCTTTTTTGTTTCAAAATTTGCTAGGTTCAATGCAATAGTTCGAGTATGTATTGTAATGACATTTATTTGACCACTAAGAATATTCGAAAACATTGACAAAATTATCCTCTTAATTTTATATATTAAACATATTTTGCTTTTATTTGAATTTTAGAATATATTATTTCATGTCTAAAATACGACTTGTTCAATATTATTTATTTATAATAGTCACCAGATCTAGCTAAGAAGTTACTGGGATTTTTTGGTTAAGTTAACACCCTGAAGTTATAAGACATCAGATATTGTAACTAAAATCAGTATGTTTGACTAAGTCGGGTAAGAGTTGACACGTAGGATGATTTAAAGAGTAGAGGTGGGCAGAACGGCTCAGAGTGATTCAGTTCAGTGAAATGAGCAGTTACGTACATCAGGGTTGGCCCACCACTTTCTCCAAATGAATTGAAATTTATAAAGTCCTTTGTGCTACTTTTTGTGCTTATATGTGCCAGAATCTCAGGGTTTGTGCTATTAAATTACTCAAATTATAAAGGTCTTTAATGTGGTGGGCTTACTTGATTTCAAGCTGGTCCACCACATTTTTAAAAACATCCTATCTTGATTTTGATTACGCCAGTTCTTTTTACTATATTTGTGGTAATGTGTACCCATAGTTCCACTTTTGTTCTATTAAATTAAGCCCGTGGCAACGATTTTAACGTGGCGGGCCAGCTTGATGTTCAAGTTGGCCCGCAACATTTTCGAAATCAAAAAATCAAAACTTGTTCATGCCATTCGTTAGTGCTCCATTTGTGCTCATATGTGCCCGAAATTCATATTTGTGCTATTAAATTACCCCCAAATGGCAACAAATTTAATATGGTTTGATTTTTCAAGTTGGCCCACCACATTTTCCAAATCAAAATTTGTTCATGCCATTCGTTAGGGCTCCGTTTGTGCTCATATGTGCCCAAAATTAATCTTTTGTACCATCAAATTACATTTGTTACAACGATTATAAAATCTGTTGTCCACTGTTGCGGGGCGGAATCAGACGAGGCGGATTGGTTGGTACCCTCTACTGAGTGGGAGATAGCTTGTTCGTCCATTGGAGCGAAGCAGGAAGTCTAATACTGAACAAATGGAGCACAATTGATTGTATATATTTTAACTCGTTTGTAGAATGAGGCAACTAACAAGCCAAGAATAAAATTTACCAAGAAAATATTTTATCTCCTTAAAATGTTATTGTAGCTATGACTTGGCAAGTGGAATCACCCTACCATTACACATTAGCGTATGTGCGTATAACCCGAACGGGTAGTAAGACGCGGTGCTAATAATAATAATAATATATTGAATTAAATATTAAAATTTAGTTTTTATGCTTAAGCGCACCTTTATTGCGCCTTTAGTAATCCACTTTATTCCACAACGTTGACCAAGTGGTCTTAAATATTGAAATAAAATTTAATCTGGTTGCCATCTACACGAATGTCAAGGCCCAAATTGTTTTTTTAGAAACAGAAAATTATTTTTCTGGGTGTACTTAGGAGCCTGATTTTGTTGACACGTTTGTATTTGATACATCATAAACAATTTTCATACGTATGCTTGCTGTACAACCACTAAGCCAAAAAAAGTTTCTCTTGGGCAACGTCAGATACTTCAGCTAGTAAGATGTAAATTTCACTTTTAAACATTCATAGGCCTATGGGGAAATCTATTTAACGCACAAAGAACAAGATTTATGACAACTGGGCTAAATAAGACAGTTAATATTTTTATAGATGCCAGTATTTACATCACTGAGAGTCTGGAACTTTAGGGGTTTATTCTGCTTGGAAACTAGAGCATTACCTTTCTAAGCAATATATTGTTTATTTTTATATTTTGCTTTAAAGACATAGTACTGTGTGCAGTGCGTGCTCAAATTATTTTAAATTAAGTTATTTAGTTGTGATCTAGTTTTAAAAAGGAAGGAAAATAACTGATAAATTTCTTGTTTAAAGTGCCACTATAAACTCTGTCACGTTGTGTGCACTAAACTCGGTGATTTACACCTATATAAGATTCACTTAATCTTCGGTCGGAGCTAGTGAAAGGGATAAAAAGCAAGTCGATTGTATCTATAATTTCAGTCCTTCCTTCTTTATATTATTAGCTACACCATTGAATATCAATAAATATGGTCTTCAATTATGTTCTTAGTTGACTGCTTGTTGACCATCTAATAATTTTAAGAATAATTTATTAAATTTATTAATAAAAGAAGTTAATAGCATAAAGTTCGAAACTAATGAGTTTTTCTTTTAAATATGTTGAGGTAGCTAATATATATTCGGATATTTAAAGGAAGCTCGTTTGTATGGCTTTATCTCGTTCCAGAATCATACTCTATTGTAGTATTTATACAGTAATAAAAAACCGTCTAGGTGGAAATTTATACTTCCGTTCTAAATGGCCGTTTATCGCACCAAAATAATAATCTATAAATATAAAATAGGATTCTTGTGTGAAATTGAGTCGTTATATCATATTCTACCAAAATTACGTTGTAGTAGATATCGTACTTCCTACAAGCCCATAACCTAAATTATCGTTTTGAATTGTACTGATCGCCTCATCTTGAAGGTAACCAGACACTTATTAAACCCCTTTTTTTTCTACTTAGTCAAGACTGAAAAAGAACTAAGTCAACTATTAATTATAAAAAAAAAAAAAAGGTGGGGATAGTACCAAAACACGTGGTTTCCCACGAGGTTGTTCAAATACACAATCCATTTATCAAAAGGATTTATAATTTATTATTTATTAAGAGAAAAACAAAATTTAAAAAGGATTATAAAAGAAAACATTTAGTGAGGTTAATTTAAAGACAATAAAGGAAACATTTTACATTTACTACCTTACCGATTTGTTACAAACACCCATCACAAAAGATGTCTCCATTAGAAGCTCATAGAAACAAAAATAAAATTAATATTTATAAAGATAAATAAAATAGTCATCAACTAAAATATTTAATTCTTAGCATTATTTTTATTTAACTATTGTGACATATAGGATGTCGATTGATAAAAATAATAGCATCAAAGAAAAATCCGGCCACATGGTTCATAAATTTGGCGTTACATTCCAATACAAAGGTTATCTAATAATAAACACTAGATCATGATTAAAATATAAAACTACACGGAAACTTTACTTCATCATACAAAAATAATAAATAAAATAAAAAAGGAAAACGACTACATGTTAATTGGAAAAGATTCTCAAAAATATTTAAAAAAAAGGAAGAAAGTAAAATACGTCTCACCAGTATTACAGCCAAAAACGAAATAGGTCGAGACAAAGCTGTTCCTTTCAAAACAGGAAATTCATATCTTAGGAGATGGCCAATCAGAGACCAGTTTTTTAAGATAAGGAGAATCGGCCAATAGTATTTTAGTTGAAGACTTTACATTTTAACCAAACATAGTATAAAATGAATATTAATGAAAAATTAAATACATAAAAAAGGTACAAAGATATGTAATTATTTAATAATGATAACCAAGATTGAATTATTCATTTATAATAGTTTATTAAAAGCTTTAGTTCCTCAAATTCCCGTTCCCGATCGCTACTTCATTTCTAATTTCAATTTAGTCCAATAGACTTCGTTCCATAACACTATTGGAGCTTCAAGGTTGATAGACCTAACGGTCAGTCTATAACCAACAGTACATAATGTAATAATTATACACAAAATTTGTCGTTCAAACCAATTTAATTAAGATTTTAGTTAACTTGTTTCATTATACGTTGTTACTGAACTTTCAATATAATATAGTTTCTAAAAGCAATATATAAGATATGGGCCAACTTTTTTTAAAACTGGTAATATAATAATACTTTCTACAAGCTTATAACCTAAATGATAGATTGATGCTATGACAACTACAAAAAGTTTGTCATTCAATCAAACGCAATCAAGTTTTAAGAATATCATATTTCATAATATTTATTGAACTTTAAATATAATGTGGTTTCTGAGACAAATATACAAACTAATATCTAACTTTAAATATATTGTAGTCAAGCAGAATGTAATAAATATGGATGATAAATACATATTTAATTATAATAAGGACTTTATTCTTATTTTTACAGTATTACTTGTAAACTGAATTGTATATTCCTTAATGCAAATGTTTTTCGGCCAAGTATGGTATGATACTTCATTATTTTCAAACAATAACACTTTTATTCATCAAAGACAAGTTTTCATACAACAACATTGAAATAAACCATTTAATCTGTCCCCTCACACTGAAGCAGAGGACAAATTTCAGCGTCACTCTTGGGTCCTTTGCAATGAGTGTGTTTGTGTTCATCCAGTATGGAAATAGCACTGGCTGGAATGAACTGAACAGTCCAAATAATTATGTGAACAGAAGTTCTTTGGGAGGGGCGTTGATATTGTTTATAAATTTTTACAGGATATTCCCATCCGCTTAAACAATGAGCTCTTTAGACTTCGTATAACAGCATACGTTATTATCGAAGAAAGTCTAAGGTTGGATTAATTATAGTGTTTCAAATCGATTTTATTATAGTTTCTTACTTCCTTACTATAAATTCATTAATAAATAAAAGTAATATTTTTATATAAAAAAGGAAAAAGAAGTAAAATATTTATACAGTTTTATTAATAATTTCAAAATTTAAGAAGCGTACAATACATAAAGCTCAAACAAGAACTAATTATATTATTTAAGATAGTAACGTGTATTAAAGTTATAAATATTAATTAACAATTACGTGAATATTGTGTATCTTAACGTTTTTTTAATTATGTATGAAGATATATTATATTTATTCATATCTAACATTTAACTAAATTTTACTGAAAACACTTAATATTCTAACAATATGGTCCCAGAAACATTGTAGATTTTTAAATATATTATTTTACTAATTTATATATTCTTGTGAAATATACATTTTTATTAGAATAAGCAGTTCCACATAGACACTATTATCTATATAAACTATATGTTTATTAAAATAAGTACTTAGATTTAATTTGAATAGCGACACTCCACAGGATCCATACAATCAGTCCATATAAAACAACTTTGATTGTTTGGTGTGCAATGTAAAACCTAGAATAATAACACAATCATATTAACTCTAAACTAGAGTGAAGTATTAATATTATAAAGTAGATAACACCTTTAAATGAACATACAAATTTAAAAATCTACCTGACTAAATAAATGTAGTTTTAACATCCATTATTAAAATTCTAAAAACTATGTGTGTAATTATGTTTTTGTGCGTGTATGTGTGTAGCAAGGATTTCTCATATTGACTCTAAAAGCTACGTTGCTAAAATATGAATAAAATAATAGTAATAGTTTAAATACACATTTTCAAATTATAAAAGAATAATATGTAAGGATTTTACTTCTTCATATCAGGAAAATATTGTATTTATAAAAATTTGTGACCTAAAGATTAGATTTATTATTTAATATTATATGTCCCTTTATGTATAAGCTACATCGTAATTTTTTCCAATGGAGAAAAGTCTATATACAGGTAGCTTACTGATATTTAATTTGTAAGATAAAAGTGTTTTTTTAAAATAGTTCTAAATTATATTTTCAAAATAAATATTTCGGAAGCAAGGAAGTGGGTAGAGAAATAGTAAGGAGGTATTATTAATTTGTTTTCTGAAATATATGTACAGTTTATTGCCTACCCCGTAAAAGAATGGCATGATTTGTGATATTATGCTTCACACTATACATACCAAACAATAATCACTTATTTTTTTATACTCATATTTATATTATGGTAGTTTACTGGTGAATTTTTAGAATATGGTTTTACATTAAGAATTTTGTTCAAAATACGTAGCCTTACAGTTTTTTTAAATTATTAGTTATAGTATTTTTAATAAAAGACAATATGAGAATAATAAACAAATGTAAATTTTTTGTAGATAATAACCTTTTTTCAAAATATAAAGACCTGAAAATGATGCTAAAATGCGGCTTTGATGTAATTGTTTAGTTGGTACTGCTACCTATGTAAGAAATATGTGGAAATGATGTAAGAAATATGTGTAAATAATTTATATTTTAGCCACCTAGCACCCCTGAACATTGCCCGTTTTCAAAATTGCAGTTTAACTGAGAATGAAAACAAGACATTTGCCGAATATATCTTTTTTTCACTCTCAATTGTTTATTTGAAAACATATTGCGACGCCTATTTTTACTATTGTTCAGTTATTGTAAAGCTTACTTATTGTGCGTTTTGTTTTGCGTTTTTATTCTATTATATCTGATCAATATTGTTAAGAATTTTATGAATATACACAAACAGATACTAATTTTGAATTAAGTGATAATGAAAACAGTAAAGACGAAATGAAAACGAAGAAAAGGAAAAGAAATGTTAAAAAGTGGGTTCTAAACGTTAGGAAACTCAAACCCAAATCGGTAAACAATATATTTCGAAGAAGGGAAAGGTTACACCTGCACGCCAGACAAATGAATATTCTTGAAAGCAACAATTCACAAGAAAATTTACTAATCCTGAAAAAGATATCACGCTTAATAATGTCAATGAATTGTCAGATAAAAACGTGCAAGATGAATATTTGTTAGGGCAAATAAAAGTTTTCTCTAATCATAGTAGAGGCCAAGAACTCAAAATAAAAAAATGAACGAGAAAAATATTTTTACTAACCCAAGTAATAACGAAGCTAATCCTTCTGCTCATCTAAAGCTTTGCCAGATAAAAGGAATGCTACATTTAAATATTATATGACAAAAGACAGTAAAGAGATATAAATTAACAAGATATCTTTTTGTGTGTTGCATTGTATAAATAAATCTCGTGTTAAGAGGTTATCAGTTCATAAACTCCATTATAAACACCTCCATTAGATAAGAGAAGAAAATACCAAAGTTCAAGAGTAAATAACAAGTCTACGTTGATTATAGATCAGGCCACGAAATACTATGTCCTTTACTAAAATACATTCATATTACTCCAGAAAGGTGTATGAAAGAGAATACTGGTCACCAGAACTAAGTGTCGACTAAATTCATTCCTTGTACCTTGAAAAATATGAACCTGATGTATATCAAAAAATTAAACAAGTGGAAAAGTGTAAACCTGATATCGCTAATGAATTTCACACTAATATTTTTAGGATACATTTTAACCTTTCATTTGGAAAACCCCGCTCTTATTATTGTGTTGTCTGTGTTGTGTTGTGTTATAAATATACAATAAACACAATGAAGGGGAAAAAAAATTATCTGGTCATTGAATAAACTTACATTTGTGCAAAGCTCAAAGGTTTTATGATGATCATAAAGAAAAGAATCAGTTTGCTAAAGAAGACCCATTTGTAGATATAATTTGTTTTGATTATGAACAAAACTTGCCTCTTCCTGTACTACCATTGGGGGATATATTTTAGAGTAGACAGATCTAGGTATTCAATAAATGCTTTTATTTTCAGTTAATAATGATACAAGAAAATTGTACATTTACGATGAAACTACAATTAAGAAAGGCGCTAATGAGACTATACATCATACTTTAGTAATTTTATTGAGCATTTTATGAGTAAAGTTAAAGTAGTGTATCTGTTCTATGTTAACTGCACTGGACAGAACAAGAATATGTTTATTGAACAGTTTCTGTCACATCTTTCCGCCTCCGGCCGATTTGATGAAATATTTCAACAATTTAAAGAATGTGGCCATTCATTTCTGCCATGCGACAGAAATTTTGCCCAAATAGAGAAACTAATATGGCAAAAAGGGTTTGTGTATACTCCAGATGAATGGTATTCGCTCGTGCAACGAGCATTTAAGATATTTACGGTTATCAATACAAAGAAAAAAACGTTGAAAAACTACAAGGGTTTCTTGAGACATTTTGGCTCAGATTAAAAATAAACATTGGCTTATTTACTGTAACCAAGCACAAATTCTTTCATTACAAGGGATGAGAAATATATGTTTCTAAAGGACATAATCTATTTATTCAAGACGAATATTTTGTTTTCTTGAAAGATTAAACTAGCATAGAAGACATAGATTTTGACAGTGCTACTCAGTTATACTCAACCTGTAAATCCAAAAAATTTGGATAATGTCAAGAAGCCTTCGAAGAAGTATGTCCCACCAATTTATCAACAATGGTACATGGAATTGCAAAGAGGGGTGGAAGCAGGGACATAATCAGAGAGTGATTCTGAAAATTAGGACCATTGAGAATAAAAAAAAAGACATGTTTACTTTTTAAAGCTAATATAAAAAGGTATAATAAAGCTGTTTTTCCAAATTTTATCTAAGCTCTAAGTTCCTTTTTATATGTATTTCAATAACCCATTTTGATCTTTAATTTCCTGATGTTTATTTATCTATATAGTGTTTATTGTCTCTCCTGTAAAATTTAGTTTTTGATCTACATCTGGTTTTCATTTTCAGATCTTTATATATATTTAAAGAGTATTGCATATTTTTGTCAAGATAATATTCTCTTTTTCTGAGAAACACCCTTTCAACTATTTTAAACTTAAATATGTTTAAAAAAAATATTTTATAGATATAATTAACCATTACACCGTATACATGATTAAAAACAATTTTTTAACTTCACTATTCCAATGGTATTGAAATTTATATAATGAATACCTATTTTAATTGTCTAAATTTGAAAGTAAATGATGTAATATTGAGTTAGAAATTATACATTTTCTTATATAGAACTTAACTTAATATCTCGAAATCTTAGTAAATTAACCAAGATGTATCCAATATTTTTATTATGTAAGGCGTACAGAGGCTCGATTCCTGCTGGTGCATGAAATTATTCCCTCTCAAAATTGGATTTTTATTTATAATTGAAATATAGAATTTTTAATTCATGTGACCTGCGGTTTGAGTTATGTAAATTGTTAATAGAAGTGCTTATATGGTCATACTTACATTATACCTAATATGTTAAAATTTCACGCTATAGTCCATTAACCCAGAAAGGTAACTGGCTGTCATTGATTAAACTATTTATTTATATATTTAAATCTGAACCATATTAGCTTATAAGCTTGCTACCTTTAAGTATAAACTAATGAAATGCATTTACTTACTTCATCAATCTAACTTTTCCTGCAGGGATGGTATCATCTGATTCTTTGAAAATATATCTTCTTACGCCGTCTATAGTGTTTAAAAGGTAGTCTTTATAATTCAATTTACTGGCATCAAAGTAGAAGATTTCTTTATCATTTTCACATAACGAATTAAATAAGCTTATACATTTATTGTTATTGAAATCCCATTCAAATGTTGAGAAGTATCTCATGGTTATTATATAGTTGTCAATCTTTCTGTAAATCTTCAAAATCCTGTAAATATAAAATATTTGTTAAGTATTTTCCAAACCTATAAATACATATTTTTTAAATATTCTAAAGGAATGCTTGAACAGTTTTAACAATTTCTAAATCTTCGTGTTTCAAATAATAACTAGGTATTAAAGTTTAAATTAATTTAAAATCATGTGTTAGTAATAATGGTAGTTCACTGAATGTTCCTTCAATCAGCAAGGAACTCGCATCTGGTGACAAGTTCACGGCACCACTAAGTGCATCCAAAAAGAATCTCACTAGCCTTAAGAACATCTCTTTAGTGGTTGTGGCCGTTTCAAGATCAACCTAGGCACACAGCACGACTTCTCCAACGTGCACGCGAGTGGTGGCCAAAACGATTATTCGTTCCTTTTCAAGACTGGAAACTTTTATCGCGTGAATAACCAGTGAGGATCCCAAGTCCCCCATCTCTCGGAAGTGAGCGTGCCATTGGAAGCTGAAAAGCAAGTCGATCACCCTTCACAGTCCAGAAATCATAACGGGTTTTCCAGGGCCACTGAGGCTGGCCTGCACAACCTCATTTACAAGAAATGCGGCCAAAATGAGAATCTTGTACTTTTCAAAAATGAGTACCTTAGTGCCGGTGAATCCAGTGGAGCCTCTATAGCTTTGGAAATTGATCATGGAATGGGCGACTGCTAACAAGAGTCACCTTTATCTTCTAAGGAAGGGTGGAAATATGGAATTTCCGAGGCAACCAGTACATAAGGAATTTCTTCCCTGGGCCTTATCTTGGGGATTAGTATAGGCTTATAGCAAAATACCAGCAGTTACGATGGTGCGGGCAAATAAACAAGGTCTAATCACTTCTTGAAAGTGTGCATTCTGCTAATAGCCAATAAGTAATTGGGAAACAAACATTGGTCTTATGCCCGAAAACTGGGCAAAAGATGAAATCTCCTACCAGCACGATGAGTGAAAACCTAATTATGCTAACCAAAGAGTTTACCAGTGGGACCTAGTAATTATGAGTAGGTAGATATCATTGAATGAAGCAATGACTTACGTATAATTGCAGTGGTCCAAAAAAACCTTCTTCGTTTACAGCACTGGTTAGGAAGACCAGGTCACACACTATCCACGCCTCAACAGTTCGTGTGAGTCCATGAACGTGGACGATCTGAATTCATGCTCAACCTCTTTTTGAATCATGGGTTGACTAACAATGTTGGAGGATGAATCGGATTTGCTTAGGACCGTAAACCCCCACCGAGGACGGATGGCCTAACACATCAAAAGTCTACTATGGAGAAACCCGGACCATCTAGGTGGTGCCTCCAGTGGTGGATGTAGTAGTAAAGCAGGTCCAAGCCAGAGGTCATCAACGTTGGGCTAATGTAGGAAGAAATGGAGATGAAAGATTATCAATATAAACACTTATTTACACCGTCAAGGCCCAAGTAATGTTGGGGTTTCTCGCAAGACCAAAAGAAAGATTCCTTCAATCAACCTGAGTGTTGAGGAGGACAGCTCCAAGTTAGGGAGGGCCATTAAATCCAAGACTCGAGAAACGGTTGAGCCTTAAAGACAACCAACAGATCGAATAAGAATTCAGGTGATTATGGATATCTCATGTTAGCGTGTTATATGACATGACGCCCATGGGATGACGGCCCTCTTCTGACGCGACGAGAAAACATCTGTCATGGAAGTACACGCCATAGTCACTAAGCGTGTATAACGAAGTGTAAACGATGGTGGGCGCTATTGTCGGAATAGATTATGTTGGCAACAGTGGCAAATTGATTATCTGTGTGTATTACAGGGTTGATATCAGCATGACGTAATTAAACAACAATGTAATTTATTATATTTCCCCCAACATACAAATGATTAACAAGAGAGTTCAAATGGAGTTGATGTGAGTAAATAGCCTCTAGTTTTAATATAATTTTGTTTAGATATTAACATTACCTAAATATTATATTAAGCCCAAATTGTTGTAGTAATAAACATGACATTCGAAATTATGTGTAATTGAATTATATCATCAACATAGACTTTAAATTATATTTTAATTATGGTGGTTGTCCTTTATTTAAAAGCTAAGAATATAAAATATAATAAAATTGTTTTTAGAAATAAAATGGTGTTGCCACACCTTAGAACAGTATCCCTATTTAAAGTATACAAAAATTTTCTACGACGTTTATTTATTATTTATGGCTTAGAATTTTTGAAAATATTCGTTTTATCATCATCGTAAATCAATATTTGTTGCTTTGTTTTTGAGAGCTATAAAGAATAAAATTGATCATAATTGTGGAGAGAAAATAAATAAAGAATACCAGAATGTCCCCATATTAGTCACTAATAATTTGAAAATATTGTTATCATTGGAAACTTACTTGTTTATATGTGTATAGATGGTCAAAAATACAATATTTTCTATAACATGACATATTTAAAAAATAATATTATAGTCTTGTTTGCGTACTATTACCCATTATATGGTTGATATTTTATTACCTGCCTGTTTATGCACAGGTAAACCGTTAGATCACTGACTTTCCAAATGTGGCGAAAGTTTATTACAAAGATCATGAGCCAATCTTACCGACATGCGAAAGTGAATTTAAAAATCAATTTCAAGAAGTTAAAATGGGTTAGTGTATATCTTAATTGATTGCGAAGCATTTTTAGTTTTCCCGGCGTAGCTTTCTTTGCATGTTTCGAATGTGTACTAGTCACCACTCTTCCATATTATTAAGACAAATATATACAGATTGTTTTACATACTGTAACCATAACAAACCAATTCGTATTCAAAATTACTAAAAAATAGCTTAAATGGCAATTTGCATAAAAAAATTACAACTAAAATCACAACAAGCAAATAAAGGGGGGTATTTAGGCTACATTATTTCAAATTGCAAAAAACTTTTTTTAAATGTTAAGAATAGAGCATTGAATTTTAAATAGTGCAGCAAAACTGTTCTAAAGGCTAGCATCTTTTAAACAACCAGATCTGGCACTTCATTGTCATAATATTCAGCAAAATTATCTTCTTCTCGAACCTAATCACAATTTTCTTGGACATCAATAACTTTATTGTAGTAGATAAGGTTGTAGCGTGTCAATCAGTTAGATTGAACAGCTACAAATAAATAATTAATATTTACTGTAATTTACGCAAGAAAAGGATCTATCGTAACTTATTTAATATAAACTACCTCAAAGTTTATATTCTCAGATTTGATCCAGTCAACTAAATCTACGTATTGGCCTACGTTCAAACACGTGGTTGGTCAAAAATATCGTCTTTGGACAATGACTAATAAATATCAAAGAAGAGGTTTAATATTATTGTATTTATGAACAATATACTTTAACGCTTTGCTTTACCCGTTGGATGAAGCTGGATAGACTTAGGCACGCCTGCCATGCGGTCTACACGAAAAATAGTAAAAATCCATTTATATCACAAATCCTCATGAAAATAATAGTGGGTGCTAAATAATATAATTAATACAGATACATTTAAATATAAGATGCTTTAGTGGTAACTCACCTCAGCAAGATGTCTACAGATATCGTAATTCCACATTTGAAGAACAGGAAAAGTTCAATCATGGCCACACACACACACACACATGTTAACTTAGCCGACTCTCTGAAGAGAAGACTGTACTCAAGAATTTTGCAGTGCCCTACTGCTCTCCTAGCGACTCTGGCGGTCAGCCAAAGAACATCATGATCTTCTTTTGTTTTTCTCCGATCTCCCAGCTTTATTATTTCTTATTCCCGTCTATATTTCTGAATTTATCACTCCCCTTTTTTTTGTTATGTCCGTGCCTGATTGACGGTATATAAGGGCTGATCCGCGGAATCACAAGACAGAGTGGTTCTACAACACTAACAGCGAAGGAAGGAAACTCTTCCTGTCTGCAACTGAAGAGGAGGAACATGGCATCTGGGTCTTTGGGTTCATCAACATAACCGAATCATAGAAGGAAGGAAACTCTGCCCGTCTGCAACTGAAGAGGAGGAACATGGCGTCTGGGCCGTTGGGTTCATCACCATAACCGAATCGTAGAAGGAAGGAAACTCTGCCCGTCTGCAACTGTAGAGGAGGAACATGGCACCTGGGTCATTGGATTCATCACCATGACCGAATCGTAGGAGGATAAATCGTCCGATTCAACTCGGCGCTAACATGGATAGTATATTTGGGGTATTTATGTATCCAACCGTCCTCGTCAAGTCCCAGGACTTGGTCTCTAATTTTTTTAGGATAATTTAATCTTAACTACTTTTTAATTAAATTTAAGTAATATTTATCAAAAAGGACTGTGTCTCTTTTTATATAAAAAATGTTTAGTTTTGATTTCAGTTAATGTGTAATTAACTTCAACATGCAAATTTTTCTCTTGTTAATTTATGTGACCTACAGTGTGATGGACAAGCCAGGTTCAATTGACTCTTTAAGTCAAATCACCCGCCTCAGTGGCGTAGTTGGCTAACGCGCTTGTCGTGTTGAGCTCGACTGCTAAGGACGGGGAGATCGAGGTTCGAATCTTGGTCGGGTGAAATGGGTGTGGTTTTTCCTAAATGATTTTCACTCTCCCTCCACGCAAATGCGGGTTCACTTCCTCTAATTCTACCTTCCCAATTCTTAATCCATTAGTGTAATTAGTACTTAAAGCGTATAACCCGAACGGGTAGTAAGACGCGGTGCTAAATATTATTATTATTATTATTATTTAAGTCAAATCGTGACCACTATATAAGTGTCCTTTGACACTGTCCTAATACAAAGCCTCTGGCTTAGAAAGTATGACGAATTAGTTTTTTGGATTTACAGAAATCCACAAGTTCCACTAGTCTTTTGAATCTAAATTAAACATGACGCCCTGAACGTCATGAGCATTAGTTCACTGTTATTGATGGTTACCACCAGGTTGTCAATTCTGTTTGCTTATTACAGTTAAGTAGATAGTGATACAAATTTAGTCTTGTAGTCATGCTTCACGAGATAATATTAGCTTAGGTGGTCAACCCAGGGAAATTGCATTAGTGTCATAATGGTCCGCGCAGATAATACTCTTTTATATCTGTCTGTAAATATACTGCTAATTTTGTAATGGTCTTAATAGATATTAATGTACTATTGAGTGCTCAGGCAGTACCGTAGGGGAATAAGACCTGCCATAGTACTTTGTTAGACACCTGGTCCTAAGCCATCAATTAGCTGGAAGAAACAGCTGATTATCCAACATGTTGTATGGATACCTTCTATATCTTGCTCTGTCAATCAAGGTTGTTTATAAGTTACTTGTTTATTTTGCTCCATACTATTATTTAACTAATCGTCTAATTACTCTTCTTTTAGAAATAAGTCTACATGTGGCCCTTTGCCTGCGCAGCTCTTGTATCATCTACAAGATCTTTACATTCTCTCCAGTTGGCTCTAAAATATTTTGCTAAAATATTAGAAACAAAATTTAATCAGGCACTTAGAAGAAGAACAAGGTTTTTAAGATGAATAGGTTTCATACTGCTTAGACATTTGAACTTCCTCATTAATTATTTAGGAACTCCAAAGTCGCATTTGTATTATACTTCACACGGGATCCTAACACTTCCATTGGTGTTCTTAGTTAAGATGAGCCTTTTACACAAATACATCTTAAAATGTCTTTACATTTTAAGTTTACTACATCTTGAACGGTGGACTTCCAGTCATGAACAGGCACTTCTGAACCCAGATTGTTAACTGTCCCAAAATCACTAAAAATAGTAATGTACTGACTAGTTAGGCGTCTCAATTGTCCCCTGATTCATAATTACATTTTTATTCTTCCGAAAACCTTGACGGTTGGTAGGAAAAACTGTACTCTGATAGGGAACAGGTATATAATCCAGGAAGAACAAGGTACGTTAATGTTACCATCAATCCCTCTATTTACGGAAACAGAAGTGTCGGAGTAAACAAGATGAGATAATGCAAGCTATGGATGAGGTCACTTTTGAAAATACAGGCTGGTGTAATCCATGGAAAGGGAAATTTTGACAAATAATTTTTAAACTGAATAGTGAAAATTTTGTTGAAAAAACGTTTATGGATAAGGACGGTTTTGAAAAAGAACAAATATTTTAACACTAAATAAACAAAGGATTAGAAAGGCTTTGAAACATTTGAAGGACATTTCTAGCTGCAGGTATGCCAACTGAATCGTAATCCACCATCAGCTCATTTTTTTGAATTTAGGGTAAGGATAGTTTTTAAATTCACTGACTAATATTTAATATGTTAACATACTGTAACCATAAATATTCAATTAGTATTCAATATTCTTAAGTATTGATTTAGTTATCCTTTTAAAGAGATAGGTATTTTTAAGACTGGTATAAAACAATAACATACTTAATGAAACATCTTACTAGGCCTATATTTATACATCATACAATTAAGTGAAAAATAAGTATAAAATTCAATCCAATAAACTATATTAGTATAGCACTATTATCGTTAAATGCTGATTGCAAGAACGTCAATCAAACCAATTAACCAGTTTAAACAACCATAACATTCATCAAAATAAATTATTAATAAAATTACTAGCGATGAAATGGCTAGAACAGACTGTGTTCTACCTCACGTTTTCACTGATAAATAAATACAAATAATGGCAAAATATTATATATATATATATACATATATATACATATATATACATATATGTATATATATATATATATACATATATATTCATATATATACATATATATTCATATATATACATATATATTCATATATATACATATATATACATATATATACATATATATACATATATATTTATATATTCATATATATATACTTATATATTCATATATATACTTATATATTCATATATATACTTATATATTCATATATATACACATATATTCATATATATACACATATATTCATATATATACACATATATATTCAAATATATACACATATATATAATCATATATATACATATGCATACCAATATCATTGTAACTTACAGATCGTAAGGACGTAAATCACTAGAATTCCAATGTCAAAATATTATACATATATATACATATATACACACATATATATACATATATATATATACATATATATACATATATATACACATATAATATACATATATATACATATACATATATATATACATATATACATATATAACACATATATACATATGCATACCAGTATCATTGTAACTTACAAATCGCAAGGACGTAGATCGCTAGAATTCCAATGTCAAAATATTATACATATATATACATATATATATATACATATATACATATATACATATTTATCCATATATATACATATTTATCCATATATATATACATATTTATCCATATATATATGCATATATATACATATATATCTACATATATATTCATATATATATATATTTATATATATTCACATATAAATACATACGCATAACAATATCATTGTAACTTTCAGATCACAAGGACGTAAATCGCTAGAATTCCAGAGTCCTAGCAACTATAATTCCCACAGGAATAAATTATCAATTGAATCATACGCTATGACGGTGCTCAGAAACACTCTGAGAGAGATTCATCGTATTGTTCGCAAGATGATGTCGCGGACTATCATATGACGAACTAAAAGATCCGTGATTGCAAATTTACAATATGACACCCAACTAATGACATGTCACCGCATTGTCACGTTATAGACATCCATGATCGCCTTGCTGTTATCCCTATTCCTATTACGGGGAGTATGTTTGTGGTGGTGATCACGAGAAATGAATGTACCAGGAGGAGAAAGAATCCATATTGAAGTCACTACACTGTTCAGGAACACACCCTTTGACCTAGTAGGGCTTCCCAAATTAAAAGGCCTTACGGGGGTGAGATGGCTTGCGACTCTAATTTTCCATTAGGGGGATAAATACTCTAAGGGAAGACAAGAATCCTTCAGGGCACGTTTTTAAATAGAAGACAACCATCGATCCTGCTCCCACACAAAATACAATGGTGTAATCTTTCCCAATTGCATTTTTAGGGAGATTAACCCCTCCCCTATGTCAAGCCTCCCGATAATACCGCCATTATGAAGCCAGCCACGGATGGCGCCTCCTCACATATGGTCGAGGATATTCCAAAAAACTCTCCTATTTATCCCACCACTCCTTCGCACTACTCTGATTTTATTCTAGCTTTCTCAACTCTTTAACACCCTTAAAACCAGGTTTATATTCCGTCCTCTCTATCTACCCTAACTCCTAGTCCTGAGGATGAGGATGATAAGTTCAAAACGTGTATCTGTATGCTCAAGGAGACACACCAAGAATCAATCATTGAATAATTTCGTCCAATCTCTTAAGAATGACTCAGGCTTCTCCGATGTACAACCGTGGTCACACGTTCGTGAATAATGATTTATTCTGTTTGGTTTACTATTGCAGCATACCCGAATAAAGACATGCCAGTGTTGAAGAAGCTCACGGACACACTCTAGGGCGCTAATGGAGACGTGAGAAAGAACGGCGAACTGGAAATTTTCCTGGCTGTGTATCATTTCAATGTATTGTGTTTGGGAGAGACCAAGTGAGGTTCTTTTTGGGAGAGTTTATCTGTAACTGGAGTGACCAAGCAAGGAATGTGGCCATGGGTTGGATGGAATTTTTGGTCTTAAGTATCATCTATATTCGCACCATTTAAGCATCACCAATCCAAATGGTGACCACTACTTGTCCAGTGTTTCCCATATATTTCCCTCTTATGCGTCATTTGACCAAGCTACTGAAGCAGACATGGATGAGCTACTACAGAGTATCACGCTGGTTTTAATTGATGGTGACTTCAACTGAAATCACATAGGTGTACTGTAGAATGGTATAGATTGTCTGTGAGGAAAGCCTTTCAGGACATTTTCAAACAAAGTGGCCGTAATCCTCTAAGCTTACCGATGGACAAGGAGACAAACTTTACTGCACGTCTAGTCCAGCCAATTATCAGTAAAGAAGATGTTTATTACTACACCACCCATAGTCTGGACGTACGTCTTCCCAAAACATTTAAAGTTTATATAATACTAAGGGTCAAGGCTAAATGTACCAGAAAGAAAGTGTACGTGTAGTTGAAAGATTACCCCACCAAGTTTAATTATTGGCTTCCTGCCAGTTACGTTAGCACCCTACTATGAATGATCAGTTTTAAATATTTTTTCTAGGCGACAGCTCCATGGGATATTTACCGAAAAATACCATAGAAAATTTCGTCATGCATCTTCCTAACGTCTTACACTCTGTGGGCAGTGCTAAGTCGCTCTCACTGAGTTTCAATATCGATGTTCTTTCACCACCGTATCTGAGGGTCAAAATATTGTAAGGTACATCTGGGTGGATGCTAACGCCGTGGAACAAATATTCAAAGATTACATCCCGCCTGGAAATTACAGCACTATCCATTACTTGGCCTAAGCCCTAATCAATAAAGAGGCGTTTAAAGGTGATTCCGGAGTTTTATTCAAGTACACAAACCCTACAAAAATAAATTGAACATTGTCAATACTTCAACAAATATAGAACTAGTTACTCTAACTAGTCAACAAAGTCTTCAGGTCAGGTTCGATCCAAAGACTAAGCTGATCAAAGTCCAAAAGTCCCCGTACGCCACCAAAATTCTACTAAGCTTACCCCTCCAAATGTACATCTACATGGATATAATTGATCCTCAGACCGTGGGCAACATTGTGGAACCGCTTTTACGTATCGTCAGTATCAACAACACAAACTATGTATATTGCATACATGACAGTTAGCTGTACTCCGTTGCACTACGTGCCTATACTTAGAAGGGAAATTGATAGCTTGTAAATAAATATAAAACACAAAAACAGGTGAACATGTACCATTCGAGGTTGAAAAAGTGTGCATGAAACTTCATTTTCAACGCGTCTTAAAATGAATTGTACCTACCAAAGATACTACGTCAACCAGACTGAAACAAGAATATAAGCGATCTACCACGGTGTTCCCGATCAACACGAGCATAGAATAGTAAGTTTTTTCAGTGACTTATACAATATTGTCATGCTGTTGCTGAGAAGCGGTGCTAAGGCCTTGGAAAATAGTTGCTCCTGACGGGTATCAAAATGCTGTCCGACGTCACAAATAAACGCCATCCTTTCAAAGAGTTCCTACACCAGCGTGTTGGTGATGCTGTAAAAACCTGGAAGAGAAGTTGGTGCAGAAGATCAATACACTGATGTAGGGCTCAGGATATATAGGTCGTTCAAAAAAGCAGTGACGCCAGTCTTCTGTTCTTGTCCGACGTAAAAAGGTCACCAATAAGAGGAAGAAAGCGGCGCTAGATATTTTAAGTTGAAATGTATTTTCTACACCCTAAGTCCTGCGAGTGTGCCAACAGTGAACTCGATCACTTTCCCATTCCACTGACGTAAACCAGTCCTGAAAGTGGACAATACATTCAGTACAAACCTGTCTCTTCTTTCACATAAGATTCATCAATCTAATTTACCGTTACTTGTAAAGTAGAGTTCTATATCAATATTACAAAAACCATACTCTTTCTATGGGCAGCTATCATGAAACCCGATGGAAGAGGTTTCATCAATGTGGATCAAATCGCTTCTGTCAAAAACTGGTTTCCTTCACTATTCACATAGGTGGATGTGTCTTTAAACCAAAAACTTGTCTCGTTGCCTAGAAACATTTGTGCTTATATAGTTACATTGATACGCTACTCAATTATAACAGTGAATCCAAGATAACACACTTGACTTTTGGTATATGGTTTGCAGACAGCCACGAAATCTTTAAAGTGGTTACCGCCAGCAACAAGGAATTTGAGGCTCGTCGCAGTCTCACTGCAAATAGTAATACGGTATATACGCGGTGATGTGTTAAATCAAGAAAAATATATTTTGAACAGCACCGAAATCAAAGTCAAGTTGATCCATTCGAGTGAAGTTCTAAGTTTTATGGCTGCCCCTTGAATCCCACAATTTAAGGTTCACATCTTTGAAGTCTGTCTTCTAGTGTGACATGTCAAAGTTGTATTTTCTATACTGTTCTCACATGCTGAAGCATTAAACGTTACTCCCACCAAGTATCCCATTACCGGTGTGGAATCAAAAACGCCCACAATTCCTACCGGTGTATAAGAGAAATCACTGGACAACGTATTCACAGAACAGTTACTCAAACGATGCATCGTGGAATTTGTATCATACGCTTCATTCAACGGAGATGCCACCATGAGCCCGTTTAATTTCCAAACATATGGTATGAACCATTTCTCTTTTTACGTGAACGGTAAACAAGGTTCATCGATACCATTACATTTCAATTTTTCAAACGGCCACCATGCCATGTTCTACAACAAACTGTTTTCAGGAACGAGTATTCATTCCATGAACGAAGGTAGCGACATCAAAGGGGAAGCCTGTCCTAAGAGATATCATCTAATGGCTTTCAATCTAACACCTAATCTGTCCACCCACGTGACATCGAATTGGAATTTGACGAGGTATGGTTCTCTGAGCATTGAAGTGAATTTCACCAGAACTCTTACCGAAATCGTCAACTGTATCCTGTACGGGAGTTTGCCAACATCATCTTCACCGAAAATGACAGAAACTTTGCAAACTAAGCAACTTACCACCCTTACCCCGTCATTTAAATCATGGACGTCATCGTAGAGTTCCAGATATTGACTATAGAAAAGAGTTTATCTTAAACCATACAACTTTGAAATAAATTGTTCATATACATTTTTTTGAAAAAGCCATCTCTTATATTATGGAATGAGGGTAAAATACCCCATAAGACCTCAATTGAATATTTAGATAAAACTATGATAGCATATTGTTCACAGGTAGCATCGTCATATTATTTATCAGTAGATTATTGACAGATTCTACTAGTAATTTCAAGTCTCTTAAGCTGATAAGTTCAATGCCTGACTGAATAGATCTGGCTTATGCCCAAGCGTTGTGAACTTTCTCTTTTAGTCAACATGCACATACACTTTTGCGAAGACAAATTTAGACTTATTTGTCAATATATTGATGAAACTTATCAATAGTTTTCCCAGAACACGGATACAAGGTGTCCTTGAGAAAATCTAATATATGCATCATTGTCAAGGATATCCAGGATAAATACATTTTATTATTCCCGATACACTTCTTCTGCAAAACAAGACCCATTCGTGGTTCCAGAAGCTAGCTATACTAGTTCAAAAAACGAATCGGACAATAAAATTGACGATTGTGGTTTATACCAGTTTAAAAAGCCATTCTGCTCTTACATGTTCATAGGCACTTCATTAGCTAGATTTTTATTTATTCTCTTAATAAATTCGACTTACTCCTCCAATCTCTTCAATTGAAAATTGATCAATCAAAATTTGTCTGCGTAAACTTAACTCACCTAAACTCCATAATGAGACCCGCTTTCAGGTAAACAGTTTATACAAATCTATTGTAGAGACGACTGTCATAAAAGGTTTCACTACAGGAAATTGTGTCGTGATACCAGGAATACCTATTTTTCCATCAGACTTGTCCTTATAGTTTAAATGCATGCAGTTTCGTATCAAGGATTGCAATGCTATAACCATCATCATAGTGCTAGCACAAACCCTAAGTGTGGAAGACGTTTATCTTAGTAGTAAGTGCTTTTAACATATACAATTATAATTATGTGGTGTGTCCTTTGAGACCTATAGCAACAACCTGTAATTGCGTGCTCTTGATGACAAAACCACTAATGTAATTTACAAAGAGGCCTTGCCCTAAAGATTTTACTTAATGTCCTTCAATTAATGCAAATATTATGTGTGACTATTCCTTAAAGATAAATAACTAAGCTAAATCGAGTTTTTTTTATTCTGAAGATATATCTTTCATAATATCTGAAGAGCTGTATAATCTATGAACAATTCTAAATGTATATTTTTTATTTTAGTACAGTCAACTATTAAAAAAACCAGAAGAGTATATTTTCAACATATTTTAGATTTTGTAGTTTTTATAAACATTAATTTTAGCTGCTTTGAATGAAAGATTTGATAATGAGTTGAGGCTACTGGCTATTTGTCAGACACTGCAAAACGCTATTAAACCCCTTGGCTAGTGTTGAAATATTGAAGCAGATTAGGGGGAATAAGAGATATGCCTGATAGTTTTCTTTTTTTATTTAGTATAATAATATTTTGTCTCTATTTGTTGCATACTTGTACGTTTGTGATATTTTGATGCATATGTTGAATTTTTTATATAATTTTAAGGATAAAAAACTTCATTTTGTTTATTTTTTTAAACTAATTACATTATGTCATCATTATTAATGCATTTCATTTACAACCATTTTAATACAGTCCACAAACACAAAACAAAATTAATATCTTTATAAGTTGTAAATAAAATAAGCAAAATAAAGGATTTTTTTAACTCTGACTATACCACTATCTTGAAAAGACTATTTTTCATTTTTTTTCGCTAAAGATCATTTTGCTAATTAGTCTTAAAAATCACTTAGTTTTATTAGTCAATGATCATCTCTAAATTTTCAAGTAAAATATTATAATATATCCTTACAAATAACCACTCTTTTTTTTTACAAAGAATTTCCTCCCTCTATTTTCTTTCCTTGCCCATTTATCAACTAAACAGCACCACCAACGTTAAAACTCACGAGACTTCACTGAAATAAATATTTTATTAACTCCTATATTTTAGTCATTGTAATCTAAAGCTTATACGCTACGTTGTATCTACTCTGTACTCTGTGCGGAAAATTAGAAAATCTGAGATTGAAAGCGTTAATGTTTTAATGGACATATTTTTAATAATTGATATTAACGAGATCGGAACTGCAGGCAGAAGCTAATGTAAGATGAAGGTAATGTATATTTAAAAGAATCTATATTTCTGGAAACACTGCTATTGAAATCTTATTTAAAGAAACTATTGAAGTGTATGTTACCTATGTTATCGATGATAAAAAGAAGTGTAAAACTAGTGTTGGAAAATGTATTTATTGAGAAAGAAATGTAATGTTATTGACATGCCCCTAAAGAATATGTGAGAGCATTGACAATAATATCATCCTAATTTTATAAACGTATCTTATTTCATTTAAATTATAATCTATTACATGGCGCTTGAAGCACTTCTTCTTCCAAGAAGGTACACGCTACTGTAAGTGACGTCAGAGTGTACCAGTCAAGTCAAGTTGACAATATAAGATTTTTAAATAATAACTTCCTCTTCTCGAATGTTCGAATAGAGATTTTAAAAAGTAACTTGAGTCAGTTTCCGACTCTTGAACCTCCTAGTAAAACTGAGATGATTTTGTCTTGTATTTTTATTTTTTATAACACGACCTTCTCGAAGCTTCCATGAGTAATGGATATATACAAAGAATGGTGCAATGTAAGGGCACTAGGCGTCCAGTCCTTGAAGTACTCAGGACTGCAGCTCCTGTCCGCGATCCTTACAATCATGTTAGAGGTCGCGTAAATAGTTCGTCGACGACATGATCTATTTTCTCTTGAAATAAACCGAGATTTAGAAATAAAAACATGTCAACATAATAAATGTGTATTAATTAATACAATATTCTAATCATCAGTAAACTTCATAATTGGCGCCCAGCGAGGTGGTAATGAAAAGAGAAACGCTATATAAATTATTGGAATGTATTCTACTTATGTTTTCGAATATAAAACTAATTTAAACTGAAACATTGACTGCTCATCCTTAGAACACTATTCTAAGATAAAATATAAATACATATAGTGCTACACTATATAATAGGCTATAGACTATAACTTTCAAATCTATTTATATTCTAAGTGTAAACCATCACCACTAACCTCCCACTAATAAAAGCCACCTGGTATCCAATATCTTGGGGGTTAGTCAGCATGGAAAACTTTATTCTCTGCATGGCTGTAAATCTCTAAATAGAACATATCTCATTGGCTAAAAAATAATAACTCTTTATTTGTTTGGTCTAAATACACCACAATAATTTTCTCTTGGGATTCTCGGCATAACACATATAAATTGAGAAGCCTAAGTGAGGAAACATCTATTTGTTATTTGAATCTTGTTTTCTTTAATTCCCAATTAATCAATAATATTGAGCATAATTCAAAAATTAAAAGGTTAAGCTGTAAAGTTCGTGAAAATATTGTCTACGTTTTGTTTCGCGTATGATAAGATTATATGTAAACATGTTTTCTTATGTATTATTAGCTCAAAAACTATAAAAATGATATTCAATAATGTTTAAAAATAGCCATTTTAATTATCTAAGTATGACTTTTGTTGTTCATTTTTTTAAATAATGGGTTTTATTGATCATTTTAGCAAATAGTAACACAATACAAATACGTAAGCTAAGCTAAGCTATGTTTTCATTTCATCGCTTAATTTTGAGATATAATATATTAAAAGTAAAGTTGTATACCCTATTTATCTTTACACATGCTCACAAATACAGTACGTTCAGTTATGTTTCCATGTTGAAACTTCATTTTGGGGTTCCATGTTGATAGCTAATTTTGAGGGAATGATATTTAAAAATACCGTAATATTTTGTGTACCACATCTATATTTTAATATTCTTTCTCTCTCTATTTATTTCACACTCTCTCTTACGCTCTCACTTTTCCCCCTCACACACACACATTCTCTATCCCATATAATCTTTTCTCATTCTCTCACACCTATATCCCTCTCTCTAACATACTCTCTATCCTCATTTACACTATTGAACGCTCTATCACAAAAGCTCGCTCTCTCTTTCAAACGCACTCTCTCACTCTCTAATTACCTCTCTCTCTATCAAACTCCCTCTGTAGCTTAACTAGCATTGAATGAGATGTTAAAAAACCTCTGGAGGACCAGTGATATGAGCACGAACAAATGGACTGTATGGTGGAATGGGAATGAGTAGAGGTACCTCACCTTCACTTTATGTTGTCTGATTGTTATTGTCTTGTAGCAGTCTTCTTCATTAACACACACACACTAATAACCGAGACTGGACCGCTTCAGGTTGAAAGTTCACAGAAATTACCTCACTCTATCAAGTCTCAGCGCACGACTCACTAAATTCGGCAGTTCTAAAAAGCCGCACCAGTGACACTTGGCGGGAAAACAATAGGCCTAGAGTGGTCATGGTATGTTCTTGTTGCCTCCAAGAGTGAGGGAAAGTTAAAGAAAGGTTATGGACTGTATAAGGAAAGAACAGCAAACATTTTAACCTCCACACTAGGAAAATATACAAACACACAAAATCATGTTTTTCACTTTTTAACAACGCAAAACAAAGAATAACAAAAACAAAATAATAAAATCATTACAAAACACTTAAATTTCGAAGCATAGAGAACCTATCTAAAAGAAGTATAATACAAAGATATAGCATAGAGGACTGAAACATGAAATAAGAGAATTGATAGTACTGGTCAAACAATAGAAGAATAAACAAACATAACGCCCACCAAAAACTATGTCCAGAATAATATTTACAGAAGAATGTATCCCTCCTATTGATTTGGAAGTGTACAGAGTTTGACAACCGGTTGGTTGAGGGTCCCATGCTCGATGCGGACACTTATGACTCTCGTTATCCCATACTTTCCAGGGTACACCTCTTCTACTCTTCCAAGAAGCCACCTGGAGGGGGTAATATTGTCTTTCTTTATCAAGACTAACTGTCCCTTTTGTAAGTTGACCTTGTTTGTAGTCCATTGTCGCTGTTGGAGAGTATGGATATATTACATTGAACATCTTTGCCAAAAGTCTGATAGGCTTGTTGTATCAATGCCCAGCGAGTCAACCTGTTGGTAGGTAGCTCCATTACGATCTCCTCGAGTTGTCTGGTGAGAGCATAACCCACTATGAAATGTCCTGGTGTCAATGAATCAAGGTCATTCAGATTAGCAGAGAGAGCACAGAGAGGCCTAGAGTTTAGCATTAATTCAATTTGAATGAAGGGTTTGGAAAGCCTTTCAAAGGTAAGAATCTGATCACCCACAACTCATTCTAGGTGAGTTTTTGCCAACTCTATACCAGCCTCCCATAGTCCACCAAAATGTGGAGCTGAAGGTAGATTGAAATACCAAGTTATCTCTTGGAGTGAAAGTTTATCTGTTACCACTTTGGTTTCGGTATGGGATTCTAGAAGCCTTTGTAGTTCTGTAAAATGGCGCTTGGCACCTACAAAGCTTGTGCAACAGTCACTATAAATGTCTGAACACATATCACGACGAGGAATAAACCGAAGAATGGCATAAAAAGGAACTTTTATTTAGGTCTGATACCACTTCAAGGTGCACTGATTTATTTGTCAAGCACACAAACAAACATATATAAGCTTTGAGGACATTATAATTCCTCAACTCAGATGATTTTATCTGGAAGGGTCCACCATAATCCACTTCAACTCGGAAAAATGTTCTTGATTGCTGCATACGCATCGCTGGGAGGTCCCCCATGAATGGTTGGAGAGCAGGTGCCTTTAATTGAAAACCTCTCATACAATTGAAGATCCAGGTCATTACAACAGTACGTGCTGAGAGAAACCAGTATTGGCCTTGAATGAGTGAGTGGGTTGATCGAAGTCCAGCTTGAAAATGAGATATATGGTAGTGATCAACCATTATATCGGTGATATGACTATTTTTCAACAACAGAAGAAAATATTTTGTGTCATACCGAAGTAAAGAGTGTCACAAGCGACCGCCTACCCTCAGTAGGCCCTCCTGGTCGAGAAACGGGTTTAGGCCCCTCACGTGGGGTGAAAATTCCTGGCCCTTCTTTATTTCTTCAAGGTCTGACTCAAACGCCTGTTGTTGAACTTGTTTGATACATAACATGCGTCTTGAGCTCCTTAGACAACAATGGGCCATTACAACTATCTTGATTCTTCACTTTGGAGTTCTGAATAAACCATGCTAAAAATCAATGTCTCTTTACAATTTTACCCATGATGAGAAGTGTTTGAGCAGATTAAACCACCATGTATTCATTTCTGCTATTAGACTGGTAACCTTTATAATCTTTAACTCAATTAACTCTACCTGGCAAGTCACCCCAGGGAGCTTGGGCCAAATACTAATGGGTTGTTTCAGCCACTCTGGTCCTGTAAACCAGATGTGGAAACTTGTCAACTCTTCAGGATGTAAGTTTCTGGATGCACAATCATTCATATTTGAATTAGTTGGTACATGTCTCCAATGATGTGCTGGTACTGCTGCTTGAATTTGGGCCACTCTGTTGACAATGAATGTTTCCAAAGATGGGGTGACGTTTGAATCCATGCCAAAACGATGGTAGAATATGACCAAATATACACAATTGACACCTGTAATCGTTGTTCAAGGTTCTGATGCACCCACTCCATAAGTGTGGCTATGAGCTGAGCCCCACAAAGCTCAAGCCTAGAAGAGATGAAGCCTTAACTGGAGCTACTCTTGACTTGGCGATAAGGTTGTTAACTTGAATCTATCTATTACACGTGGTAATTCGAAGATAGAAGTGTGCTACATATCCTTTGATAGATGTATCACAAAAACCATGAAGCTGACAATAAATAGAATCACTGGTTGATATGATTCTGATTATCTTGACATGTGTAAGAAACCTTTGCAACCCTTGTCCGAGCTCTGGTGGAAGTGGTTCATTCCAATCATGTCTTAGGGTCCACACAGTCTGCATGAATGCTTTAGCCCAGAACACCACTGAAAATAGCCACCCCACAGGATCAAATATCCTAGCAGTATTTGAAAGAGCTGTCCTCTTCATTACTGTACCCTCAGAGGGATATACATGATAAGAGAATAAATCTGATGTGGGTTCCCATTACAGCCTTAATATCATAATTACTTGTTATCCATTTCTTTAAACATGAGAAGAGATTCACGATGTTCATTTGGTATCCTCTTTAATGCTTCAGGATGGCTGCTAGACCATTTACTATGTTGGAAGCCTCCTAGGCTTAGAAATTCAATCAATTTGGTTTGAAAGCTAAGAGCAGATTTCACTGAATCCGCACATGTGACTATGTCATCAACAAAAAATATTTCTAGCAAGGACCTGACCAGCACGAGGGCATCGAAGTTTTTCATCAGAAGTGAGTTGACGCATGGATCGCATCATTAAGTAAAGGGCTGAAAATACACCATAAGTCACAGTATTCAATTGATATTCTTGAATCTGTTGATCAAAGGATTCACGCCACCTGGTAATGTCAGCCACCCGGAGTGACAAGTATTTGTCGATACATATTGATTATTTCAGTGGTGAGCACAATGGGATGAAATTGAAAATTCATAACTATTTCCACAATTTCCTTTTGCAGTCTGCGATCCTTCAATAATGTATCATTCAGTAACTGACCCGATGATGTTGCTGCAGAAGCGTCAAATACCACTTTCAGTTTGGTGGTTGAACTAGATTCCTTAGATACACATTATGTGTGATATAGTATTTAATGTTCTGGATCACTGATGGTTCAATGCACTGTATGTGACCGGGTTCTTCATATTCCTTTGGAAAGGTCACATACTGTTCCTTCAGTTGTGGTAACGAGCTAAGTGGCGTTCAAGCTGAGTGAGTATCTTGACTACCTGTTGACATGACTCTCCCAACTCTTATTGTGCATCCTTGAAAGGTAGCCGAGCAATGTATCTACCATAATTGTCACGAATGTGTGTTGTCCCGTAGCGTGCCCCACATATAGCTTCATTAGGGCCAATTTATTTAGTCACAGGTAATTCTTCCACCTCCCAGAAGCGTTGCAAATCCTTATCAAGCGATGGTTCAGAAACAGAAAAAAAAATGAAACACTAGAAGTTACAAGTGGTTGAGGTCCTACTCGACCAATTACGATCCAACCAAAGATGATTTGCAATCCTGAGGGACAATTAGATGAAGTTGAGTACCATCTCCCATAAAGATCTAAGGGTACACATCTGCACCTAAGAGAATGTCAATTGGCCCTAGTAAATTAAAATGAGTGTCAGCCAGCTGAAGATGAGCAAACTCCTGAAACATATCTTTAGAAATTATGCTTGATGGCATTCCCGATGTGATTTTACTTAGAATGATAGCATCGGTGATCAACTGAGGACCATAAACCCCACACAGTTTCACCTCGCATATCACAACCCCATTTTTGGTTTGCATAATTGACTGAGATATCCCTCCTTTCGGAATTTTCAAATTGCGACGTGGCAGGCACAGCCGATGAGCACAGTATTCAGTAATAAATGATGATTGTGACGCACAATCTATCAAAACTCTAACCTTCTGAATAGCACCATGCCCATCCTTAACCTGCCCTACAGTGGTCCCCAACAATACTGTAGTAAGATTCACAGAAATGGTGGTGAGATGCTGTGTTCACCCCGTGTATTTTTCAGATAGAGCAAGAGTGTTCAATTCAGATGAAACCAGCACTTTAACTGTTCAAAGGCCTCAAAAGGTCATTTCTGAAAAGGGTATTAAACAAGTGAATGTTGCAACAAGTGGGAAAAAGGGGTTTCACGTTACTACATGTTGCTTTATAAATGCAGCAGTTAATGCTTTACCTCCAGTAATTATATTACCTAGATAGCATTTCAAGAAGAACATGATTATAGGTGCACTAGCAGATTCTTTGGGCCTAGCAACTCTAAGTGGGTGGATGACCTGTGATGTATTTATAGAAACTAGAAAGCATTTTATTAAACATTCTCATAATTCTAAAAACAGTCATAGTTTTTTAATTTATGATAATCATGAGAGTCATCTCTTAATTGAAATTCTAGATTTAGTAAAAGAGAATGATGCTATAGTTTTGACTATACCACCCCATTCATCGGGAAAAGTACAACCGCTTGATGTTGGGGCTTTTGGGCCTTTCACCATAGCCTACATTGCTGCTATGTACTCTTGTATGATCAGACAACCTGGCCAAAATTTAACTATTTATGAAGTGGCAGCCTGTGTTGGAGAAGCTCATTTAAAGACAATGATACAAAAAAATATAACATCTAGATTAAAGCGGTCAGAAATATATCAATTTGATGAAAAAAAATTCTCATATACTGATTTCGAGTCCAGTTACATATAGACCATCTCCTGACACTACAATTCAAAATTATAAAAATAATAATCAGGAAAATAACCATCACACTGTGAACTTAACGACTGGTCCCGTTTCAACAACATCCTCCGTAATTCTTCAACCCAATGTAAACTCAACCATCATTGAACCCGTTCAACAACATCCTCAGTTAGCCTTCACTTCAATATGATTTCACCATATACTGAACAAAGTACAACATCATCCTATATTAGACCTCAGCAAACCACATCTCCACACAGTTTTGCTGTTTCTCTAGAATTAGTAAGAGGATATACAAAATACAATCCTATTAGTAATAAATAAAATCAGTAATGAAAGGAAAAAGTATAATAGTTACGGATACATCCTTAAAGTAAGAAATCAGAAAAGACCTAGAAAAAAATAGCATATCAAGGAAAAAACAGAATGAATTAAATCAGAGATTGTTTAGTAAAAATGACATTGAACCTGAGTACGATGACTCATCTGATGGCCTAGAATATTTTAACGATCCTCAAGGATTTGAAGAATTATCAAAATACCTAGTAGAATGTGATCACATCCTGGTAGAATTTCGATAAAAAAAAATCAGAAGATATATTACATAGGTAAGGTAATTCAAAATAAATAAAAACGAAAATTGTGACTTAGCTGCAAGCTCCTTGCATACAAGTGTGAAGATAGATAATCAGTTTTGTGTACCGACTGTACCAGATTTAACATCAGTGCAGTTAATTAATATTAACAATATTTTACCACCGCCCAAAGTTTTGGGTTAAAAAAAACGTCAGAATTTATATTACTCACTTGGAATTAACTTTTCTGAAATTAATATTTTATGATAATTTTATGTTAAATTTAAAATTAATTACGCTTTGAACATTTCTTAAAATACCTAAGTTTTTGAATGTTAAATATTATTCTTTACTTTCATATTAATTAACATTTGTAATAATTTACCTTAAATTATAGTTTTTAATTGGTATCTACACTCATAAAAACATAATTTTACTTTGAAATTTTAAATTTAAATTAGTTTTATAACTTTAAATATTAAAAATGTACCTTTATTTATTAAAAAAACTTTTTTATTTCTTAAAAAATTGAAGCCTATTTACTTGGCATTAATCAATTCTTTAATTTAATCACTGTCTCACTTTTACCCACTGTTAGTCTCAGTGTACCCCAATTGTTACTCACCTTCCCTTACTTAAAAAAATAAAACTATTGATTTATATGATTCACACATATATACGTTTGGAGGATTACATGGCAGAGCTATTGACTATTCCCTACCTGAGTTATTTGGTTGGTTAGTTGTAATAAGAGATATAACTTTTTTTAATGCCTTTAGGGAGTAACTTAGTCACACCCCTATTTAATTATAAGGTCCTCCCCTCCCAGTTGACCGATTTGTTAGTTTTCTACTTTAACAATTATTCATATTATTAACATAAACATTATTTTCGATAAAGCATATTAATAAATATAAAAGTTTCCTAATACATCCACTTACATGGGAGGCTTTCCCTTAATCCATAACAAACCGTCCAGAAGTACTGCTGGTATTACGTGGAGGAAGATGGCCAATAAACGGTACAAGAATATGCTTTGAAAGGTCCTCACCCCAGGGTACCAGATAGAATGTATTGAGGGTCTTTCAAGAATCCTCTCCAAAATTATCTTTTCACATTCAAGAAAACTGTAACTATTAACTCCTACGGAGTTGTAGATAGGAATTGCATCGTGCTTCCTGTAAAAAAGAAGAAGCAAAAAGCATGTATATCATTTCACTTCAAATATTTCAACACTATAACGTAATGGAGGAACAAATTAAAATGTTTACATGGGAAATATGGCTAATAATATAATGTAGTTTATGATATGGAAATATTTATATTTTACTTTGAATTGAGTAAATAAATAAATAAATTTATTCAGAATTCATTTTTAATACAATTGGCAGACATTAAATTATTAATTATAATACTAGTGGAATTTTAACAAAGTTCGTCTCTTGTAGAACATAAGAAATAGTGAAGTGGTACCAGATCTTTCGGGCGTTACATAATAGTGTTTTGTTTACTTCTACGTAGAGCATCTACGTATTTCTGAGATTAAAACTGATAAATTTCGCGAAACTTGTGCCGATATCAATCTGAACACTTAAAGACAATTTTACCAATTTAACAACCACATTTAAATATAAATCAATAAATATTACAGTCGACATAATTAACCACCAGTACACCAAGTCCATACACTCTTTAGGGCAGTGCAAAAACATGTGAGGATCATCCTTTGAGCACCTACTGTGAACTAATATATTACATGTTTGAAGTAAATTTCAGGCCGTGTTGCAACGTCACCCTCTCTAACTTCAATGTAGTATATCTCAAAAGTCATTGTGTGAACGGATTTTTTGCAAAGAGTGCTCTTGACTGATAACTAACCACCTGATCATATTGTGTTAATGACTGTATCCACAAATTAATACTTGCCCTGTATATTATGGTTTTGTTTTGTTCCCCCAGTGGGATGTGACGTGGAAATTCTGTAGCAGCTGCAGCTCCCTTGTTTGCCTTAAACCACTAACTCTGAGTGTCATAAGCGACTTTCAGAGGAAGTAGGCGGCTATTTTTTGCCTAAAGTACCGATCTGTAGTCACAGATCATAATCTTTATGTGTGTATGTGTATGTTGATTGTGACGGGAAAATGAAGTTGGTGGGTGAAGGTTTGTGTGTTGGGAGCAGCAGTGTTTGTGTGTAGTAGCTAGATCAAGCCCTCATACACTGTGATGGAAAACACAAGCGCAGTTAAGCCCGATGTGAGTGGTGTAGTGTTTAAGTAAGTTCTAGACGAGCTGAAAGAAATACATGGAATAATATTAGTCACTAAGCGAAGATGGCGTTGATGAAAATGAAAGTGTGAATAGAATGATTCTAGTTCATAATTGTGGGGTCGTGAGAGGATGGGGACTCAGGGATTGGCTATGCTTAGAAGAGGAGTGGTTATTAGGTAGGGGCTGATTGGGAAGGTGTGCAGGTGTATTTCTCATTCGAGTCGGGGCTTCTTGTATCTCCTTGTCTCATGGGGGTCGTATTGGCCGAGTCTTCTTATTATGGCGTTATCCTCTACCTCGCGGGCTCGTTTATAGAACTTGTTGCCTCGCTGCCGGAAGATTTCCTGTAATGTCGCACAGCCAGTGGTAGCGTGAATGAACTCGTTGCTGGATCGGGTGTTGACACCTAGGATACTCCTAATCACCTTGTTTTGTACTGTTTGCAGTGTACCTAACACTGACTCTGGAGCATACCCCCACGCCTCACATCCGTATAGCAGTATTGGTTGTACTAAACTCTTGTATAGTAGCATCTTGTTGTTGATCTCTAGCACTGGGGTCTTGAGCAGGCCGTAGTTTGCGATGAATTCCCCCATTGCCTTTTTTCTTGTATAGTTTACATGCTCCTTCCATGCGAGTCAAGAGTCGATCATCACCCCAAGGTATTTCATAGCGTTTTTGTAGGGGATATCCTCCTCCAATACTACAAACTGAGCCGGTGTTTGGGGTCTCCTCCTAATAATCAACATGGCTGACGATTTTTCTGCATTTACTTTAATTCTCCATTTTTCCAGCCAACCGCTGAACTCGTCCAGGTATCGTTGCAGACGGCGATGGGCGTATTTCACGTTCTTGTTGGCGGTGTAGAACATTGTATCGTCTGCGAAGAGCCTGGTCTTTATCATCGGGTCGGTGGGGATGTCTGCGACGTACATAGTGTAAAGGAACGGGGAGAGTGCCGACCCTGTGGCACCCCGCTCCGACCCCATGAAGAAGCGACCTTTTCCCTTCCATCTTGACCTGGAATTGTCGCCCAGTTAGAAAGCTGTTGATTATCTGCACATATATTTTTGGGAAATTGGCTTGAATTAATTTGTAGATAGGACCGGCGTGCCAGACCTTATCAAATGCCTTCTCTACATCCATAAGTACTGCTAGCGTGACTTCCCCGATATTGAAACTTTCTGTCACATCCTCCACTAGGCTCAGGACCGGGTGTATCGTTGAGTGCCGGGTCCGAAATCCGAACTGGGCATCGGGGATAATCCTGTGCTCCCTGCCGAAGGCTTTCAGCCGCTGCAAAATTATTTTTTCAAATAGTTTCCCTATATTGCTAAGAAGACTGATGGGCCGCCTGTTCTGCGGGAATTTGCGGTCCTTGCCTGGTTTAGGCAATGAGACAACGTCGGCAACTTTCCATGCCTCCGGGAAGTAACCTGCCAGCAATGTCTTTGAAAACATTTTTGTTAATATTTGGATTACACCTTCCGGTGCGTGTCGCAGCATCTCGTTTGAGATCCTGTCTTGGCCTGCCGCTTTTCGTGGCTTCAATTTTTCCACCTGGTGGGAGACTTCATTACTGGTGATGGGGGGTGGTAGTTCTATGACCGGCTCTGCTAAATAAACCCCATCCGTTCTTCTTACAGTCCTGGTAAACTCTTCGTCTTGGGGCTCTGAGTTTGCCTTGAACTGATCTTCCAGTGATTCAGCTATGGCCTCTGCCTTGGCCTCTCCCGGTATACCAACCCTCTTCTTCCGTGGATGACCGTGGTCCCCGTCTTTCCTTTCGTGCCTTTGAGTTTTCTCGACGCCTTCCACACGTTGCCGTCCACAGCTAAAGTGTTCGTTACGAATTCGTTCCAGTTGGAGGTCTTTAGAGCTTTGGCCTTCCTGCGCACCAGGGCTCTTAGCCTGTTGTACTCAGCCCGATGCCTCGGGTCCCGGTGCTGCTGCCATTCCCTACGCGCTTCCCTCTTGAGGGCTATCATGAAGCTCAGCTCAGGGTCGTCCCTCTTCAACGTTACCGGTGGCGTCTCGAATACAGTTGTTCCACCGTACGCTTCGAGTATTGTAGCCGTCAGAAGGGTAATGGAGCTGTCTACTTCTTCCGTGGAATTTACCTCCATGTTCAATGGAATATCCTCTGACAGTACCCGTCGATACTCTTCCCAGTCACTTCTGGGTATCTTCCTCCTGTGGTAAGCCAGTCTTGGATTTGTCCTCAGTGATATTCTTCCGAAGACCGGGAGATGGTCGGAGTCGAGTTCATTCAGGGCTTCGAGATCTTCTGGTAGCGTGTCGAGATCCGTCAGGACTACATCCAGTACGTCGGGGAGATGCCTGTAGTTTGAAGGATAGTACGTCGGCTCGTTGGTCACCAGGACTGTAAAATTTTTGGTTGATGCCTGGCCAGCCAGTGTCCGGCCTGCCTGATTTGACACGCGACTGTTCCAGCTCGTGTGTTTACAGTTGAGATCTCCCGCTATGAGGAAGTCCTTTCTCAACGTGAGTCTGTCTAGGTCCTCGATGGTGAAGGGGACAGCAGGGCTTCTGTAAACAGCTGTAAACACTATCTGCGTCAGCCCTGTGGGAATGGCTATCGAAGTGGATTCGATATAATCCATAGCCGGTAGATTTGTTTGGTAGTGAGCGAGGTTGCTACGCACCAACACGGCTGTGCCCCCTCCCCTGCCAACTGTTCTATCGTTGCGGTACATCTCGTAACCGATGAACCTCATCTTCTTTTGTTCTGATAGGTGGGTCTCACAGATCAGAGCAATGTCGACTCCATACGTCTCCAGAAGATTTCGGAACTCGTGTTCTTATAGTACCAACCCATTAGCATTCCAAAACAGAATGTTCAATGAGTCTTCTGTGCCTCTTCCCTGCTCAGTACCCATCGCAGAAGAATTCAGTAGCGGCTTCAAGAAGTACCATTACTTTGGTTGATTTGTCTGGTGCGTTCTTCAGCCTTACTACATAATTCCTCAGGAGTTGGAGTAAGCCTGCGACGTTAATATCTTTGATGATTAGTAGAAGGTCCTTTAAGTCCAAGGATTCATCCGTGTCACGGTCCTCTTTTTTGTAGTTTTTGGTCACCCTCTTGACAACTCCACTATAAGATGGTTTGCTCAATCCCATGTTTGTTGGTGGTGTTGGTTGGCTAACCGAAATTTGCTGGCCAGTTGATGGTTTAAGATACCCCACCACGCATGAAGAAGGGTTAGCCACTTTGCTTTCCCCTTCCTTTATCTTTCCTGACCTTTGGTTTTTCTTTTCCAGCTCACGCATGAATTTAGGGCAATTGCGATAGTTTGCTGCGTGCGGTCCCTTGCAGTTCACGCATTGTGCTGGTGTTGTTTTTCGTTTTTTTGGCACTCTACTGTTAGGTGCTCTCCTATACACTTGACGCAGCGTGGTTTTTGGGCACAGTAGTTCTTGGAGTGGCCGAAACGTTGGCAACGGTGGCACTGTAGAGTTGTGCTCTATGAAGCACGGTACTCCTCGATCTTCACTACCATGTGGTTGATGACTTTTACCTTGTGTATCTCGCCCACTCCTTCTGTCCTCGCAAGGGTGCAGACAAATATTGGTAGGGGTCTCGGTGTCGCTGCTTGTGGAGAAGATTTTGAGTATAATTGCCTCACATCGGTTGGCGTGAATCCCCTGTTCTCCAGTTCCTCCTTTATTTCTGCGCAGGGCATACTTGTATGAAGGCCCTTGATTACTGCCTTGAAGGGCTTGTCCTTGGGAAGGACATAAGTGAAGTGTTCCAACGTGTTCTGTTTTAGCAGCTTTAACAAAGCGGAGTAATCTCTGAAGGAGGTCGTGACCACCTTAATACCCTGTGCAATACAATACACTTTGTAGTCATCTTGCAGTCGGCTGTTTATGAGTTTTATGACTTTGTTGTATTGTGTTGCATTTGTTACAATCACTGGAGGGGTCTTTATGCGCCGTGGGATGGAACTTTCTTTCGTACCTCCACTTGGTTGCCCCATTTGACTAATCGATGGTCCATCCCGTAGGCTAGACAAGCTTGCAAACTTGTTATTGACTTTTATGGCTTTCGATTGTAGTACTTCCTGTCCCGGTCTGGTCCTGAGTTTTCGCTTGAGTCCAGAAACTGGCTCAAAGTTTTTTTCTATTTCAGTGTTGGCTGGGGCCCCTTCCTGGCCTTGTTCTTCCATGTCATCATCATCGTCCGTTCCTTCAACGTTGAGTTCTACATCCGAGTCTGAGGCTATTTCCCCCTCTTGGCTTGTACCTTGCGGTATACCACCCTACCCAACTTCAGTCGGCATGTAATAGGTCACTAAATAAACAAAAACACTAATAATATAGTACAAAATTACACTCGTTGACGACTTAGCACTGCACTTATAATTAGTGTTATATCACTGTTGTGTTGTGCTGTTGTCGTTAACACACTATCACTACCCGACCTCACTCGACACGTAGTATATCTCGAAATAAACAAAAAATACAGAAAAAATACACTCGTTGGCAACTTTACACAACACTGACGCGTTGTGTATCAAGCACTGTTGTGTTATTTTGTTGCCATTTAACTCACTAACACTACCCGACTTCAGTCGACACGGATAAATCACACAATGAATAATAACAACATTTCACTGCACTGACTGAACGTAGACTGTGTCGTGCCGTGGTAAACTCGTCCTCGGAAATTCTGTATAGAGTTGTAACTTCAATATTAACCAGGTGCATAAACTTGGCCCAATCTATGAAATCACTAACGACCGAACCTATTGCAATCGTTAGTGCTACGTTAGTGCTGCTAAATAAACACAAAAATGTTGTTAGTGCTACATTTTGTGGAAGCTATGAGCCAAAACCTTTGGGAGGGGTCAAGTTGACGTCAACACAGTTTATGGTGTGGCAATAACGACAAAAACCAAGGAAATTGTTAGTTCTATGTTAGTTCTGGTCATTGATCACACAAATTTCGTTAGTGCTACTTTTTTGTGGAAGTTAGTAGACAAAATTATCGGGTGGGGCCAAGTTGACGTCAGCCTGGCCCTGCTCCATCCTAGAGTGATTGTACACGTACCGATATTGTCAGCGCAGATATCGTTGTCGGCACTAACACCATCCAGGGTTCTTGTACATACACTGACAAAATCGTTGTCGGTGAATGAGAGGCGGGAAATTTAGTGAGTAGTGCCGAGCTAAATATGGATCCAGTGAGAAATAAGGGGCTCCTTTTATTGTGCTTTTTCATCTCCGGAGGAGACCGTATCAAAACCAGAGGGAAAGAGAATTTTAGGAACACCCAAAAGTATCCGCCAGGAATCTTGAACTCCTCCATGTTTTGTCCCACAAACACACTCTGTTCTCTAACAATTCTATTAAGGTCACAATCTAATATGTTGGTGGTCGCAATGATAATGTTTCATCTCTTGTATGTGGCTGGTGAATTTGAATTGGGCTTCGGATCTCAGCCCAGTGTTCTATTTTTACTAATTGGTTTCTCAATCTCTTCAGGTGACAGCTGCAACCACCCTAGTATAATTATTTTTATATAAGTCAGAATCGGAGAAACCAATCTATAGGAACACACACATTGATTTGTTTTTGAACATGTTGGGTCATGATTTATGCTTATTAGTGGGTTTCATGGAAGAAAAGGATTTTATTTATCTTGTGATAAGGAAGAACGGAGACCGTTTTATTTTCTGTCAAGAATACGATTTATTAGATATGGTGCGCTACGTTTGGGAGTTTGGACGAGGTAGAACTTTATTTTTTTTATATAAAGAGTACTGTGGTGAATAATTCTCTTTTGTTAGAATTGTATATAATTGGGCATGGGATCAAAGGCAAGAGCTATAACTTAATTTGGTCGTGAATTATTATTTACGTGTCTACCCAAAAGTTCAGGTGGCGGCTATGGAAAAGAACACTCCGATTATTGAAGATTTATATTAATACTTATCTGAGTAACAGACTAAGATACTTCTATGAAAATAGGATGCCTGGCTAACTTATACAGTCAAAATAGAGCATTAAAAGACTGAATGAGCAGAAAAGACTGACTAAAATTCTAAACACAGAAAGTGCTAATTATTTTTGGACTATAGGTAATAGCTACAAATTTAGTCTTTAAATAATTTGTAAAGTATTTAAAAGTCTCCCCCATGTTTTCTTTTTAACACCACATCTTACTAAACGTTTGGATTGTACGCCTATGTACTAAATATGATAATGGGTTAGGAATAATTAACCTTGAATCTAGAGGAAGTTTACCTGATTTTATATTTAAAAAGAGTGGGAAATCATTATGGAAAGTCCATCCTCATTATAAATGACTGTTATCGAACCACGATCTCCTCATCAGCAAATTGATCTATTCTGAGAGTGATGCCTTAATGCACGTTGTTCAAGATCCGTCAATTACCTGTGACTGCGGCTTTAGCCGCAACAGACCGTAACACTAGTTGCATGTGGCAGTCGCATTGGGTGTTTTCCAAGTTGTGAATCCAGGTGAAGTCACCAGTTGATTTTGCATTCACGACCTTAATTTACTTGGATGACAGCTCAAAGTGTTACTATAAATAATTCCTAATCCAACCCTACCCCAACACCTGGCATCTATCACTTAGAATAACTGTAATGAGAATATATGGTAAGACAAAGCTTGTAGATCGTTTTATTCCACTTAAAAAAATTACTATTTACACCTCTTTCACAAAAGTTCTTAAAAAATAGTTTCAAATTGGCGACCAAAGAATTTAAACCATGTTGTTGAACGTTACGGAAACAAGTTCTTTACAATGATGCACTCACGTAGTGAGAAAAATATTTTCATCAGTTAAATATTTCAAAATACGATAAAATAATCATAAAATAATTTATTATATATACAAAAAGTTACAAATATTTTCTTTTTTCAAGTAAATATGATGCTTGTATTAAAAGATATTAGTGTATTCAATATATTACACATCATAAACAACATTCCAAAACTGAGAATAAATACTTTTAATTACGTTTAAAATATTATTTCGAAAACGGTAAAAAGAAATGATTAAATTTATGAAGCAGTGTGATCAAACTTAAGTTATGTTTAGTACCTTCTTGAGTATGTTAAAGGATGAAGAAGAGGACAAAGAAATCCATTTTATTTTGTTGTACAGCAGTAGGAAAATACAAAAGATGAACGCATATTTGCGGCATACGACGAGGAAGGGTGCTATAATATTTTAATCAATAGACATATTTTAAGCAATGAGACAAAGTTCTGGGAATATTTTAGACTGCATGTTAACCAGTTTATTAATATAATACAACCACATCCTGCGAGTGTAAAACTCAACGCCAGCTCACCCACAATGTACTAAACCACGTGTCCTTAAACCAAATTAAAGGCAAGAAAGAAAAGTTTAATGTTTATACCTTTGTTTCATACTTGAGGAAAATAACTTTTAATAAGCAAAATATAAATTCCTCAATATTTAATTGTCTTGATTTTTAAGAAATTATTTATTTTTATGTCTATAAGTGAACTTAGTAGTACAACAGGATTAAAACATGTCATGTGATTAAACGTATATGCTCAATATAAGAAACTAATGTGTTCTGTATTCTTAAATTAGAAAGAGTCATTTCTATAACAAAACAATGTCAGCGTTTAGTTAATTATTTTTATGAAACAAATTTTTTTTTAATAATGTACAGTATTTCAGTAACAATTTATGTAATTTTTGTTCTTCTTTGTTATTGTGATGTATGTAATATTTGTGATGAGAAATTTCATGCATTGTAGTTCAAAAGTATGACATGTATGTATAATATGAAAATAATGTAGAATTAATAAGCATTATAAACCTATAGTTCCATTAAAATGCTGTGTTTCCTTTTTATGTTTGTATACAAAAATCATTAAAATTAATTTATATTAATTAAGGGGTTGGAGTCCTATTTTTGCTGATGCGCCATTAAACACTAATTCTACTAATAATTTAAATAAATAGGAATAAAGAGGATCACTTAAAATACATGTTTAAGCAATTTCGTGATGTAAGAATGAAAGAAACATAGCGATAAACTTTGGTTGAAAATAATTTCGACTTCTTCCTTAATGCAATCATTTGAAGTGTGAATATAAAACTTAGACGACGTACCCTCGGTCGGATGTACTGAGAGCAGTTATTCCTAAATGATTTTCCAATTTCACGCAACCTAAATGTGGGTGCGATCCTTAAAATTAAACATTACTCATCCCTCATCCCTTTCATCCTTTCGTAACTAGTAGATAGGCTTATAGCCTGAACGGGTAGTAAGATGTGGTGCTAAAAACACCTAACGTGTTGATGGTGTGAACCTAAAGCATTGTTTTGGACTGTAAATTAACAATAAATACAGCATTAACTACTTTTCTGGTTAAATAAACACCACTAACAATTTTTTTGTTTACTGAGGTGCACTAACATAGCATTAACAACTGCATTATGTTTTGTCTTTATAGCTGGACTGTAAGATAGTGGGCGGGGCCAGGTTGACGTCTACTTGGCCCCACCCAAAGATTTTGGCTTATAGCTTCCCCAAAAATGTAACACTAACGAAATTTTTGTGGTCAATGACCAGCACTAACGTAGCTTTAACGATTGCACTAGGTCCGGTCGTTAGTGCTTTCATGGGCGGGGCTAAGTTTATGCACCTATAATATCCCTCCCTGATACAAACACTTCTCTCTCTCTCTCTCTCTCTCTCTTACCAACAATAAGTATTATGAGTCCCAGATAGGATTTGGTACGGATAATTACACCATTACGTGATCTAACCTGTCACTCTCATGTGGTGGGAGATCAGGGACGAATTTCATTAGTGTGTTTTCCACTCTCCTCCACACAAAGGTGAATTCTGGCCTCAAAATTTAATCTTCAACCTTAAAAATTAGTGAAATTAGTCCAAAAGTGTATAACCCGTGTAATGATATAGATTTTTCCCCTTCATAATATTTTAAATCAAAAGTTACCACCCTTAATACATTTCAAATATATTAAAAAATTTATAATATGAAAGTCAATGAAACCATATGTGTTATAAAGTCTTCTATTCTGGTTTGGCAAATCTAGGTGGTAATTTATTTTATCTCCTATATTGTTGACAATAATCTTGTGTTGCCATCTTAAAATTTTAGCTTCGTTAAGAGGTTTACACCCCCTTTCAGAGTATTTAGGGAACAACAAGCCACTCAAAAATAACTTTGTTTCTTTCGTTCGTTTCTAATAGTTGAAGAAATTATGGTGGGGTCATATGAAATTGGAAGATACTAGAAGCTTTCTTGCCTTATTTAATATAAGGAAAAGTTATTTTACAATGTCACTTGTCATCTGGCCCGCACCCCTCTGTAGCTACGATTAGCGCCACGCTAATATCAACACTTTCATACTTTAAAGCTGGTGCGTACTAATCATATTTATTTCTGACTGTGACAATTTGTGGACATGCAAATATGATTCCTTTTTGATAAATCAGATATAATTTATATATATCTGTGTTTCTATTATACAACTAACTTGATATGTAAGATTGTTTAAAACTACGGGGACACGTAATTATTAATAATGCATTGCGACCAACGTGCAGACAGGAAAAGAGAACCTAAGAAAATTAACGTTTCAATTTTATTTCCATCGGGGGAGAACGAAGAGAAATCCACAATTTGCTGCTGACGAGAGGGCTCAAAAGTTCCAAGTCCCGTAAAAAAGAAGTGCCAAGCCACAGACAGAGCTCTACATTACAAAATGTACGGGAGAAGACAGCTGTTTTAAGATTTGGGGACGACAGAATCTGAATACAGAACCTGCTCCCAAAGGCAAATGATTCAACCACGCGTCAGCTATGTTTCGTGATGGTGAGACCCAAATCAGGGACTGCATGAGCCAGCAAGCTCAATAACCTGCAGGAGGGAGATCAACATTCTTTTTGACTGGTATGGACGAATACATGAACAAGTAAGTGGATATATATGAACAACGAACTAAATTGAACAAAATTGATTGAGTTAAACATTATTTTAATTTCAAACTTAATAATAATGTATGTGTTTATTTTTCTATAAAACAGGCTATAATTGACTTTTGCATTAATTTAATTAAATAACTGTATATCATACTTGAATTAAAATTAACTTTAAAATTAAAATTTGTAAAATTTATCTGAGAAAATTTAGAAAATACATGGTGACTCCGACAGTGAGGAGTACCCTCCTTGTTCTCAGTATTCCCAGAACATTTTAGATAATGAGTTAATGACAGGGAGTTAGTTATACAGGGTAGCGCGTGGGAACGGGTGATTTTTAATAATTGTGTTATACAACTTTAAATAATTTTAATTTACCTACAAACATATATATCTAAATGCTACAACTATGCCATTTATCACTTAATTTACATAAAAGTCATTTCTTAATGATAGCATCCTGCACTGTCGGCCCCCATAGGACACGGATATGTTTCCGAAGCAATAATAATATTGTTGATATGAAGTTATGTACATAGTTTATTGGTAAAGTTATAAAAAACACTAAGATTCCGTGACGTATGAGTGGGCGTTGCAGGTGGTGACTGACTGACTAGTCTACACATACTAGTAGGTCTCGACTCTTACGAGTCTCACGAGTAACTTAACTGACGTTTGCCTTAGGCAAACTCTCTCTGATCTATCACAGACCCTAGTGCTACAGTTGTCTGTGCCCACCAGCAAACGCCCACGTCACATTCTTTATGATGGCCAACTTCCTTTCTTATGCATTTCTGCATTCGTGGACACAAGTTCGTCAAAACTTGAAGCAACGTCTCAATAGAGACCGCGTCAATATGTTAATTAATCTTAGTCTTCAGTTCATTAATGCTTTGAGGACGATGAGCAACTACTCTAATTTTAAAAGTTCCCAAAAAATAAATCACACACCGAATGATCTGGTTATCTCGCAGGCCAAATTATATCGCCATTCCTGGTCATGAGGTGGTTTCCAAAGATCTCTCGTAAAGTGACGATTGAGATTCTTGCAGCATGGGCTGTAGCTCCGTCCTTCTAAAACCATGTGGACTCAAATCAATAGATAGCTCTTTAGTTTATTGCTAAGAAATGTTTTATCCATGTTAACGTACCATTCTGAAGCAACAGTCACCACGTGGTCATTGTCATCCTCAAAAGTATACGGCTCAACTATTTCTTTCGATAACACCGTACACAACACTGAAATTTTTCACTGTGTAATGGTCGCTGGTGTAAAAGGCGAGGATTTTTCACAGCCCAGTACCAAAAGTTCTGTTTATTAACATAACCATTTAGATGAAATTGGGTTTCATCAGACATCCAACGATTTTCAAGGAAATTTTAGGTTTCCTTACATTTTGCTAAAAATTGTTCACCAAAAATAACTTTCTTATTGAAATCACATGTTTTTAATTCCAGGACTATCTTAATCTTGTTCAGATGTAAGTTTAAACCTGAGAACAATATTCTAGCCATAGTGTGGTGAGACAAACCTAATGGCACTGCAGGTTGCCGTACAGAACGGTGTGGACTCCACAGTAACGAGGCTCTGACTGCTTTGATAGTTTCTGGCGTTCGGACATTATTTATTTATTGTCCCTGGATGCTTTTCTCAATACTGGACATATTGTTTCAAAGTTTGAAACCCCTGTATTTACAGCGTGAAATGACGTAACCGGATCATGATGCCGAAATTGAAAATGATGCTGACATTCTAGTGACACGTCTTCATAACAATCATTATTTTGGTAAAATGTTTTTACTGCAAACACTCGATGCACACATGACCACTGCTTCATGGTAAATAAATGGCATTGATTGGGGAACATAATGATGTCATCACAGTTCTGCAAACTTAAACTATGGCCTTGAAATGAATTATTCAAAATTGTCCATTCCTATGTGCCAGCCTGTAGTTATAGTAATCAAATCTAAATTTTGACAACATATTAACTGAAGTATATCGTCCAGATTTGCAAACCAATGAAAGAATAGATCTAGAGAGTGTACCCAAACAAGTATTTGGAATGAACTCAAATTCATTGTTGATGCAGTTGATGAGTGAACAATTTGAAAAGAATAGTGGAGATAGTAGTCAAGAAAACGTGGAGTCTAGACAGGAAATAACTGAAAATAGGCTGAAAAAATTAGAGAATAGAAAGGAAAACATGGAGAATAAAGTAAAATTAAATGAAAATTTTGATGAAAACTGTAGGGGCAAACGAAACATTTAATGAAAAATTTAAGATTGGTAGGGAAAAATTGTATTATATTAGCTAGGAATTAGAGGAATAATTAAAAGAGGAATAAAAAGTAGTTAATGAAAAAAAAATTCAAAAAGTAGGAAAGATAATAGAGATCATTTTAGTAGTGTTGAGTTTTATTTTGAAGTAGAATTGGAACAATAAATAGTAATTTTGACAGGAAATTAAAGACAGTTTCTCAACAAATAAAAAAATATGAACAAACCAAGGTTAGAGAAGTATTGCAGTAGTTAAGTTTAATATATATATATATATATTATATATGAAACTGTAGACAAAACGTCTGAACAATAGGGCAGATGTGGAAATAATTGTAGCTACTAATTCAAAATATGTTGAAAAAATAGAAAGAAGGACGCCGTTTACTGCTGGTTCTCTAGTGTTACCAAATTTAGGTCTTCAAAATCAGTTTAGTGGAGACGGTAGCCACCTTATTGGAAATGGCAGAGTACATGTATTAAAAAATGTGGATAGGTTTTTTAAAATATAAAACTTAACGAGGTACAAAAATTAGAATTTTTTATTTCAAAACTATTATGTTAAACTGAGGTACGGATGAGCGGTCATGAGACTGTTAAATAATATCTTTGTAAAAGATTTTTGTCAGTGTATAAACAGAGTAAATTAATAAATAATATCTTTATTAGCCATTATGAACCACACAAATGGCCTATGTAGAAATACTACAACAGGAGTGCTATGAAAGCAAGGAATTTGGACAGTCTATCGTTGAGAAAGGTTAGTGTATCAGTTGTTACATCATTTCCAGGAGAAATTCAGGACAAATTTATTGCAGCTGTGGTTAAGACTAATATTGAGATGAGGGAAATAATTGAAATATTTTACTAACTTTCTAAAAGTGAAAGGTCAAGTTCACATGTACAGAATCTCATATTACAAAATGGAGGAACCCAATTTATTAAGGAAGATCAAATTAACAATTCTGAAAACAGAGCAAATTATAGGGATGGTAGAAATAAATTAAGTGATACTCAATCAGAGATCAAACCAAGATTTGTGTTTTTGAACCTAGGAAAGATCTAATTATAAAGTAATTATTATTTTTTCCTACTTATAAGGGTACCTAATAATTTTAAACCTAATTATAGAAGAGAGCCATCTAGGCTACCGGGAGATTGATTAATGCAATTCAGCAAAAGTAATTCACAGGAAATAATAGTTAATAGAGAGATCAGTTGGTGGTACTAAACCTAGATAGAATATCGGAACATCCTCAACAAATGAGTAGATATTATTTACACCTCACATAATTTTGCTCATTTAGACAGTACAACGAATTTGCGAACTAGTCATTGATTTGTCCAACAATGGCCAACACAATTGTTAGACAAAGGGCTTATGCTTACAAAACTTGTCACAATAGTAATGATATTAATGTCAGATTAAATAGCATTTTATAAGTTGATCTAACAGAAAATTTGATTTTTTTAAATGACACCAAAAAGGAAACATCACAACAGATTGAAAGAAATACTCATGAACGCTTAGTAAAATTCCTCGTAGATAACGGCCCTGAAATTACGGCGATTTCTAGAGAATATTACAAAAAAAAATATGTAAAGAAAATCCAAGCGAAATCATTTCCACACTCACTTTCAGTAATGTTTATATTACCTTTGCCACTGGAGCAAAAATATACAGGTCTAAAAGCAAATATTACTTTGTATATTAAAATTGGAGGAAGTGAAATTACTGTTAGATATTTGATTGTTGAAGGTATACATTTTCCGGTAATTCTAGGCACAGATTTGATGGCCAACCTTAATGTTATAATTAGTTTTCCAAACAAATATACATCAATTATTAAAAACAAACATGATGTACAAATTCTATTGTGAAAGAATCATTTTCAAATTTGTTATACATGTATTTAAAAGAACAACATGTGAAAAAGGGAATCATTAAATTAGTTTGGGGGAAAAACTTGAGAATCCAGAAAAACACTGGAAACTACGCAACTATACCCCGGAGGTAAGTATAATAAAATGATGGTAAGATGTCAGAAATCTCTAACGAAAGTAAACAAAAATGGTTTGAGGTAATGTGACATTTAAAAGACATATTCTCATAGAAACAAAGGTTGAATAAATTTTACAAATGTCATTTGCACGAACCAAGGGTCATTTAATTGTAAGTCGTATCCGGTGTTATATAGCCAATGGCAGGTGGTATAAAAGACTTTAAGTCACATGAAAATCTGGGATATTATTCAATGGTGTAGCTCCAAGATTATCAAGCCAATTATAGCTGTGAAAAATAAAAGGGGAGGTATAAAGTTAAGTTTGGATGCTATAAGAATTAATTAAACGATAGTCAGACCCCATCGTCTGCATGTGATCTGATACAAAAAATTTACTGATGTCGTTACCTAACTTCTTTTGACCTTGTCATCATTCTGGCAAAGAGAATTAGATCAGAAGTCCCGCAAATATACGTTATTAATGTAAAATGAGAGAACTAATGGTTTTAGGAGGATGCCCCTTGGACTTTGTGTTTCAACAAGTAAATTCATAAGAGGTTTGGTAGCTGTTTTGGGAGAAGTACTTAGTTTTGTCACACTTTATGTTAATGATATTCTAATAGTGTCCATAACATATTATGTACATATTGAGTGACTTAGTATGGTATTAAGAAAACTCAAAGAAGGGGATGACCGTGATCTTGCAAAAGTTCTCATTTTTCTGTAAACAAGTATTTTTTTCAAGGACAAACTATTTTATAGGAGGGTATTAGAGCAGACATAGAAAGAACAAAAGCAATAAGAAAATTCCCTTCACCAATAAATAAAAAACAACTTCAAGCATTTGTGGGACTAATAAACTACTATAGGACGTTCACTAAACATCATTACAATCTTGTACACATATTTTTACGAGTTACGACTCAACAGAAAAAGGGGAGACAAGGAGTAGTGGGATCTACCTTTGAAAACAGTGCTCCGATTGGCCGATAAAAATCCCTCTGGCTCTCTGATTGTCTGTTGGCACTGGGTCAGGGCATTTCTCACTTTCCTCTGATCCCCTTTACATGGTTTGGATGTGTTCCAAACTTGTTGGTTCCTGTCGCATTAGTTTAATATGTAGGTGCATTTTTTTTTAATGTGTGCCATTGGGTCGTATGTCTGGGTAGGATTAGGACTGGTGATGGAGTTTATTTGTGGGAGTTTTTATTTATTTATTGGCGTGGGAGTTTTTTTTTGTTTATTGGTGGGGATTTTTTGTGTTCCAAACTTGTTTATTCTTATTGTAACATTACGTTGTAATATGTTACGATAGGACCCCGCCCCATGTTGACATTGACGCACGAATCGTAGTAAATAATACTACCCGCTCCGATATGTACATCTCAATTAGAATCCCTACAATAGTAATCTTCTCTGTTGTAGTTCATGTAGGTTAATAAGACATAGTTAACAATGCTGGCAATATATCTTACTAGCAAATCCAATTATATGTTAATAGTTTGTACGTGTACTCACCAAATAGTTCTGCCTGTACTAGTTAGCTGCATGGCTGGCCTACGCCGGACGAACTAACGCGACGAGTGGGGCAAGCGTGATTCAATGTATCAACAAGACGTCCCGGCGCCTTGCTTGCAACTGGCGTATACAAGAGCTCTAAAACTTTGAAGACGACTAGAAATAACTACGTTTCTGACCTCTGGTGGTGAGAAGAAGAACCACCTATACAACATCGGATGATTGAAGAAACCGGTGAATTTTCTAATGGCGCCGTGTAAATATTTGTGTACGTGACTAAATCAAGACATCGTTGACGTCACCTAGCGTGGTAATGCGTATCCCACCTCTTCTCTTGTGCAATGAAACCCCTATATAATGGCTACGAATGTGTGGCAATATTGACTATCTTACCGACGACGATGGACGAAGGACCATTATGTCCGACCTGGACAATGGCAGGATGAACTTGTAATCTGTATCAAATCGTAACTATGGCGATTCGCGTTTTGGACTCTAACTTATTTTGACTCTAATATATTTTGAATATAAAACTTTGAATTTGCTGATTGTTGTAATGAATTTTTCTAATCTTCGAATTTACGTTTCTTATTCGATTTGCTTTTTGAATAACCGTAAAGTAAAGTAATTGGTAATTTTTTGTTTTTGAGTTAACGATGGCATTCATTATTTATTTCTCATGTAAATATCTTTTTCTAATGTATGTCCCTTTAGGACATTTGACGTATTGTTTATTGTTTAGGTTCGTGTTCTGAGTCCAGTTCAGATAGTCCCACGGGAGTTTGACTAATGTCTGTAGCCAAACTCTCGTGTTATGTAAATTTCCGTATATTATGTTTTTGAATTAAAGTAACGTAACTTATATCTTCGTTTTCTGTGTGTAACGAAACTTTCGTAACCATTTCAAGGTGCCCATTAGGCCCTTCTATTCTATTTTATATCTATAGTTGTTGTCTCATATAGACTGAACCGTCTGGATAAAGATTGGATTTCAAGTTTCTTTTCAGTAAATATACCTGCGACGTACTGTTGTGTCGCTGAGTTTAATTTCCAACATAACTCATTATGATATAATGAGCACATGTATTGTTATCTGCGCTCTTGTTATTAATGTGACTAAACTTCTCATATTGTTGCTTTTAAATATTTCTAATAATTTCCCTGTAATTTGTACCTTAGATTCACTCTCTCCCTTTTATTATGTTCACTGGTCGGGTAATAACAGGAACCAGAGAGGGTGTAACACTATCCTATTTATTTATTATGTATGCATATTGGTTTTTTTTGTGTACCCATTGGTTTTGTTATGTTTGAAATTGGATCATATGTCTGGGTAGAATAGGGACTGGCGTAGGAGTATTTTTAGTTTTGGGCATGGGAGTGTTTTATTTATTGGTGGAGAGCGTGAAGTCCATGGCGTCAGGCATTCTTCCAACGACGTCCCATAAAATGTTGGCATTGCTAGAGAGCACGGGAGCGTGCAGGACGAATCTCTCCCAACGGCCATTCAGCGTACAGTGTGAGCAGCAGGCTCACTGTTGCAAGACCCCTTTCACTTTACCCTTACCTCCACCACCCCTCCTCATGTGTCAAATTTCTAGGAGGTAGGACCCAATTGAAAGGGAAGCTTTGGTGTCAAAAATAACTTAGAGGCAGCCATTGAACCCCTAGCGAGAGTCGTTAACCCTAAAACATTTTATTTAGTAATAAATATTGAAAGCTGATATCAATGACCCTATTTAAGAGTCATTAACCCACCCCACCTATCGATTTAACAGTGTCACAGGAAAGTCCTCTTGAAACATCAGATCGTAGCACTTTAAAGGCCCCGGCTCAGATGTGGTTATTAACACTCATTCAGGGGTCAATATCCCACAAACAAACAATAATTTAACATAGTGTTGTGTTTCAGTGTTAACCATGCACGGTAACATGAATTTGAACCTTGATATCATTGTCCGAGTGCGCTTACCTTAAAATGTCGGTCTAAATAAACAGAATGATAAAATTAGTGTAGTAAAAAACAATCCTTTCACCATCATGCCAGAGCCAGCACTGCGAAAGCAGCAGTGCTCACTCTACCTGGCAGTTCCACCTTCCTCCCCACCCCTTCCTATGTACACATGCGCACAACAGTCGACCACCACGTCGTTGGCACTGTGAAGCCCACAGTTCCATACATATATTTTTGTATATTTTTCATAAACTGGGGGATGGCTAATGAAGTACTGACATTAAGCTTAAGGAATATATATTGTACTACACAAATAAAGAAAGAATTAAAGTAAAAATGACTCATTGTATTAAATGTTATCTATAATATTAAGTGGAAATAGGGGGTGCTGCATTTCCGCATTGCCTACACACGAGCCGCCACGGGCGGATAGCAACTAGTCCTTGGGTAATTAGCATCTTGCTATAAATTTTAGAGAATTGGAAGGTTTTTACCCACGATAGTAATCAATATGAATTTATTTAATTTCAGATCACTGGGATCCTTATAGGTTGGACGAAAGCATGAGGGTGGACCCAGAACTACAAGCACCGACGCTCAGCAATTGGGAATAGATATACGACATAACGTCCGCAGCGTGTGTGAGGCTCCGGGTACTGAAACAAGTGAGATGTAGGTGATGTCTATACCTGTCAATCTCCTCTAAGATGTCAGTGGTCTTTCCCCGATGACAAACGTTGCCCCGACGGTCTCTGACGCAATTTATGGGAACGCTGTAAGTAGGGTGCCCCATGTTTGGGTAAATTTGACGCGATAGATCGTCTAATATATAAGTTTGCAACTCTATAATTATTAAAAAACATAATTTTAGTTTTTATAAAAAGGTACCAGCCACAAGAAACCATAATATAGCCACTAGATTAGAAATAGAAAACTTAATACACAAGATTTCTTTTCTTCCCTTTCTCTCTCTTTCCCCAACCACCATTATTTCACTTTGCCTGTAGAGCTTTAGTTAAATTTTGAGCTATAAAATGGCACTGAAATCTAAAAACAGGATATTTAAAGCCACTGCCAATTGTTAACAGCAAACCGATGGCGTTGATATCTATAAACCATCAATTTGACGCTTTGCCAAGGGTGTGTGGTTTTAAAACGAAAATAGGCCCTACTATAGTGTTTCAACGTGTTTAAATACCGACATAATAATTAACCCTAGAAATTAAATGTTGCTTTGGACAGTTATCAAAAAGATAGAAAGAGACCCATATTTTGCATGAAAATGTGTTTTTTAAACCAAAAGTCCCGGGTTCGATTCTCGGCATAGATGAAAATGATGTTTTAAACTTTAAAAGTGATAAACTAACTGCCATGGAATGTATCGCTCATCTGTCCAAGTCTTACTTTAGACTATAACGTATATGAAGGTTTGAAATGAAAAAAAAAAGTGACCCGACTCTTAGGGTAGACAGTGCATCGTATTTGTTTCAAGCGGTTTTATTAGCCAGATAATTTTTAATGAATTCAAAAATATCGACATAAAAATTAATAAGGGAAATTATATTATAAATATTCAAATTGTTGCTTTAGCCATTTGAAAACCAAATATTTTTTGAACCACAATTTGTTTGATTTATAGTGTGCAAGCACACTTGTTTGAATGTACTTTATGTTTCAAATGTATTTTATTACACACGCTTTGCGAATGTCGGTATCAGTTAAATCAATTAAGTTTAGGAAAAATTGTATTAACATATTATATTAGTACCAAAAGTAGTTTGAATGTTAAAAGTAATTTATATTAATCCTAACATTTAGTTATAAAAATTATGCGTAAGTATACAAGAAAAAAAAAATTTAAATTTAATATGCCTGTAACAATTATATTTAAACTGTTTACTTTGAAGTTAGTTTGAATTCAAACTTTAATGTTTTAGCTCAAATGAATACTAGAGATGTCTGTCCAAGCCGTGGGAAAGAGGCGGTCTGGGCCCCAGCCTCAGCAACCCCCATTCAGACGGTGGGAGCTTTGCCGCCTACAGGAGTCTTCCAGCAAGCCGATGGTATAGAGGCGAGGCAGCCAGGAAACACACATACCCTTCAAAGAATTGATATGGCGGTGGTTGGACCATCATAAACCCCACGGCCGGGAATTAGTGGACCGGTAAATCCGGTTAGTGGGGGATTGTCTTAAGGTGTCTCTCTTCAAATCGTCGATGAAAGAATTATGCAATTAGAGAGGGTTATTTTATGTTGGGGGTGAATTGATGATACAATTAGGGATGCCAGAGAGCAATCGTGGCACTCAAACCTGGCTCAAGGAGCAAATCAATTCGTTGCTTAGGCGCCTCTGGTATCATAGAGTAAGCACGTAGTAATCCGCAGATCTACTATTAGACAGCACAGACTCTCGTCAAGCCCTGTGTTTGTGTCATTTAGATATGCAAATCATCTTCACGTACAGGCTGTGCTCTATAATGTAGAACGAGTCTTACAAAGCAAAGCTTATTTCCTCACTTCATCACTCCTCTATGTCAAGTTACACCCATATAAAGAGCCACGCAGGGGTGGGGGGTAGTAATAAATATCCTTAATAATAAAGGAATCATATCGATTAAAAATGGTGACGATACACTTTACCTTGCCCCTGCATTGAATGTCACCAAAGCTATATGTGATTATTAAAGAGGTTTAGGATTCATGGACGAGAATACCCCTAGTCAAATCAAAATTGGTAGTTCTATTCAATAACTGAAAGCAGAGGAACTAAGCCGTGATGCCCGCGTGAATCTTTTGAGAGGTGTTCACCGAAATTAAACAATTTCAAACATACCTCTCCGAATACAAAATATAGATAATTAGGGAACATTGGTGGAGGTAGATCTTTTATGAGGGGACTATCCCTCCCGAACATTCCTTTAAGAACTGCCTTGATTTGTATTTTCACGACGATAAGCAAAACCATCTTTATAACATCCTTGACAGCCGCGTTTAGGCCGGGTATTTTTGCCGTGATTACAGTGTGCCATTTGATCATATGAATAGACACAAATTAGAATCTGCGTGCAAATGTGCTACACTAAACCGATTTGCAGTTGAGGTCAATCTGTGGCCTGTGAAGACTATAGACACCGGTAAACAAACCAGACTTGTTATGTTAACCATAAACGTCCCAGTGTTTGCAGAAGTCACATGTCGATCTGATTTTTCAAATATTTTGTGAAGTCTTTAGCCAATTTTTCCTTTGGGCAGAGCAGAATTTTCATATAGATGTTATGAGACTTTTTGTAGATTATACGAGACCCATCGTTATTTTGGTAATTTCCGCTTTATGAAGAAGGCCCCATCAAAACAGTCACTGGAAAGGAGGAATATCATGATAGTATTCTATGATTTCAAATGAAAACAAGAAACGCTTTTTGTAGGTGTAGCCCACACGTACTTGCACTAACCTAACCTCTGTGTCGTGCAGAAGTGTTGCAAGCCTTACCTTCCTATCGATGTAGATGTAGATAGGAATCGATTATTTAAGGGTGATGCCAAAATAGTCTAATTTTTCGGATTTATAGATCAAATTAAAACAACAAAATTTAAGGGCATCACCCTTAGCCCATAATACAAAGGGCTATGATGGAAGTTTTATTTTAAAATATATGATAGAGGTCTAAAGAGGAATCATGGGCTCATAATGAAAGGTGTGCAAATCATGTCAATGTGTTACAGCTTACTTCACTTTGTTGACTCACTGAACTTTCTCCCGATGTCGTTGTCCAATATACCAAATAATTCGGCTTGGACGATTCCATGGCCAAGGGACATATCCTTCATTGTTTCAATAAAAAAAACAAGCGGTATAGGGGTACCTTGCAACCAAAGAAGGACTACGTCATCGGTGTTATGTCAGTTGAAGGAAAGGAATATTTTGAGAAGTGGTATGACGCACTGGTCAAAGTAAATTATATCTTTAATTTTAACCACGATTTGGAAATGTATTGCCTGAAATATGTAGATATCCAATGGAAGGCCTGCCTAAAGTTTTGAGATATACTCATGGAAAAATCAAAGGTGTATCCTTTCAGAGAGGCGTGTATGATTTCTGGAGTGGCCATGTTGGTTTACCGCCAAAGTCATTTTAAGGATAATACAATCGGTATCATCCCCTACGGTGGCTACCAGTGTACAGACGATAAGTCGCACGTCGCTGTAAATGGCTCTTCTGGGAGGCTCGTCAACGCCGTGTCTCTATCCTTCATGTGTTCAACGGCTATAAGGAATATCTATTACGCTGACATGTGTATGCATTGTTAAAGCTGTATATACAACCACCGCCCTCCATTTATGGGGATATTATTGGCACTGGGTCATTTCTGTTATCCTGACAGGAACACCCATATCAAAAACATCCACCTCGAGACCATGGAGACGCGCTATGAATCGACCATGATCTGTGTGGAAAAATTTAGAAATATTGGCTACACAATCGTAGATATGTGGGAGTATATGTTTAAAGAGATGAAATGCACAGACAAGGACTTGAAACCATTTGTACTCCGGCAGAAGGTGTAAAGCAAGGATCCCCTCAGTCCCAGGGACGCATTCGTTGGTGGGCGTACAAATTGTATCAAACTCACCCAGGAAGCAGACCTTTCATGTGGAGAGATAATTAAGTACTTGGTCGTGTCTTCATTGTATCCTTACGTTTGCAAGTACAAAAAATATCATATCAGATACTCCAAAACACACTTGGAACCACATTGTTTGTCTATAGATCAAGTAGAAGGCATAGCAAAAGTTACTGTGAGGCCTCCGTGGATTTATTCACACCCGTATTGCCTATAAGTATGCACAACAGGTTAATGTTCATCTTGTGCAAGAAATGCGGGGAAGAGAAAAACCAAGGCGCATTTTAGGACAACTACAAGAAAGATAGCTGGTTGACAGGCGTCTAGGTTATTGGCGAGATCCGGAAAGCCATTAAGAAAGGCTACATCGTTGAAGCAGTATACGAAATGTGGGGGTACAATGTGTCTCACTACGATTGTCAGACATGTACTGGTCAGATAGTTTCACGGGTACATTGATATATTTTTGAAAATTAAAATAGAAGCCAGCGGATGGCCAGAGTGGTATACCTCACAATATGAGAAGGTAGCTTATATTCAAACTTAGGAGGATAAGGAAGGGTTAAAACTCGATTTCGATTAGGTTTGTAAAAACTCTGGTTCCCACTCACTGGCTAAACGCTTTTTAAATTCATTATAGGGAAAGTTTGGTCAAAGACCCGAATTACCACACGTACTTATTGTTAACGACAATCAGGGCATCCACAACTACCTGAGGGATCCCTACATCAGCGTAGACAACTTCATAGATGTTAATGATGTGGTTAATTTCCTAAATTACAAGGATGCGCGTTATACTTTGTGCCCTAACTCTAACACGAGTGCTGTGGTTGCGTTTTACTACTGCTATGGCCATATTGCACTAATAAATCATCATATAAAAATTGGAGAGCAGGTTTTATATCATGATACAGATAGCGTTCTACACGCTGAACGCCTCGGCAACTGGAGTCCATCGACTGGAGACATTTTAAGTGACTTCACTGACAAACTTCGAGATTACGGTCCGGGATAATATATAAGTACCTTTGTATCTGGTGGCCCCACGAATTACGCGTATAAAGTTTCTGTTGTTGGCGATCCTGCCAAAACTAAAATAGTGTGCATGCTTCACGGGATCATTATAAACTACGGTAACCTGGATGACGTTTTGAGCTTCAAAATATGTATGAGCTACAAATAGTCGATTAAAATTTATTATCTGAAATTAATTTACCTGGATATTAAATACACCTGTAAAGATAGCTGCCAACAATATAGAACTGACCATTGGGAAGTGGATATAAATATCTAGGCTATCATATTAGATATATCATAAATATTTCGTTGATATTCTCTCTCTCTCTCTCTCTCTCTCTTATATATATATATATATATATATATATTTATTAATATATCAGTTAGTTGTAAACATATCTTCTTAATTAACTGTCATCGATTCTTGTATCAGGACTGATCACTAAGAGTAAAGTAAAATGAAAGAGTGGCATTTAATTTCGTCATCGATATCAATTTTGTGCTAGAGCTCCGTTTTCGCAATACCAAATTGTAATGCCCTTGTAAACTAACTTCTTATACAATCCTTTTAGTTGTTATTTTTAGTCTAAACATAATTCAAGGGGAAATGTTCTGACAGTGTCCTCTATTCGTTCAATCATGGATGGCTGATGGATAGCTGATTTTTTTCGCTTAAAACATTGGTTTTTGTTAGTTGAGTCTTTGTATTTATGTGTTTGATTGCAGGTGTTTGTATATGGCTATATGCATTTATGTAACCTCTGTAAAAATATATAATCTCATTTAGGAAAAGCTTAGAGCTTGTATCTCTATCTGCATTTAAGTGTTGGTTCTTCCGTAAGCAGGGAATGATTGAAAAATAACGGAGCAGAGATTCGTCGAATACTAATTACGATTCATAACGAAGTTTTTATCTAAACTTTTATAATTGAAATATCTCCACTTACAGAACATCGAAATTAAATTTCTTCACTTCTCAGGGTAGATACATGACATTCTTTGTAAACAAAGCGTTAATGGTCTCTGGGAAAAATATAAGGGGCCAGTTAATAATAAAGTAATATTAAGCTTTGTGGTCGATGAAAGGTGGTTTCTTACTTTCACTCTACATACTAAAAATTTTCTTTAATGTTCCAATTATTTTCTTTTCATTTATAAACCCCACTTCCTCCTCTCTATCATCTTTCAAAATATGATTTTATTCCATCCAAATATTTAAGACAAAGAATTTTTGGTTCGTATTCGTGTGTCTTATACCACATATGACTGAAATGAATCACAGGATAGAGCATATTTTCTATACTAGTATGCCAACCCATGTTTGTGGTCTCCTTTCTTAGACAAATACAATTGTTTTGGATATAGGGCAATAATTCAGGATCATCTTCTTTTACAGTCCTAAGCCTATATTCTAACCACAGGGAAAAAATATTGAAATCATTCGCAAGGAATCACCGTCAAACAATAGTTGAGAGGGATTAACCATCCCAAAGACTGCACACAACAATAATGTTATACCTCTGTTTAAGGCCCGATAAGCTATTTTAATGGGTTTTCTGTGAATGACTTCTCATAATATTCGTTAATTATTTGTAAATCTGTGCATCAAATAATTTACTAGGAATGCTTCTTACCTTATTCCTACAATATAGGCAGACGCAATGATAGAGTTGATGACCAAGTCCACAGGTACTAAATCCAACCTAACACTAGAATTCCTATAGCAGATTTTATAAAACCAGTAAAGTATCCAATCTGTGCACCAGTAGGTCCATAAATGTTGTCAGTCCAACCACAAATTGGTTCTTTCACAATGGCTGTAACTAAAATAAATTAAAATGAATAAAAATGTTTTAAGTACACAATAATTTTTATGCAAACGCGATTACAAAACCATATAAACACAATAATGTAACAGAAATTAAAATAAGTAGCAGTAAAAATCTAGAAAGTTATATAATAATTTTTATTGCCTAAATTTTGAAAATTCCATCATAAAAATATCAGTAAATAAATACTAAACTAGATTAATTAGTTGCCTCATAAATATACTTGGTGTGGGGAAACTATGAATGATATAAATTAAACTATAAAATTTAGTGTTATGTTTTATCAGTTAACTACATATATTAATGTTGTGTTAAAATATACTTCATTTTCAACAGATTTAACCAGGATAAGAAGAAACTCTTCAGAAATAATTTCTGAAAAGTAAGATATATTAACACTTCCATAGTTGCCATATCTCTCATATGGTCAGATAGAAATGTATACAATTCTATCACTTCAAGCAGTATCATATAGTTACCATAGTTACTAATCCCAAACTTATCTTTGGGACCACGGGACGGCAATCCTCTTAAGGCTAGTGTCTTAAGTACTACCACAACATGGTGAAGAACTATTCTCCAATACTGTATTTCTTCTACCACTTGCTCAGTCAATTTATTGTATGTTCAATGGAAAGCATGTCAACTTACTCTAAACGTAGTCACTCAATTTGATGACTGACAGATTTTTCATGCGTTGTGAGCTCTGCAAAAGCATTTTTCCGGTCATTGAATCTTTTACACGAGAAACTTTTTCCTAATGCCGAATAAATTAAATATAGGAAAGTGACACCACATAAAACACATTTAGTGCTCTCAGAATATACTAACCAGTTTCTGATTATTTTCTCCCCACTATCTAGTTTACGATTAAACATATTTTTAGTGGGATATCTATCATTGCTATCACTGTAATCTCTCTTTGAAGAAGAGAAGTCCCAATATTTATTTTGTTGAAAGCCATACCACGTCGCAAAATTACGTATACTTTCATCAATTTTCCATTTATTAGTGTCACTCACAAAACTAAAACATATACCTGCTATTGTCTGGATTTTTGTAATAATACTGTCGTTATCGGCAGTATTTTCAGGAACAGGACTGCTCCGAAAACATTTTCATTTTACATCTTGCTGCGCAGGTGCCGTCGCTGAATACTCACTCTGAACACTCTCAACTAGATGCTCAACAATAGATTAAGTAAAAACATCTCGACTTTGAAATACTTTCGAGCAAGCCTCACAGGTCTGAGTGGCCGGTTTGAGAAATACCATATTTTTTGTGTTTTATTTATAATGTTTGCTAATGTTTTTCCCTCTCGTTTTTAAGTTTAAAATATTGACTGCCACTAAATATTTTTCTGCAGTAACTCATAGTAATAAATAAACATAACTACTATGAAACACATACAAGCACACTTGTAACACAACATTGACACTATAGTTTCTAAGTTCTAATGAAGAAGTGAATTTACCTGTGTACACCCCATCTGTCTCCTACAATATTGACTGTATTGTTCTGCCACGCTACCCTGTTTATAATGGCAGCTGGTTGGTCTTGAGATATTGTAGGAGAGGAAGGTGGGTAGCTAGGGAAATTATAACTATTCATCAATTCTATTCACTCCAGCATATCTGTCATCTTCACCATTAACTTCATTAAATCAGCAAATTACAACAAATACACAAACACTGAACCCATAATTTATTTTACAGGCATATATATATATATATATATATATATATATATATATATATATCTACTAAACCTTTGTGTAAAACCGCCACTGCCACGGACAGTAATAAGAATGAGCATTTGATTTTCTATGTACAGTTCTTGTGATGGAAATTACATTGTAGAGGACCTTTTTATGTAAATGTACTACTGCAATTACAAAGGCTCAATACTTGTTCGAGATCCTGAACACATTTATAGTTTAAAATAATTTGGTGTCCATACTGATAATAGGTTTTCGATGTCCGACAACTATGGAGGTTTGTAGGGGCTCATTCGAAGCAAAGCTACTGATTCACTGTGGACTGTGGACCCAATGAATCATTCACAGAGGCACAATCACATCATAGCATCTTAGTTTTCCACTGAATATAGTCTTAGAAAGTGTGGTGAATGTGGTAAACCTTATAAAAACTCTACCAATGAAAGCAAGGTTTTTCAAAAAATTTAGTTAGGACATGGGAGCCTAACACGTCTTTGTTGTAATATTGCCCTTCACGATGGCTCCCTCGTAGCAATGTATTGTCCCATACCTTTGAATTAGGTTAGGAAATGTACACTTTTCTTGAGGAAGAAAAACACGAATATGCCAAATAGTTTGTGGAAACAGATTTTTTTTTAAACTAGTGTTCTTACATGATATCTTTGGAAAGATAATTTGTTGAATCTTTCCCTGCAGAAAGGTAGCATGCAAATTTTGATATTGGTTGAGAAGATTTCAGCTTTCAGAAAAAAAATACAGATTTGGAGAGGGAAAATGAATGAAGACTGTTGAAAAGATCGTTTCCTTCTGTTTGCTACATCAGTTTGTGATCTCCAATGAAGTTGATTTCCCTCACAACATAAAATCTGCCTTTGAAGAGCACCTGCCACAATTTATCAACTGGTTTGAAAAATACTTTAAAGAAGATGTTATCTATAAATTCGCATGGATTCAAGACCCATTCAGGACCAAAGTTCAATCTGAATTTTATTCTGTAGAAAAAGAAATACTTCTTGAGATATCTTGAAACAATACACTGAAGATAAAATTTAACAGCATGTAACTAACTGACTTTAGACATCAGTAAAATACATAGATAAATTAATAATATAATGCAACAATCTATCCCGCGTTTAAAGACAACCTAAAAAAATTACTAGGTTTTAATATAAAAAATACATGGCCTATGTGTTAGATGGACGTCCAAGTTATACCCATGCGAAATTTTAGCATAATCTCTGTAATGTTTAATGAAACCAAAGCCACGTGCAATTGGTAATCTATTATATATTGGAGAGAAATCATGGTTAAAATTAAATTTTAAAAAATGCATTTATAAGTTAGAAGCTCAATTGCAAAGTTTTTTTCTTTCGGACCTTTGCAACATTACCCTAGCTATTAAGCATACATTTTGAATTTAGAGTGTACCTATCACTATTAGCTTAGGAATAATTTCAGATACTGTTAACACATAGCATAGCAGTTATATTATATTCCGTATAAAGAACATAATCTCAATAGTTATTTTTGAAATACAATATTATTTAATTAATATTTTTCTTCTTTAATAAATAGAATTCCCCCTTCTGTGGTTGAATAGTTTAAGTTGTCCCTCTCACAGTAGGCTGGACTACCAGTGACATTGAGATCAAGTTTTGAATCTCGTTTCATTGTCCTGAAAATTGATTTTCTAAAAATGTTCCCTTTTCCCTCCACGCAAACGCCTGTACACTACTTACACTATAACCCTCCTTATCCTTAAAACAATAATAATTATTAGTACATATGCGTATAACCAGAATGGGAAGTAAGACGTGGCTCTTAAAAAAATATTCCATTGTGCTAGGGACGCAACCTTCAAGCTGCTTTTGAACTATAAAGAAACTATAATATCACATCATTAGGTATAAGCTGGAATTTGATATCTATGATAAATTATGTCAATGTTGACAAAAAAAATCCACCTGAATATAAAATTAAAAAAATTAAATTCCATTGACCCTTTCTTTGACAAACTAAACTATGGCCATATTATTAGCTATGGCTTAGTGTTAACGTGTAAGACAATTTTGATCATTTTTTGGTCAGACGTTACGTGAGACAAATCTATGTTATTATAATATGGTTATTAATATATTACCTTGTGAAGGTCGAACAATTGAGAGTGGAAGGTCAGCAGCAGTAGTTTTTAATATATTCTCTGCGATTGATTTTGTAAATGTATATGTGTTTGGCCATTTGTCAAGTATCCTGTAAAAATATTATTCCAATTTTATATAATATTATTTTAACATGTGTTTTAAAGATTTTATGTAAAGAAAAATTAATAGAACATATGAAAAATGCTAAAAGCCAAATTATTAAAATTTGATATTTTTTTAATATAACAGGTAGAACATACACTATTAGAGAAATATATTAATGAAAGAGGAACATCTCTCTTCATCAAATAGCATTACAAACCAACATCCTCATTTCCTAGACTTCCGTTTAAATAATATATTCGCTTATAGTTCGAAAACAATTGGTTTTATAAAAATGCATTTTTAATCATATTTGTTTAATATTAAGAGTACTCTGGCTCTCAAACTATAGGTTAGTTCCACCCCGAAAAGTAGTGGATAAAGTGGCACCATACAAACTGCTAGACAACAAACTGCTCGACAAGCTATAAAAAAATATTTGGAAGGCTGGGTGGGTCAAGTGGCCGACACGACTTGGACCAACTGCTAGACAAGCTAAAGTATAGGAGTACAAAGTGATAGACAACCAAGTGATCGACACGAGAGAACAAATCTGTAAAATGACCAACTGCTAGACACCCAGAAACAACATGGACCAAGTGATCGACATGAGCTGGACCATGTGATAGACAACCAAGCGGTAGACAAAATGAAAACAATTATTTGGAAGGCTGGGTGGGTCAAGTGGCCGACACGACTTGGACCACCTGTTAGACAAGCTCAGGTATAGGAGTACAAAGTGATAGACAACAAAGCGATCGACACGAGAGGACCAACTGCTCGACAAACTTTGATATAATCAAGTTAAGAGTGGGCTAAGTGACAGAATAGTTAATTCAATACACGCTTGTCCTTGTTTACACTCAAATAATTTTTTCCCTCAACCCGTCAGATTAACCTCACACTACTTGACATATTTTTGTGGGGTTTGCTAAAGTAAGAATGTAGGTGAAAATAACGCAAAATAATGATTGATAACCTTATAAAAGAATATCACGAATTGAACAGTCTCAATTAATTCCGCAACGCTGGATGCAACATTAAACGATAGTGAGAGCCGGTCTACACGTATGAACTATTTTATTTTATATTATTAGATTAGAGGTGAAGAGAGTATATTTTAGAGAAAATATACTCGCTTTTCCATGAAGAAAGAGTTGAAAATCATTAAGGTAAATTTTCTTAGCGACCTTTATTAAAACTTGAAATTTGACAACAGTTTTAAAATATCATGTAAAATTAATAACCGGCAATAAGCGACAGTATAAAGGATTATTGTTTTATAAACAGATAATTTTAAAATCTAGCCTGTATATTTAGTGCTACAAATTCTAATTTTTTTCGCACCACGTTATACTAGAGTTACTAACAGTTAGAATTATACGAATATATATGAATATATATATTAACTACGCTAGTGTGTTTAGGATGAATAAGGTTGAATTTAGAGGAACTGCACCCGTTTTTTGTGGAGTGAGAGTGGAAAACTATTTAGGAAAATTAACCTTCAGCCCACCCGACTGGGATCGAGCCCCGATCTTCATTTATAAGCAGTCAAGTCAATTTTACGAGTAGCGCGTTAGACCTTGCGGCCACCGAAGAAGAGGCTACTTAACTCACTGGCCGTTAAGGGCATTCAAGATTTCTCTAAATATGCAACCAAGGATTTAGGGAATAGGGGCAAGTTTTTATATATATTTAAGATATTTCACCAAAATTCCTCTATATGAAGGGTAAAAAGTTAATTTAACAGAATGTTCAAATCTTTTTCTTGATAAGGTTCCTTATTTGTTAAATTATATCATTCAATTAAATGATATATTTTCTTAAGGATTATATCATATCGCCTAGGTTACAATTATAAATATAGTTACCATAATATATCATGATTAAGTAATTAGCTCCCGCTAATACCATATACCTTAAAAATAAACTTATAAAATGCAAGCATGTAACCATGATCATGGCTTTCTTCATTAATTCACTGCAGTGCTACCCGCGTCGGTGGTCGTATGATCATAAGGCTTCGCTCGCGTATTACATTGAAATGCCGGTAGCAAAGAGACCAGGTTAAAATCCCTGTTTTTTTTACTAACAGGGAGTAGGTTTATTTATTTTAACTACGTGCTTTATTTATTTAGTGGTTTTTCCATCGTGTTTTTCTACCCACTCGGATTATAAGCATATGAACTAATTACGCTTAAGGATTAATGATGATAATTTATTTAGACAAAGTGAACGCACATATGCATGGAGGGAAAATGGGAAACCATTTAGGAAAAAATTATCAGTACACCTGGGCAGGACTTGAACCCCGATCTCATCGTCATCGACAATCCAGTCTTTTGCGAAAGTTACACCCTAAAAAAAGGTAAGCGTCCAATGGTCCGCATCACATGCACCGGATTTACTCTCGCTGCACCCCACAAAGCTAAAATATATTTTAAGACAAGGTTGTCATGAATCTAACAGTCAGATATAATACCAGTTGGAGAAATTTCTCTAGCACGCACTGGACCAATATTAAAATTAAGAAAGATTAACTTTGGAACTTATGTTTGTAAATAGTTTCCATAAGCTACCATGTAAAAATAATTCTTCGCTTCTTCTTTAACATTTTCCTTATGTCCCCCTACAAACTGATATTTAGTTCTGGCTGTTTAGGGTTTGCTCCCAACCCCTCAACCCTCGCCGACGTTAATATATGTTTGCGCCACTGTGTAAAGTTATTGTTAAAACATTCAAATATATATATGTGTCAATAGTGAAGAATTAATGTATTAATCGCATAGTTAAGTAATCGTCTAAACATGAACCTAAAATATCTAAATTATGTTTTACATATTATAGCTTATCCAGGCTCTGGTTGTAGCAATAAATGATTCTACCTGACTTGTATCTTAGCTATAAATGATAATATTCTCTAATTTAATATACATTTATTATTCATTAAATACATTTGAATAGTGTACTTACCTAAGTTAAAGGACCAGCGTGAATATTTTGGACAGCATGCATATGTTTTTTTAAGAAAATATCAAAGTATAGGTAGAAAAGATATATAATACAGTCATGCTGATGAACTCAAAAGTAAAAAAAGTTTTAGGTACATTCTAGCCATAAATTCTGGTAGTAATAACAGTATTTAACAGTTAAAAGTTACTAAAACCATTTTAAGGAATTCATACATCAAGTAATGTGATCTTTATATTTCACTTATGATAGATATGATAAATAGGCCTACTTTTAAAATAATATTCACAATCCAACGTTTTCTGTAACTACTTCTCTATTATGTATAAGCTTATACTCTCTTTCAGCCTTCACTTATAGCCACCCTAAATCATTTAAATAAGAAAGAGGGAAAAAAACTACGAAACTTCTTATTTAGAGGCAAAAAGGAAATCTCGCTGTTAGTTCTCAAATATTTTATAATGTTATGTTGTGAGCCTATCAAATAATTACTGTATTTGTTAGAGGAAGACTAAATCTAAAACCCTTTTCCAACAAGCCTGGTCTCATAGCTCCGTGAATATGATTAAAATGACGTTGGAAATAGAATAATGTTACATTTTCACACATTTTTTCTATTAATGAAACTTGAGATATAGGATTGTTAAGAAAAAAGAGCCATGTCTGAATCTTTTGACTTTATTATGGCGTGAACCATTTTTTGAAATAACACATAGTAGAGGATAGCATTAGAATGCATCCTGAATGAAATAGGGTGTAAGGAGGTGGACTGGATACAACTAACTAAAGATAGGGATAGGTGGCGTACTTGTGTAAGTGCGGCAATGAACTTTAGCTTTCCTAATGCCATAGAATAAGTAAGTAATAACTAAATATTGCGTTAGAGCTAAACGTCTGCGTGGCCAATTTCTCGCTTACCGCACCGGATGATAGCTAGTTGTAGAACAGACGTGTCAAACTCGTTTGATCAAAAAGGCCACATTTAATATTGATAATGCTTAGGGTGCCACATTTCAGAAAATTCTTTATTATTACAATATTAAGAAAAAATTGATTCAAAGTCCTTACTAATTATTACAAAATTAATTTAAGACTTGATTCTTTTTTCTTCCCCCCCCCCCCCCTCTCCTACCCCCAGCAGTGTGATTATTCCAAACTCTTGTGTTTGAGTCACTTTTTAATGTTGACAAAAGTGTGTTCCGTAATCCGTGACCTTTCGGGTGTTTGTTCCTTATCATAAGATAAAACAACTCTACACACAATTATACGGTGTCAAACATGGGACACGGGCGTGTAAATTTTACAATTTTTGTTAATCAATCTCTGGTGGGTAAAAAGTAAAAATTAGGTCCTCAAGTGAAATATTTCTCCAAATAATGCCTAATAGCTAAATGTCATAATATAAAATGGTGTATTTCTACAATGTATAAAATAAAATGTATCTGGCCACATTTGTATATGGTTCTTAAAAAGGTCCGTGGGCCGCAGAGAATAATGGATCGGGCCACATGCGGCCCGCGAGCCGCAAGTTTGACATGCCTGCTGTAGAGCTTTGGTGTACTAGGTCAAAGGTCTCTCTCTATAAAGGTATAAAGTCTTACTGTAGTATCATATTGCCCCTAAATATAACAAAGTCACGAGTACAGCACCTGCACGGACTGATAAGAGCGGCATCTCTTTGAAACCTAACAGCAAGTCAATTTTTATCTGAGTGTGTGCACGTGTCAGTGTCAGGAAATTATAACCCCAAACAAACGTCACAAGGAATAAACTATAACATTGATTTGAACCCAGCAGTTAATGTATTTATTATATTTTCATATTATTATTTACCTTGTACAATTCTATGTTGGAATCGTACGTAAAAATATTATATTGGTACTTCTGTTAATATCACAAGTCATAACTCACTAATTAGGGATGTATTTTATGAATTAAATTTTATTGCATGTACGCTATTATTAGAAGTGTTACTGAAAAATGCAGTCTATTTAGGCGTTGTGAAGAACATTTGACAAAGAAGTGTTGGTCGATTTTTAACAAATACATTGCATTGTTATTGCAGGATATCGGTTTAAAAATAATTCTCTTCTGGTTGACTAGGCAGGCATATTAATGTGTGTATACATACATATATATATATATACACACACACACACACGCACACACTATAAAAGTTGGACTAGGTAGATGTATGTATACTCAGTATCTTTTAATCAACCCTAGTTTAAAGGTTTTTTTAATATTCCCTACACAATATGAAACTTGACAGGGTTGATACGAACATTTGTTTATCCTAAAGAGAAGCAGGCTAATAAGATAAGAACATAGCAAGAACGTAGCGAGAGGGAAGTGTGTAACGGGGGGAAAGGGGGGGAGGGTTAGGATGTTCCAAAATCCCACTTCCCACCAAAATTTCTAATGTTGATAGCTAAAGAGTCTTTAAATAAGTCAGTTTGAGAAACTAATTATCTTGATTTTATTCTGTTTTCCAATCTTCATAGGTAGTATATCATCTAAAAGCATCGAATTTTCAAAAATTCTTCAAATACTTCAAATAGCGTATAGCTGCATCTGATACTAAAAAAAGTTCCATAAAAAATATCTGGCAAAGATCCCCCTAAAATTACTTTACGGGCATCCAAGTTTAAAAAGAATTCTAGGGGAGGTTTAAATAGATTCTAGGTAATCTAATTTATAAAAAATGATGGTTGAGCACTATTAGAATAGATTTTAGAAGCATCCATTTTCAAAAATTTGCAGAAGGAGCACTACCCCAAATAGCCTTTTGATTATCCAAATTTAAAAAAACTCGGAGAAGTCTACACTAAATATCTTGAAAAAAAAAAGCATATGGTTCTAAAAAAAACTCTCCACTTGAAGAGCACTAGCTTCTAAGCATCTACTTTTGAAATATTAACTGGGGGAAAGAGGGGAGATAGAAAAGTTCCCAAAAAAATCCTTTTTGATACCCTTCACATAAATAAGGTTCCGCCGCCACTTTTTAAAATAATTTTCTTACTCTCAGTAGTCCTAATATCATGCCAGAAGCATACAATTTGGACCCCCCTCGCCACGGCAAAGAATCATAATCAAACTCTTCCTACGCTCATGAAAAATTGTGTAAAGTAATTGGGTGTTACATGGAAAAGTCAAAGAGACAGATAAATTATATAAAGTCACTGGAATTTTGGATTATTTTTAAATAATTTGTGAAATACAAAATAGAACGCGTTACCAAGTGTAAGCTATAAGTTTTATTGCCCCGTAGTGTGATTTCTTGAGCTTTTTGTGCCAAGATTTTACAATTATGTCTATTCCCATGTCTGTCGATCTGTTTGTCTCCCTGGCCACAGATTCAAAACGGTTGAATGGATTTTTTCCAAACTTGATATTTATATTTATAAGGATATTCTTCAAGATTTTTATTTTTTATTTTTACCCTACCTCTCAAATTAAGGATAGTCTATCAATGAGTGATTGTTTTTAATTCCTAAGTTTTCGAACGGAACTACAGATTTTGCTTAAAATCTATATTTAGAGTCCGTTCACCGTAGGAATTGTTTTCTGAAATCCCCTTTTCACTATCAGAAATCTATTATATAGTAGGATATTGGTAGTAAAAGAGACCTTTCAGAGAGTAATTCCTACCGTGAATGGAGTATAGGTGTGGTTTGCCTAAATAACACTGTATGCTAGGTGTAAGTATTGTTTGACCTCCTAAATAACACTTTATGCTAGGTGTAAGTATTGTTTGACCTCCTAAATAAAACTATGCTAGGTCTAAGTATTATCTGACCTGCTAAATAACACTGTTTGCTAGGTCTAAGTATTGTCTGACCTCCTAAATAACACTCTGCTAGGTGTAAGTATGGTTTTACCTCCTAAATAAAACTATGCTAGGTGTAGGTATTATTTGACCTCCTAGATAACACTGTATGATAGGTGTAAGTATTGCTTGACCTCCTAAATAACACTGTTTGCTAGGTGTAAGTTTGTTTGACCTCCTAAATAACACTGTTTGCTAGGTGTAAGTATTGTTTGACCTCCTAAATAACACTGTTTGCTAGGTCTAAGTATTGTCTGTCCTCCTAAATAACACTATGCTAGGTGTAGGTATTGTTTGACCTCCTAAATAACGCTGTTTGTCACACGGTCTAGTAAGGTTTTAGAGTAGCTTGAATAAGAGTAATCATTCCGACTGAGTGGATTGGGCTGATAGTGAGATATCAGGCCAGGTGATATTTCATTAATGGTTTACATTCTCCCTACATGCAAATGAGAGTACACATCTTATAATAACAACATTTATTCTTTAATCCATTAGTGCAATTAGATTTTTTTTTGTAGCACTGTGTCTTATCACCTGTTTGGGTTATACGCTTATTTACTAATTACGTTAATATGTTGAGAAACAGGAAGATTAAATTTATATATAGTGCACCTGAATTTGCGTGGTGGCAGAGTGGAAAACCTTTTAAGAAAAATAACCCTCACTTTACCTGGCGGAATCGAACCTTGATCATAAGCTACCAACTTAATTTCTGGCAGTTGCTCTTTTATATAAGATTTTATTTCATATTGTTAGTTCTTAAAGTATGATTTTACCATTTATAACAAAACGTTTGTCTCCTTTCCTCAGATCCAATAATTCGTTTCATTCAGAGAAACATTCTTTATTTTCAGATACCATATTGTATGTATCAAAACCTCTTATTTATTCGAAATGATAACTAAACTAGTGTTAGAAAATATGTTTTGAAGAGTGCAATGTGTAAGTAAATTATTAAAATTAAAAACACGATGGTTTAAGTTTATACACATATAAGTGGCCCTCACCCTTTTTGGGATAATTGAATCTAGGATGTCGGAGGGCAGCAATTTCTAGGAGCATCCAGACCATCCTTATACCCAACTCTCTAAGCCCATGTTTATCACTTTGTTAGTTATGAAATAACTTGTCTGTCACTTGAGCCACTCTTAACTGGATTCATCTCTATGTTTGTCGAGCAGTTGGTCCTCTCGTGTCGACCGCTTGGCTGTCTATCACTTTGTCCTCTTATATGGGAGCTTGTCTATCACATGATCCAGCTCGTGTCGATCACTTGGTCCATGTCGTTTCTGGGTGTCTAGCAGTTGGTCTTTTTACAGATTTGTTCTCTCGTGTCGACCGCTTGGTTGTCTATCACTTTGTACTCCTATACTTGAGCTTATCTAGCAGTTGGTCCAAGTCGTGTCGGCCACTTGACCCACCCAGCCTTCCAAATAATTGTTTTCATTTTGTCTACCGGTTGGTTGTCTATCACATGGTCCAGCTCGTGTCGATCACTTGGTCCGTGTCGTTTCTTCGTGTCTAGCAGTTTGCTGTCTACCACTTTGTCCTTTCGTGTCGACCACTTTGTTGTCTATCACTTTGCCTGCTCCCGGATAGCCGAAAGGCAGAAACTTCTGGTTTCGTCATGTAAGAAAGGATTGCCGCTATAATCCAAGGTGTGTGTTGAGTTGTGGTGACCACATTAGGGCTGGGCTTTTAGAGGAGAGACGATCACCCCGAATTGCCTGCACCGATCTTGAGTTCACGTTTTGACCTTGGTGGGGATGTCATACGTACAATACCATACGGGTGGCAGGGACTATACGTGCCATCAATGAACAAAAAGGGATGACAGATGATCTAAGAAAAGGCAAGAAGTCGTTGGGGAACATTAGGAAACGGAAGGTCCCCAGGCTGAGGCACCTGCCGATGCGATCCTTCTCGAACCAGCCCTGCATGGTTCTAACCATCCAGTCAAGGACATGTTCGAGACAGATCCTCTTCTTATCTCGATCCCCTCTTCAATCTTTACGCGTCAAACTCCCCTTTCCTGAATGGCACCCTAACATCTCCACCTGTTCTCATCCCAATAACCCATTCCTCCCTCTTCTCACTCACTTCCCTATCACCCCCAAAGATGAAGATGCAATAACCAAAAACTGCATTGAGCTACTCAGGGGCATTCTGGGACTGGTTACATAGAGGTTACAATATATGAAACCTCTTCATTTATCCCACAAAAGAATCAAATTAAATACAGCAGAAAACTTCTTTATCCAAGAATATTATTTTTTTAAATATTAATAAACAGTTACAGTCATCAAACTATATTCTAATTAATACTTTAAAGCATTTACCTAATAATATTAATTATTCTGTCAACCCTATTTATCTAGCTATAAACTCCAGCGTAGTTAAAGACCCATTCGAGCCGGAGTCGAGAAGATTAGAACCTTATTTTACTCATTTTCATATTCACCATCTATCTTCCAATCCTTTCGTAGTTTCACGAGCATCATTTTCAATGACCATTTAACCACCTAACTTATGTAAACCCTGCTCAATTAAAACTATGCCTTCTTTTTTCACGTTAGCACTTCATTTTCTCTAATATAATTTTATCTAATCGGTGACAAACCACACCTTGTCAGTTAACATCTTCTACACGTGAAAATACTCTGTGTTTCAACATACGACGATACAATTTTGTTTGTTTGTTTGAATATATTATTACATAATCTTTTAAGTTTTTATAATTTTAATGTTATAAATTACTCAATTTAACCTTATTATTGATATTTTATACTAGATTCTTTAATTTCAATGTTTAGAGTTTCCATGAATATGGTATGTTTACCGAAACATGTTGGCCTCCAGATTTCTCCAACTAATCTGGAATGGCTAGAGGAGTAATGGAATGATAATGCAGATAAAGACTTACACATGATTACACTTTTTCATATATATAATTAACTTTCAATTCATACACATTGAAAACAAAGATTTTGACTGATGGTGTTAACTGTGTTTTAACTTGTTATTTTGAATAAGTTTTATACTATTTCATTTTTACTTTCTCGCTATCTTAAAGGTAGAAAAAGTATTGTGATCGTAAAAAAAATCGAACTAGAGATTTTAATGAATTTCGACATTTCATTAGATACCGAATCCAAAATGTGGTTTTTAAATTTCCGTCTGTCTGTACCTCCAACTAGAGCCTAAACTATTTTACCGATCATACTAAAACGTGGTATCTAGGGTTTTCATAGTTTTGCCCTAAGGAGTTATCGGAATTTGATATTTTACCCTAAGCTTAAGTGTAGTTTAATGAGGGGCAGAAAGAGAAATAGATTTTCTCAAAATTAGCTATAACGATTTTGATCATATTTCATTTAAAAAGATTAATAAATATAATAATAAATAAGGCTACTCTTAATATTTCGGCAAAATTACTTTAAGGGCTTAGGTCTGTTGCGTAAATTCCCTTTTTTTAATCATATCTCCGAAAATATTTGAGACATGAAATTATTTATCATTGTTAATACAAATATTTTATTCGAACATATTTTAATAAAACTAATAACTTTCAAGCTATAAGCAAATGTATATATTTTTAACTTTTCGAACACTAAAGATAAGTATTGCGACCGTAAAAAATCTAACTTGAAATGTTGATGGATGTATACTTCTCATGACCCTACGAATCCTAAAAAGTGATCTTTGCAATGCCATCTGTCTGTGTGTCTTTTTAACCCCAATATTAAGAGGTGTTTAATAAAAATCAAAAAATCGATATTCCCAAAATTGGCTCTAGCGATTTTAAATAAAAAATTTATATAGCTTTTTATTAAGATAAATAAATTGCTTATTTTAATATTCCCATGAAAATAAATTTTAGGTTACTTTACAGAAAGGGAAATTTCCGTATCTCCGCAATTATTTGAAATACTAAATGAATTTTCTTTTCAAAATTTTAGTACTATTAACAATAAAAAACTTTATATGAAATATGTTTTTATAAATCCCACAATTTCTGATATATTGGCAAATACATCAATATAATTTTGTGATCTATAGTTGTTAAGAGATAACACTTAAATTTTAACATTATAATACCCTAATGCCATAAAGTAAGAAATGAATCAATTTCTCAAAATGTATCTTCTCTTTCTTTCAACCTCTTAGGATAAATGTTTGTACAACAATGATCTATCTTTATCACTATGGATCCAATAGTTAATATTTGCCTATTCTAATGGTCATAATTTATAAATGAGGAATTTAAATTATTGCAATAACCATAAACTATGCAACCGCAAATAAAATGTCAAGAATTTTAAACCGGAAGTTGACATTTTAATACGAAGTGTTGATCCCTGTTGACCCAATATTAATATTTTTACTTCCTCGCTACCTTAGAGGTAGAGCAAGTAGTGTTATCATCAAAGAAATTAACGCGAAAGTTTGATGGATATCGACGTTTTCTGACCCCCCGGACCCTAAAAATTCGTTTTCGCAATGCCATCTGTCATTTTTTCTGTTCATCTTTCTGTCAGTCTGTACTTCTGGCTAGATCCTAAACTATTTTACCGATTGGGCTAAAACTTGTTATATATGGATTTACATGTAAATCCAGAGGAACTTTTAGAATTCGACATCCAATCCTAAAATTAAGTGTTGTTTCCTTAAGTTCAGAAAGAGAAAAAATCTAATTTATCAAAATCAGCTTCAACGATTTTGATTAGATTGGATTTTTAAGCTTTGATCAATATTACAAATCAAATGGATACTCTCAACGTTTCTTCAAAATGACTTTAAGTGTTCCCGTATCATGCATAAATTCTAATTTTTATTTTTTACTCCGTAAGTCTTTGAGATATGAAATTACTCATTATTGCATCCATGTGGATCTATTTATAATAAACCTCTTTTGCTTGAAATTTATTACTATAAAACCAAAAGTTTTCGAGTAATACAGAAATATATTTTTCCTTTAACTTTGCCAACACTTTCAGGTAAAGTAATAAGACCGTCAAAAAAATCTAACCCGAGATGTTGATGAAAGTCGACGTTTCATGACCCCCCGAGTCATAAAAAGTCATTTTTTGCAACGCCTTCTATCTGTGTGTATGTCCTAACTCTAAAATTAATAGCAGTTTACTAGAAGATTAAAAGGGGAAAAAAATCAATTTTCTCAATATCGGCTATAATGATTCTATCTCTCTCATTTTAGACTCAATAGCTACCAATATAATGGTCAAAATTTATAAAAGATAAATTGAATATCAATGCAATAACCATAAAATGTGCATCCCCTAGGAAACTCATGAAAATTTTAACTGTAAGTAAAAATTTTAATATTAAATGTTGATCTTCGGGGACCCAAACTCAATATTTTTATTAGTCCAAATATACAAATAAAAATGTTCATTCTTTAAAAATAAAATTTTGAAATTTAAAATCATTAGTCAAAAAAAGTATTTGGTACGTAATTTGTTCTCGGTTTTGATAGTGTTTATTATACAAAGAATTTTGATTAAATATCTTTATTTCCTAACAATAGAGCGAAAAAGTTCGTGCGGAGTTTCATACATTTATTTACTCGTGTATTAACTATTATTGTACTCCCATTTTAATATGGTATGACTGATTATTAGACTATTTGACTGATGTAACTGTCTAGTTATTGAGTCAATGGAATATTTTAAATTATTATAAAAACTTTGTTTAAGGAAATTGTTTTTCCAAAAGTATAAATATTATTTAGTATCCTTATGTTATATCGAAATTTTATCATTAGTAATAATTTTTTTAAATTCTTTAATCTGAACTCATATCGTCATAATTTATAAATAATAATATCTAAATCTTAACTTTTACATAGGGAAACGCTGTGAGCACCTAAATATCATTTTATTAATTAGTACTAATTTGGCTCGGACACATTACATTTGTAAATGTTGTTTATATTTCCCAATATGTCAGATATGTTTACTGATTTCTGAGGCAGTGTAGAGCTGGTGTACTCTCTAAGAAGTACAGTCTATTTGGTGTTTAGACGTACTAACTTAGCCCGTTTGTCTAGTCAGATATTTAACTTTTAAAAAGTACTCTGTTTAATCATCTAGAATCATACAGTTTATTTGTAGTCTGTCCGTATGGGACATTTTGTCCCATTAAATTTGTTTACACTTTACACTAAAGTTAGATAATAGTGACACCTTTTAAGTATATACTCTTTTGTATATTTTCTGCGTTGTCTTTAAAAAACATAATTTCACCTATGAATTACTAAATTGTATGATCAACCCCTATTCTTCCTAGTCCCTGTTACCCATACGTACTTGTAGTACTAACCGTTAAGACATAGATCTAAGGGAATTGTCTGAGATGGTTCAATATTATCTCAAATCAAAAAATAAGTTCATGGCTACCACAGAATTTTGAGTGTGAGGTAATAATATTTCAAGGTAATTTTTTATGCATCCCATCTGTCTTATGATCTTAGTATATTGTATAGTGTTCATTTAATCAAATTATATTTCAAAATCAATAGGTTCAATTATGCTAAAGTTTCTAATATCACACCAGCTCCTAGATCGCACCACTGTATTTAAAATGAACCAAATGCATTTGTGCTTTACCTAGAGAATCGAGATTGAAATACGCAGCACTCTCATGATGCTAGGGGCTTTTCGTGTTTTCGTTTGTGCTTTGTAGATATTAAAGAAAATACGGGGATTTGATGTAATATTTTAATTTTTTCCTAAAGACCCAGGTATCAGGTGATACAATAATGTATCAACTGTATTTATTAATATTGCTAGTCTAACTTTTAAGAAGCAATTAATGCAGTTAAAAGATCATGCATGTAGTTTGGAGAAATAAGCGTTAATAAAATGATGTTGTTTCCGAAAAGCCCTACTACTAGATTGCTTAAATAGCACCGATGTGATTTATGCAACTTAAAACGGATTTTATTTTATTTTGTTATAGACTCTTCTTGCAATAGCTAAAAGGATGTAGGGAAAGTGGAATGCAGAATATATGTCCCATGCTCTGATGGAATTTAAAGAAGTGAATATTAATATTAATGAATGTTGCAAGAAGTATGGGATACAAAAAAAAACTTAAATGGGGATTTTTCACGGAAAAGTTAATCAGGGGGTTAATTGTGGTTGCAGCAAGGTTGTAAAAGTAGACAAACAGCGTTACCTTCAGAAGCTGAAAAGGAACTAGTAGATCTAATTTTAAAGTTTGAAGAGAGCATAACTTGCCTTACAATAATTGCATTTAGGAAGCTAGATTGTCTAATACCTTTTGCTAATCCTCATCTACACAATCCTATCAACAAAGAAAAAAAATGAAAGCAGGGGAAAAATGTATTATACCTTTATGAAGTGGAATCCTACTTTCAGTTTAATACAACCTGAAAATGTGTCTATTAGTAGGGCTAGAAGATTTAACAAAGAAAATATATTTCAATTTTTTGATGTAGTGAACGCCTTAACATTTTTTATTGTTAATCGACACGGATTCTCTACTGTGCCAATGAAATCGTCTAAGGTAGCGGCAAAGATAAGTAAACAACAAGTGAGTGATATTTCCATTGGTGAGAGAGGGTGAATACTATAATCATCTGTTGCACAAGTGCCAGTAAAAAATTCGTGACACCGATTATTATATTAAAGAGGTTAAGAATGCACTCATAATTAAAATTTGGTACACCATCACGTAGTGTTGTGGAAATTTCAGAGACAGGCTACATTAATATGTAACTTTTCAAGAAATGGTTGAATCATTTTATTGAATACGTCAAGCCTTCTCTAAAAAATACGGTTTCTCTGGTTCTTTGTGGACACACTACAAACTCAAATAACCTTGAGGCTATTCAACTTGCAATATTTGATGGCGTTTAACTTTTCCAACTCCCTGGACACACAACACATCGTATGTAGCTTCTTGATGTGGCAATATCCAATTTCGTTCAAATATATTACGACGAAGCACTTTCCAATTGGCTGAAACTCATGAGCCACCTATCACTCAGTTCCAAGTTTCTGCTTTGCTTTCCGAGGTATACAGCAGAACAGCCACCCTGAGATATACAATGAGTGGTTTCAAAGTCACTGGAATCTGGCCCATGGACAGAAATGTATTTTCAGATGCCAACTTGGTTTCAGCAAACATCCATTAACCAGCCAATTACTTAAATGAATTTGAAAAAACTCCAATAACGCTTCCTCCTGGTGATGAGAAAGCATATCAAGAAGAGGAATTCACAATTGTCCAAGAGAACAATGCAGCTACAAGATCACTAAATGCTAAATCTTCTAAAAGCCTTCGTGTCACAATCCATGATATAAACACTTTGCCACACCCAACCGCCAAAGATGGAAAAAAAACAGATAAATGTGCCCAAAAAGATGAGCTTATGACTTCTAACCAATATAAAATTGAGCTCCAGCAAATTAAGAAGAGAAAATCTCTTAAAATATTCAATAAACTGATAAAAAATAAATCAGTTGCTGTTCAACTTGGAAATTCGTAACAAGGTCAAAGAAGAGCTCAAAAACAACCAGAAATTAATAATAATATCTCAGCATCAGATGAAAAGAAATTATAATTTCCCGAAAATTCTATAATTGAAGTTTTTAGTAGTGTGTGGGGTGGTATAATCTGGAAGTGGAATTATTGAAAGAGGTATCTATGTAAGGTGTATTATGTGGAGTATGTAACATATGACAGTGAAATAAGGGCGTATGTGAAGTATGGCAATGACATCAAGGAGTATGACGTTTATTAATTAAATAAAATCAGTAGTGAATGTTTATGATATTCTGTGACGTCAAAAGAGTATGACGTTTGAGGTGAGAGATAACTATGTTAGAGGGATTTAAAAATATCTTTCGTGTAATATGTGACGTATGACACTGTTCACAATAGTAAGACATCTACTAATTGAATGTATTATAATTTTCTGTGACATCAAAAGATTATGACGTTTGAGGGGAGAGGTTAACTATGTTAGAGGTATTTCAAATTGTCTTACGTGGAGTAGGTGACATATGTCAGTGACGTCACAAAAGTAAGACGTCTTCTAATTAAATGAATTACTATATTCTGTGACATCATAGTAGTTTGACGTTAGATTCTATCCAACAGTAATTTGGTTGTCAATTGAGCATATATGCACCATAACCATCAATACTCTACCTGTCATGTTTAATAATGACGTAATATTTATATAGAATCTATAAAGTGGTAGACCTATATTTTTTTAAAGTTATATGAATCTTACTACAGACATAATATTTAAATAGGAGGGAAATATTACAAGAAATTAAAAGATAAATACGCATTTTTTCAAATTTTATTAATACCATTATAATAATCATACATTTTTCAATATTTATTATTGTCATGCAAAAAAAATACAAAGTTCGTCACGACAGATAGTCAAAATATGGGATAGGATAGAAGTGGTCGAAAAACGATTAGGAAGTCAGGACATTGACGAATAATGATTCATTAGGATGGATGAGATATTTTACATAGCGTGTGATATATTGTTCAAAACCGTACAAAGTTTTTAATTAATCCGTAGACAAGTATATCTGAATGTCTTTTTCATTCAGGATCAATAACTATATGCCTAAAAGTTTTTCACTACAATGTTAAAGTAGTACATATTTGATTTAAAGTGTACATAGTTCGCCACACATTCGGATCAAAATGGCATTTCTTAGACAATAAAGTTCCATTGGGGAACGGTGAGTATTATACGATTAGAATTTAACGAAAAAGTCAATTTAGCGTAAAAGTTGCGGTTGGGACGTGTTAGTTCGTTTTGCCGTTTAGGTGGAATTTCTAGATCGCCAACGATGGTTGTGAATCCTCGGGTCGATCTTTGGCGACGGACGGTAGATAGTTCTCCAATATATTACGGCTACATGTCACCTTTTCCATCGCTGTCTGTTTCTGGACTGATGACCTGTATTCAACAGTCTTCACAATTAATGTTAGTATGTTCTTTACCGTCTTCGCTGATTGGTCAAAATGTATACAATTTCTTGACGCTGTGATATCTTACGAATCTTGCAAAGGCGTTTGCATTTTTTAACGCCGACAGGGTGATGTCATAACAAGGAACGATACATTCCCCACAATTGGAGTTGATCATCTTTACAAAGAGGCATTTATAATCCTCGAGTAGATGGATGTATGTCCTCCCTGTGGGACGGGACAAGAAATTGTCTTTTTGTTTATTAAATACGTAAGGTACAATGGCTTTATCTAAATTTGGCTTTATAATTGGAGCCAATATAGTTAAGCACAGTCAAGTGGTTTTATTAAATTGATAGCATGAAGATTGTTTCTCATCAATGAAAGCTATCGCTAAGCTTGGAGACCACCCACTCCTTTTTTGAGTTGACGATAAATGAAAAATCAAAGATGGCTGGCAAGGTGATGATGTTCATTTCTCAGATAATTGAATACAAATGATTAAATAACATTCGAATGTACCTTTTATATCTAATGCCGGAACGCACATTTGGGCACCTCTGTTTGTACACCTTGGAGAGCTGTAAATTGAAGTTTAAACAGCGTGATGGCCATTCGGTTATTCTTGCACAAGTAAGTGATGGAGAAAAGGTCTGTTGATCTGCTCAGGCTCCAGGCGGCGGCATTGGCAATGGCAAACAGACAGCAATTGTGGCTGCACACACTTGACGGTATGGCTTGGAGTCGTTTATCCATTAGTGTTTATTCATAATCCTAGTCATCGCTAGGCTCGGTAGTCTGGCATATTTATCAAAGAAACCCCAAATTTAGAAAGATATAGAACCACCCAGTGGGATCCTACTTTTCTCGATGGGAAAATAGAATATAGGAAAGAACATGTGATGTGCGGTAGTGGAATGAAATGTTATGATTTTAATCCATCTCAAATAGGAGTCACAGAGCAATTCTGTTCCTACAATGTATGTCTGTTTCGATTGAACAAGTGCCGGGTATTTCACGATTAGGTCGCAAAAAAAACACCTTAATATCCTTGCTCATCATATCCCTCATATGTGTATTAACCGCACTAAATGACTTTATTTTGGGTAGTCTGTTTCGAATGGTAATTAAGTCTCTGATGTCCGCATGGAGACGAACCTGGAAATTGTATTTTAAATTTTCATATTGCCACCGTAAGCGATATGGTATTTTTTAAACGTATAGTTATTGGTAACATGTCAGTGTTCCATACAACCTTTTGTTTTTTAATCTTTGTTAACATTGTTTGATCACGAAGAATTTACCATTCAAATTCTGATAGTAGAAATTTGCGATCGCCTTTACCACTAAACGAACTTTTATTTTTATTATAAAGCTCCTTAAAGGATGCTAAATTTTGTTGAGGAAATTAAATACGTTCCACTTGGGTCATTACGACGTTTGCCATCAATTATTTTTCTATGGATAAAATGTTATATTCAAGAATTTCAAAACCTACGGGATAAGAAAATTCATCTGGTCACACCTAACACTGGTTGTGTTTTAACCTTATGAATTTTGCCAACTTTTCGTATAGTAAGAGAGTGTATTTTAGGGCTCGACCGGAGACGTACGCTATTGTAAAGTTATCTGTGACTGGTATTGGATGCATAAAAAGTGTTAACACAACTGGTAAGAGATGGCACTAGATTTTGAACAAGTCATTGCTTTTGATTTCCTCGAAGAGTCATGGGAACGAGGAATATGCAAGCTAGGTGGGCTAAAATCTTCAGGGTGGTCCGAGCTAAGATAAGTCCACACCGGAAACAGAGTAACCATCACCACAACTCACTTCCATACTAGAATAAAAAGATAATTTATAATTTTTTTATTAATTTATTTTAATTGTTTAATTCTTTTTAATTCTCTATGTGTATTATATATATTATATATATATATATATATATGTATATATATATATATATATATATATATTATATATATATATATAGGGTATGGGTACGTTTATGAAGGAAATAAATGCTGCCAAGAGCTAGGTTTAATATATTTCACTTAGAAATTTACCCTAAATTACTAAATTAAATAATATATATTTCGAGGAGTGGGACACTAAATTTGGAAGAGGAATTTACGTAAAGTTTATTTTAAACGATATAGTCAAGTATGTTTATTTATCCCAAATTTTTTCACACTTATGTACCAAGGAACAGATTGATCTTATCAATAGATTTACCTCAAACATTGAATTATTTGATGATGGTGAGAGGAGAGATAGATATATCAAATTTAGGATGGTTGGAATTTAGTAATCCAGAGAAGTTAAATATACAATTGATAATTTATAAATAACAAAGTTCAAACTATAGTAATGTTATTTAATTAGTATTTAGTCTCTAATTACATAATGTGACTAATAATTGTTTCATGTAATCAGTTTAACATATCTATTAAATTAGAAATTTAAAAATTGTAATCATCTGAGATACCATATCATGTATGTATTTGGAATTATTTGTTCTATTAACTGATTCTAATCTAATGTGCTTTTGTTGTTTTTATTAAATTTTTTAAATAAATAATTTCAAAATGTAAATATAAACTAAAGAATTTTTTTTAGCCGATGGATTTAAATAAACAGATTTGGTAAAACTTTTTTCAAATTGAAAAGTTAATTTCTATTTTAATATTATCAAAGAGAGAGTAAAAGCTTAAATTAAAATAATTTAATTCGAGACATGTCAATTTGCTATTTCCCGTCCTGATGGATAAAACAATATAAGTTTTATAATTTAAAATTAATAGATTGTGTAAATTAATAGATTGTGTAAATTACTCTCTAATTGGCTAAAACTATGTTTTAATAAAAGTAATTAAATAAATTTAAAATTTATTTGACACATGAGAATATTTCCTATGTCTCCTAGTATCTATTTTGGTAATAATATAGAGGTTTACATTCATGTCAAACTTCTTTGTGATTACTAATTTTGTTTTATATAATCAGTATAACATATCTCTGAAATTAGAAGTTAAAAATTTTAATCCTCCGAGATTCCATATCATGTATGTTGAATTAATTTTTTTACTAACCGATTCTAATCCAACGAGCTTGGGTTAAATTTTTAAAAATTTTTGTTGTAAGGAGGGTAAAAGGTGAAATTAATTAAACAAACAAATATACAACTATGGTGAAATTTTTCTAAAATTTAAAATTTAATTGTCATATCTTAACATTTTCAAAGAGAGAGAGAGAGAGAGTAAAAGCAGAAATTAAAAAAAAAAACGAGACATGTACATTTGTTATTTCCCGCACTGATAGATAAAACAATGTAAATTTAGAATTTAAGTTAATTAATAATCTAAATTAGTAATTTAATCTCTAATTGTCTAATAATATGTGTTATTATACCATTTTTTAATAAAAGGTAATTGGGAAAGTCACCTATGTCTTCTATTATCTAGTTTTGTAATAATGTATAGGTTTATCTTTATGCCTAACGTCTGTGTAATTATTAATTTGTATAAGATTGTATTCTCAAATAAAATTTTAATAACTGAAAGTCATATTTTTGCAAATCTAGTCTATTATAGTTTTATTTTCACAAATACCACTATTGTTGAAACTTTTATTTCAATTAAATCTACATTTTTAATTATTTTTTTATATAAAACAATACATCTTGTGAATGTGGGTATGCCTGGCCTCCACCTTGGATTCCACGTTAAACTGTAGGTCCTCCATTTAATCCCACAATCACCCTACAATTACACGTTAGCGTAAGTGCGTATGACCCGAACGGGTAGTAAGACGCGGTGCTAATAATAATAATTTTATATACAAATACACTATTGTGCTCAAAAGAGGACTTTACAAATCATGTTTTATCATTTGTTTTATTTAAAAAAAATGCCTTATTTATTAAATAAGTGTATAATCGTTATGAAATTGAGTAAATAAAAGAATATTTAACTTACCACTCAGGATGTGCAGATTCAATGATTAAATACACCATGTAAAGTTATTTTATAAATTATTTTATATCTGATGCCCCACTGATATGATGATCAACCGCTTTAACATTCATTCTTAGCTCAAGTGATCTCCGAAGGCTACCACTTTATGTCCTCGCTTTCAAACAGGTAACTCCAATATGGTTATATTTAAACAAGTTTTAAACAACCACTGTGCTGTTAGGACACTGAGCCAAGTCAACACAGATTGTAACGTTTCATCGATTGCAGGTTACCACATCATGTATGCTCACCTTAGAGTAAGATTTTCAAACTATTTAAATTATGTATTCAAGTCATATAACTTACATATAAAAAATATAGGCTTTACTACTTTAGAGTCTATCAAAATAAGATATGATTAAAGAACATGATGAGTAGAGTATAAATGGTTACGACGTATTCATACTCACCTGGGAACAAAATTTAGATTTCTAGTATAATTTTCGGTTTTGGTTGATATGGTGTTTCATGCCTGGCATACATGCTTACCTGAGAGTAAGATTCTCCAACTGTTTAAATTATATATTCGAGTCATTTAAATTATATTTAAAAATATACGCCCTACCACTTTAGAGTGTATCAAAATATGATATGATTACAAACATAACGATTAGAGTATTGATGTTTACGGTGCATACATGTTAACCGGAGAACAGAATTTAGATTTCTCTTAATATTTTCCAGTAGGTATTAGGGAATATGGTGTTCTGTGCATGCTATAACATTGATCGACGTCATAATAAAATGTAAGTTTTACATTACCACTTTACGTTAGACATCTAAATATGACGTCATTATTAAACATAACAACCATAGTATTGGTGAAAATCGTGTTTAGGGCGTGTTTTAAGATGGATATAATAATATTCATTCAAATCTTATTGATTCACATCACGCTCTTATGACGTCACAAATGAAAAACAAAATACTAAACAATATGTTTATTTGAAATGTACACATATCAGTCTAGGACAAAAGTTAGAATTCTTCAAGATGATTTTATTAAATTGATAAACATCATTTTCCTTGACGTCACTGTCACACTTCACATACTCCACGTAATACATTCTTTAAATACCTCTAATTAATCTTTATGCTTAAGGAGTAATCAATCAGCTCCTACCTTTTCTTTAATAAAACTAAATTAATTCATTGTGAATATAGATTATATTTTTCTAATTTTGAATAGACTTTTAATATTTGATATGATGAATAATTTGTTATTGTTTCATTTTCGTGGAATTCATAATTAGCACGCTATTAAAGTAAAATATTTATATCTATTTTTCAAATCTATATATTTTAAGTGGAAGTGCGATTTTAGCAAACTATGGTGCGATTTAGGAGAAGGATTGCCTAAAAGTCACCAGTTGAATATCTTTAAACATAAGACAAATATAAATAGTTTAGATTAAGATAAAATTGTGACAAAATTAATTAATTTAGCCAAATAAGCCACATTTATATTGTGATATTCATTTCAATTAACTTAGGAGTAATTTGGCTTCCAAACGTTGATTTTTAAAAGTTCTGTCTTGTAGGCTACTTTCCCTTATGTTTCAAAGCTACCACTTGGTTTTAAGTGAATAATATTTCAAAGCAATGAAGAAATCTTTTGTGTAGATCATCTATATTTTCACAGACACATACACTCTCTCTCTCTCTCTCTCTCTCTCTATATATATATATATATATATATATACACTAGATAGCTGTTGCCCGTGGCTTTGCTCGCGTGGAAGTTGATTATATACAAATACGAAAATATACATATGTATTTACAGATTAATTTAAAATATTACGTTACGTTGATGACCATAACTTGACCTCAGATCAAATATAATGCAAGTCCGATACAAACTTTCACCCCCTTTTTCATCCCTTATAAATAAAATTTCCAAAATTCCTGAAACACGTATTTATTTGTTTTACGTCAATAACCGAAATACAAAATTTTGTTTATATAACTTTCAAAATGACGGACTTTCATACATATTATCATACATATTATCATCCCCTATTTTGACCCCTTTGGGGTGGAATTTTCTAAAATCCTTTCTTAGTGGGTGACTACATAACAAAATGAATATACAGTCCGAATTTCATGCTTGTAGCCTTAATAGTTTGCGCTCGGTGATGATGAATCAGTCAGTCAGTCAGGACATGTTATTTTATAAGTTTAGACATCCCAATCACTTACTGTATCTGTCTCTCTCTCTCACACACACATACACTATTCCATATACTATCTCACACACTTTTTCACAATCATCCCCACACTTTCACACTCACACCCTCTGACACACACTCTATTACACACCTCACACAATCTTAAAAACTCTCTCTTACACCTCACACACTCTTAAAAACTCTCTCTTACAATGTTTCTAACATTTCATCACACACATTCTCTTTCACTTACACACACACACACACACACACACACACGTCATTTCTCAAACTCGCTTAATCACATTCACTCGTTATCATTCTCCATCACTCATTTTATGGCACACTCTCCCACACTCATTCTCTCACACTTACTCCCTCAGAATCACTCTCCCACTTTCAAACTCTCATACTCACTTTATTGCTTAACAATCTGAATCTCACTCTCACTAAAACACATACACAATCACACAATCATACACTAAAAAACTCATTCTCACTCACAATTTATTTATTTTTTACTATTTTTTACTATATATCTTTATCTTATAAATAATTTAATAAACCCATTTCTGATTCTTGAAATTATGAAAAAAAAAAATTAAACAAATTTCTACAAATGGTCACTTATTTTAAAGGCTAAAGGTCCAGGGTGTCGGTCAAATAATAGCTCCCAAAGAAAATCCGATTATCTATGAAAATTTTCAACCTTTATCCTGTGTGTGCAGTGGCTAATCTATACACTCATTCTATGTTTACATCACCATGAAAACCCTGATTTTTATATGATTTTCATTGGTAAATTCAATATTTCTCTTTTGTTGGAAAAAAGGATAACTCAAATATTACTTGAGTATTTGGGTCCTCCAAAGTCCAAAGAGATAAAAGACCAGGAAAAGTGGTCATCATCGAGTAATCTTCAGGGTGCGAGGTGTGAAAATATACCGAAAGCTAAAAATGTATGTATAGTTGAGAGCCTTTAACGAGTAAACTTTTAACTATCAAGTCCCAAAAAAAGCATTTAGAATACATTTTAATGTAATAATATGCAGCCATCGTTGCAAAGATCCACTGGTTTATTGTGTATATATATAGGTATATTATATTAATATTTAATATATACATACATACATACATACATACATACATACATACATTGATATATACATACATATGTTGTATATATTCATGTATAATATATGTACATAAAAAATATAATTACATATACAAATTATATATTCATATATAAGCCCTAATTAATATTCATACAAAATTTATAGTCATATTTAATATATATATATACATCATATATATATTATTCATATATTGGGCCTAATATGTATTCATATAAATATATCCAATTTATTAATATAAGGACTGTTCATTAATAATCTATATCATATGTATTATACATTTTTCATGAATATAAATATATATATAATGTATAAATATATAATCTATTATTTCTGAATACATTAACTATATTTTCAAAATAATATATAATATATACACTCATATTTTATAGTTACAAATGTTTTCAAAATGTAGCTGAAATATTGAATTAACTAAAATTTGTATAATATTAAAATATGGCATTTGTTAAATTGTTCTCTATTCTTTAAGAAATCAGTTTTACAAAATAAAATTTATTTTATGAAAACCTGTTTCTTGTTTTATACCCTGATTAATTATAATGCTGCATTAACTTACTTAGGCTTTAATATCTCTATAGTAGCCTCATCAGCGGTACACAGGTATTTATTGATATCTTCATCAATATCAAAAGGTGGATCGTAAAAACATTCTTTGATGTCCTTCAAATGGCAATTGGAATAGGCAGTAGATGTGTATACAATACTCTAAAAAAACACAATACAAGTGGAAGAATTACCAACTAAGGTACGTATACGTCACATATAATTATTGAGACGTCAACATAATATTTGGTTACTCCGATAGTAAAAATTACCGTACATCTTTGATAAGCCAAAAATTGCAAATTATACCATTAATAGTTAAAACTTTATTTTAATTAAAACAGTAAATTAATAAATATTTAAAAATATTATCTTAAATAGCACGTTGACCTAAGTTAAAACTATAAATGAATGGTGAATAAACTATTTCATGAGTTCAAACCAACCTTTAGTTTCACACATGCCCGACAAAGGTCAATGATTTCCTTCGTTCCTCCGATGTTGATGGGGATAGCGATGTTAAACTTTTCATCAAACTAACCGTGGCAGCCAGATGGAAATAATATTGACTTGTTGAATGAGAGTTTCATAGTCGGAATTACTTAGACCAAGCTTGGGCTGAACAATCACCAGTCACCACCACCAGTTTCTTATGGAACTCTGGACTAGATGCTCTTAGCACATCAAATATCTGAGAAAATAAAATAACACAATCAAGATAAAGCAATTTTGGTAACAAATATATGTATTTACAAAAATAACATAAAGAAAATATTTACTAGTTATATTTATAAATCACATGGTAGCAACATATTTGTAATTAACTAATCAATAAATTAATATTGTCATATGAGAAAATTAATTATTGATCTCTATGCTGTTTTGTGAAATTAATGTTCCAAATCTAGAAACCAATTAATTCTCTTGAATCAAACTTACATAGTATGGTAGCAAAGTTACTATTACATGAAGAAGGAAAGAGCAATCCATATCTCTATATCCCTTAAATGGTCAAATATTTCATTTATCTGTCTTGTTGGGAGAGTTTAATGTATTTGTATAATCTTGGGTGGAACTTTTTAGAAGAAATACATCACTGTGCTGTAGCTAAAAAAAACATTTGTATCCAAGCTACGTGTATACAAATATATTCCCACTTGACGGTTGATTAGTTTTATTGGGAGGAGAGTTCCATCAATTTTACCAGTGCTACCCCATTTACATTTAACCGCTATAGTGCACAAAAAGTTTAAAATATAACTTTTGAGGTAAAAGTTTGTGTCGCTAATGTTTACTAGCATCTTGCTTTCACAATACCCAACCTATAGCTCATGGCTTTTGAATCGCTGAGATGGTCAATTCTTAATTAACGATAATCTTGAAAATGACATTACTACACAAATTTATAGTAACTATAATAGTCAAGGAAATCTTTGACAGTTTTATTGAAGCTAGTAATATATTAATATTTGTGAAAATGTTAAGACACTTTTTGTAAAACTATGTGTGATCTGTCAATAGAAAGGTTATAAATCTAATTTTAGCTAGGACTCTATTAATTTAATAATCTCTAGTTTATAATACAGTATAGAGGATGGCCAGAGGCAACACTCAACCTGCACCTTTCACCATTACTAGTTTTTTGTTGGATATTCAGGACAAGAAGCTCTTATCACTTCAAATATCCGAGAAAAAAAGAACACAATCATGATAAATCAAGTTATACTTTCTCGCTACCTTACAGGTAAAGAAGATATCGTGATCGTCAAAAAGATCAAACTCAAGAAACTCAAATCAATGTAGACGTTTCATAACTCCCTGAAACCAAAAAGTAGTTTTCGCCATACCATCTATCTGTCCGTCAGTCTGTCTGTCTGTACCTCAGAGTGGAGCCATAAGCTATTTTACCGTTGGGCTAAAAATTGGTATCTATGGTTTTAATATGGCTGCCTCGAGGGGTTTTTATAATTGAATATTTAACCCTAAACTTAAGGGTATTTACTATAGTGAGAAGAGAGAAAAAAAATCAGATTGTATCAAAATTGGCTTTAAAGATTTTGTTCATTTCATTTCTAAATTCTAAGCTTAATAAATATTACAAACGAAATCGCTACTCTCAATTTATCTTCAAAATGACTTTAAGGGTTCTGTACTAAAGCGTAATTTTAAATTTTTTTCATACCTCCGTAACTCTTTGAGATATAAAATTCCTTATTATTGCAAATATATATGTTATTATAAAATAATTATTATTTATATGAAATATATTTTATAAAACAAATATTTTTCAAACTATAGGCAATAATTATATTTATTAACTTTTCAAACACTAAAAGTAAAGTATTGTGACCACCACAAAATTATAACCTGAGTTCGATGTAGTCGTTTAATGATCCCCGAACCCTAAAAAGTGTATTTTGCAATTTCCATCTGTCTGTGTGTTCGTCTAACCTTAAAATTAGGGGTAGTTTACTAGAGGGTGAATAGAGAAATTTTTTTTTCCCTAAATCAGCTAAAACGATTTTCTCTAAATAGGCTACAACGCTTTTGATTATTATTCATGTATTTGTTAGATAGATTTGCAAATAAAATGGCTATTTTCTTTTGCTCGTGAAATGAATTTTGGGGTAATTGAGGAAGTGGAAATGTCCCTATATCTGCAACTATTTGAGATACTAAATAACTTATCATTGAAAATTTTTATAGATATTAAAATTAAAATAAATATGATAATAAATATATTTTTATAAAATTATTATTTTCTGAGTTATTGGCATATATATTAATACAATTTTTTAAGCTTTATTTGTATAAAGATAGGCACTAACTGCTTGATTTTAACGCAATATTTATCGAATACCATAGAGTAAGTAAGTCTTTCAAAAGTGTATGCTCTTTTTTCTTCAACCTCTTAGGGAAAAGGTTTGTACAGAAATTACATATTTTTAACATTTTGACTCAATATTCCATATTTACCAATTTACTGGTCAAACCTTATAAATTAAGAACTTAATAGTAATGCGATGAGATGGAGATATGCAACCCCGAATAAAATTTCAAAAAATTTAACCAGAAGTTGAAACTTTAATTCGGAGTGTTGACTGTTGTTGACTCAATATAGATTTTTTTTCACTGTTCCAAATATAATAATGAAGACTTTATTTCTCTAAAAAATTACAAAATTTAAAACGGGGGTCAAAAAAGGTTTATGTAAGAATAGTGCTCGGGTTTGATAGTGTAGGCCAATATTATTTCGTTTTATTATAAATTTTGAATATATATTTCCAGTTTTAAACACAGGAGCGAGAAAGTCATTGCAGAGTTCCGTACCATTTATTTTTAACATATGTATATTTTATTAAAATAACAGAGTAACAATGTTTACTGGCTATATATTATATATAATATTGATATATATATATATATATATATTATATATATTACGTTATCGCAAGAGATTTGCAATTAATTAATCGGTTGCAAAACATTGTAATATGAGAAAGTTATTATTTAACATATTGATCTTTATTCTGTTTGGTGAAATTAATATTCCAAATTTATCTGGCATTTAGCTCTCCTGAATCAAGCTTACATGGTATGGTAGCAAATTATACTTAACATGGAGAAGGAAAAAGGAAACCAATACCTCTCTATCCCTTAAATGACAACATCATTTAATCATCAGTTTTGTTGTGAGAGTATAATATATCGTATAATCTTGGGTACAAACTTTTAGAAGTAATATATCACTGTGTTGTAGCCAAAATAAACCAAATCAAATTTAATCACATGTATACTAATATACACCCCATTGTTAAGTGATATGGTCTCTAAAGTGAAATCTAAATACATGTCAAATAGCTAGTTAAAGTGAACGTATTAGTAATTATAATTAAATATATATATATATAATATTATCTTTTTATTCAATAAAATGAATTTGATGAAATCTTAAAAATCATTGATTGAGTGAGTAATCATATTAGTTATCAATAAGTCCTTACATGGGAACTATTATTAAAGAGGAAATAATTTTTATTGGGTGTTAAAAAAGATCAATAAATCCGAGTATTTTAAGTGATAATAATGTCCTTAGATATATATTTATATTTATTACAATAATAAATTGAATTGATAATAAATATTACAAAAATAAATATATAAAATTATATATTGGAAACTTTAAATTAATATTTTTAAATTATTTTATCTAAGACCTACAAATCCAAGGTGGTATAGTATTTAAAGAAATGAAAGTCATCGGAAAATAGTTCCATTTATGAAAATATTTGGGACATATACCTAATAATACTATATTTTTGTAATATTCTAAACACAGAATGACTTTACATTGCAATAAGGAATGCACTGACATATTGTCTGGATAAATTATAAAACTAAATTTATACTCACCACACTCTTTAGAAGTTCCTCTTTCCTGTCTTCAGGTAATTGACCCTTTTTTGTTCTTATTAAAATAAATATTCTTCCAACGTTAGGACAGCTCCTTAATAGTTTCTCAATGAGGACCTTCCCCATGAAACCAGTTGCTCCAGTAACTAACACATTGAAGTCTCTGTAGAATTCCTGGATAGGTGTACCTATAATGTTAGCTGCATGTTCTTTTGCTAAAAACTCCCTTTCCGATATGTGTTTAGTCTCAATATTCATTTTTCAACTATGATAAATAAAAACAAACACAAAGCCTAATATTAATTCCGTATTCTACCTGTTTCTACCCGTAACTGTCCCAACAACTTTTACTTCGGAATATATAAACACAAGCTCATGAATAAAATTTGCAGTTTATTATTTATTCAAGGTTTGATAAGATTTGTGTTTCTTGAATGCATATAAAGAATTTTAACGTGACATAGCAGCAAAGGCATACAAGCTAAAATTTTCCAAAGTATAAAATTTGAAGCGTAGCAATTTGAATTTGGTCTTAAACAAGCCATTCTAAATTTTATTTAAAACTGTTTAATGATAAAATTATACCATTTTAATAAGTGATGATTGTGTGAACAAATCACAAAACTGGCCCATACAATTTTTAGAATTATAGTATCAGTTAAAATGCTTGTATGACTGAATTCAGTGTAACATACACTTTTAGTTCCACGCAAGAGGGTATTAAAAACTAATATTTCAATATTACTGTCCATTTTAATAATAATGTTCGTTTAAAAAAACAAACAAATTTAAGTCCCAATTACCACATGAGCTAAATTATCTATTATTGTGTTATGCGTTGGCCTGAATTAATCATAATTAAATGTAAACATTTACAATATCCCATAAGATATTATTTATTCACAGGTTGTAGGCTAACAATATTGAATGTTTATTTTATTAAGCAAGGAAGATGTTGCAAAAAATGCAAACATTTGACTATAGGCGATTGAAGAAATTATCTTAAATGTGAAAACTGAAAAGACTACGTATATGCTCACACAGAAAACACAGATTGAGATTGATAGTTTAGAGTAGGACATATCATTTGATGAAGCTAGTAAGATTAAATAGTTAGGAATAATTTTAACAAGCATTGACGATATTAGATTGGAAACTAGGAAAATAATAAAATAGGGAGATTCATGCTATTACTTACTCAATAAGTTGTTGACATATCAACTGCTTTCAAGGAATATAAAACTCAGAATATACAAAACAATAATTATACCGGTTGTTCTCTATGGGTGTGAAACGTGGACCCGTAAATCGCATTTAGGAAACAAATTCAGTCTGTTCGAAAGCAAGATAATTAGGAAGATATTTGGTCTCAATAGAGATTTGGCTTTTGGAGAATATATTAGGTTACATAGTGATGATTTGCATGCACTGTACATATCACAAGATATTGTAGGGATAATCTTCCCTTGTATATTACGGTGGTCAGTACAGGAAGCGCGAATGGGAGAATGTAGAATCGTGTTCAGGGTATTGAATCCTAAGCCCAATGGGAAGAGACAATTAGGAATACCTAGATTCAGATCGGAGGATAAAATTAAAATGGACTTGAAAGAAATAGTTTGTAATTAGTTGGCTTGGAAAGAGCTATCTAAAGATAGCGATAGGTGACGTATTTTTGCAAGTATGGGCGTGAACTTACGAGTTACTAAAGCCATATAACAAGTATTAGTTAGCAATTATGAATGGAGCTAAGTAACATTTACCTGTTACTTGAAAGATATACTGTCGAGTCAAAAATGCAGGGCAGCCTTTAACTTAAATTTGAGCCCGGGTGAACCTTGATTAAGCGCTCACTCCTCTTTAACGTCCTATAAACTTGAAAGTAACTCGTCACAAGATGGATGAATTTCTTATGTCCATACCAACTGGTTCTAACAGGGACACAATGGCAAAGAAAATTAGTACAATATCAATATATGATCTATGTATGATTAAAAATAATAATTATTTGTAGTTTTTTAAGACAACATCGGTGGCATGGCACCCCTAGATCTCGGCGACCCGGGCAGTCGCCCACCTCATTCGCCGTTTGGGGCGGCCCTGATAATATGTTCATATATACATTGGATATAGGATAAAAATATAATGTAAAAAGAAAACAATAATGTAGCCATATTTTATAAAAGTAAGTTAAATAAGAATTAAATGTGTAGATTACTTATCATACAAATTTAGATTAGTTCATTAATATTTTAAATAATCAAACAGGTTTTACTTTCTCATATCAAGAGAAGGTATTGTAATCATGAAAAAAATTGATATCAATATTATGATGAACATTTAAGTTTTATTCTGAACACGATCACAAAGAATTTGATTTTACCATTTTTCTGTCTGTCTGTTAGGCTATTCTGTCTCTGGCCAAGGATCAAAAATTAATTGATGAACTTTTTCAAACTTGATTTATGTATCTTATACCACAACAATATTTTTTTAACCTAGCCCTTCAATTAAGGGTAGTTTACTAATTAATAACTATTTTGAATTAATTTTTTTAAATGGCTTTAACTATTTTGTATACCTATGATATGAATACTATGACAATTAGCACTTTATAATTTGTGTTTAGACTAAAATTTGTTGAAGGGTCGTTTGCAAATGGGAAATTTCTGTAAGTTCTAAATATTCCGAAAATAGCTGGAACATTCTCTTAGGACTGCTTTTCCAAAAACTTGAAATATTTTAAAATAGTTGTAAAGATTTGCTTCCAAATATGTAACTTGGGAATTTTAGACATTACAAATAACACTATCTACTTTTAAGGGGGTGGGAGATTGAATCCCCTTTATGGGTTATTTACTAATGACTTATATTTCCAACATCTGGAATATCAAAAAAAATAATGGCCCTAGCCAATTCTTCTAAATGGGTATATTAGGAATATTTGATGTGACAATTAACAGGTTTTTTTTTGTTTTGAAGGTAAATATTCACTTATGGTTAGTTTACAGATGACCATATTTCAAAAAACTTTAAATATTTGTAAAAATGGCCCTAATTATTTGGTTATAAATGGGTATCTTGGAAGTGTTGGAAATGAAAATGACAAATAAAGCCCCCTACTTTTCTGAGAGAAGAGGAGGGGGGAATTGGGTTTTGGATTGGTTACTGGTGTCTTTAAAAAAATCTAAATTTAAATAAATCTATTTAGCGATTTGGTTTAAAATTCACATAGGAGACTATCTTATGTTATAAATAATAATGTGTATTTATTTATCAAAAATAAATTAATTTAATGGTATTTTACTCAAGATATCGAAATTTTGAATGTTTCGGATACCTTTTAAATTGAATTAAAAATGAAAATTTGAGAATAGTTCAACATAATGAATACAAATAGGTTTTTATTTTTTACAAATAAGTAATTTTAGGATGGTTAACAAAAGTTTCGAAAATTTAAATTCTGTGTATAATATATCAACATTTTGGTTACGAATTTATTGTTGAAGTATTATTATTTTGATTAGCAGGGTAATGTATTTGTTTTTGCTTTTTATGATATAAGCATACTTAAGAGTTTTAGTATAATTTACTCAAAAACTGATTTTTTAAATTATTTATTAAAACATTATACCCTTTATAAATATGTTTGTACCATTGTATGATACAATTTATTTTTATTTGTAGAGATATGCCCCTACTGTTTTCATTAAAATAATCGTGTTTGAGATTATTTCTTTAAATTACATATATCACCAATTTAAATTTTCAGAACCTTATCACTTCCTTGTGTTTAGACGACTTATGAACTTGTGTTGATATTTATTTATAAACATATTTGATATTTACAACAAGGGACCGTTTATGTTGTGGACTCTTCGTATAAATTTCTGAGTCATCAATCACCAGCATATAAAAGTTTGTTACATTTCCTCGCAGCTGACACATTTTTTAGTTTATAAAAAAGAAATGCCAGGTTTTAGTGGTATTCTACTATTGAAAAAAGTACTATATGAAGATGGCAATCGAGTATATTTCAACTTAACATTTCAAGTGAAACTATATACAATATTTTAAATAGAAATACAAATAAATTTTAAATTCGTAATAACTATATGAACATGACACAATATTTAACATGATGAACTCAGTCTTTTTTGAATGAAGGGATGAGGCTTACTTTTCGCATAACTACTGGTTAAAAATTGTGATTTTATTGAGTTTATATATATAGATCATCTGACCTGAGGTTTAGCTACCAACAAACTGAAATCAAATAACTCCACTTAGTGTTACAGCATTATATATTGTAACAAGATAAGTTCATTATTTAGCGTATATTGGGACTTTAATATAAATATAATATATTTAACCTGCATTACATTTATAATTTTGAAGTAAACAAAATTTGATTATTTATATAATGGTTTAAAAATAATGTTGAGTAAATGATTTAATAGTCATGAAGAAATATTATCCTTCAGGTAGTAAACTAATGATAAAGCGTATCGAGATACTGTTTTAACTAAACACTTTGACGTTTTGTCTCTTTGTCTCATTAACCAGATATTTGTTCCGAGATAACTGCAAAATGTGAAAACCATTATGTGGAGAATTCATTAAAATTATGTCAAACCAATGTTTTTATCTGGTTATTTTTACAATATGGTTGCCACTTAAATATGTGTATCATGAATACGTGGTATTCTACACATGCGTGGAATATTTTTAAATTGGGAGCGCAGTGAGCACATGATAAGAGTGGTGTTTTTTCAATTCTTATATCAAAATATTTTTCAACCAAAATAATATATATTGATATATTAGAAATATATAGTAAATTTTCTTCTCATAGTGATATAAACTGTCATTGAATATTTGTATAAATCATATAATGTTATTTTTATAATAATACTAATGTACTAATTCATACTGTGACTAATGTAATCTAAGATATTTAAAAGGAGAATGTAAACGTAATCAGCATTTTAATTAGAAACAATAAATAATTAATATAATTAATCTATTAATATATATAGAGTTAATTTGTCAAGAAATTACTTGTCTTCGAAATGGTGATAGTAATATATTTATGAGTTTTTCATTCCCTATACATGATATTTTTACTCGACATGTTTATTGTAACATTTATCAAATATTTTACTATAATAATTCAATTTAATTATTAGCATTTAGAAGCTTATTTTACACCAAGTCTCCCTAAAAATTCTAACTGCTTACTGTACACACTTAATTAAAGTTCTAGTGTAGGAGTTAGGAGTGTATAGATAACAGAAAATTTATCAGCAGTTTTGTGGAGGTAGATTGACAAACTATTTAGAAATATAACTTTCACTATGTCTAGTTTATAATCGAACACCAAGCTTCACATCACCGAAAATCTTAAGAAGATAAGCCTCACGTTTATTTATAGTTCCCTCTTATTTTTCAAACTAGATTGGGTGATCGTATATTATTTCAACATTGGAACCATTTCTTCGCATACTTTTGGATGTGAACTAATTTTTTTGTTAAACGAATATAATAAGTCTATCCTTTATGAATTTACTAATAGATTAAATAGCGAAGTCATATCCGTTGGCTGTACAAAGGGTAATTAAATTGGTTTATGATAATACGTATTTTTATCATTCTGGTATGTTACGTAACAGATATTTATTTTAATAGAGGGAGTGACTATTGAGGGCAAAGCTAAGGTCAAGGTAGCAAACTTACTGCACAATATTTGACGTAGATTTCCTATCTTTTTTATATTTACTCTATAGCAGAAAATAGTGTTAGTTGGCTTAGTATTTAATGACTTAATATATTATCTGAAAGAGTAAAGTACTGAGATTAAGTTTGAGAAAATGTTTCAGAATTTATTTGAACTAAAGAAAGACTGAAATATCATATTAGTAGCAAGAACAGTCTTCAACATATTCTGCCTTTTTTTTACATATTCAAGAGATTAAATAGTTACGTATGAAACGTTACTTTCAAACGATTAGCAATAAATGTAAAGTTAAGAAATATTTTGTTTAGTATAAAATGTATAGGTTTTATGGAGAGGAAAAACATGTTAAACCTACAAATTTAATGTCGAACTATATTTTTATTAATTTTAAATATGTTAACACCCCTTACTAAAATTAACAATGAATTTGACTAAATACATTATTAATAACTTTAAAATGATAGTATCTTTGCATGGATATTATATTTTTAATTTGTTTCATTAATTTTCTTAGTCAGGTAATACACAGCTATTTGAACTAATATGAATATTAGTATTCACTATATATGCACCCCATTCATGAATTTTCCTAATGCATTGATCAGACAAATTTGAGCACATTTCATGAACTGGACGCTCTTGACCATTTCCTTGAAAAAGCTAGAAAAAAAAGTCCAATGGTGTAGCGTTTGTGTTGCCCAGTTCTCGAAGAAGTTATTTCATGAACTGGGCAACCCCTATCGTTACCCGATTAATCAATTGGACGGCTTTTTGCCCTATCCATGAAATGAACAATAGAAGAACAGGTTTGGTCTTAAAGAGAATTTAACTTTTAATCGTTTTAGAATGTGAAGCTTGAATTAGATAAGATAATATCTTAAAACAAACTTAAGTTACTCTTGTAATTTATATAATAATAATCAAAAGATCATTAAATGGAAAAGATTTAGTGGTATTTTTGCCTAGTTTGTAAAATGGTCAATCGAGGAGGCCAATTCAAGGCATAAGCAAATATTTCACAAATCATGAAATGGAGAGTTTCACTATTGCGTTGTAACGTTTATAATTTAAAATAACTATCTGGCTGCCTATTCAGAAATCTATGGCCAGTAACTATCAATCTAGTTGTATTTATTTGGTGGATTGGTTTGAGAACTTTAAAGAGCGCTCTTATTTTAGTTTGTGATTTCAAGTTGTTGTATCACAAACCTGAATAAATGATAGTTCAACAACTTATTGTAATTAAATTTAAATTTAGCTAATTTATTTTATTGCATCAGAAACTCGAAAGCTCAGTGCCACACTTAGAAAAGTATGACACCTATCTCTATCTTCAGCTAGTTATATCCAGGCAGTCTCATTACACAATATCTTTTTCAGGTTATTACATTCTTACATTGCATAACGAATTTCATTTTTCATTCGCCTCACCAGTGGCTACATTGAAAAATATGTTGCCAACCTCCATTCTAGAATTTACAATTCGAGTTGCCTGTCATGCCCACCTTAATTTACGACTTTTACGAGTAAAGTATAAGTAAAATATCATTATGTAACCACCACTAATCTCCAGTAGCCTCATCCTTTTTTTTGGACCAAATATCTTCTCAAGCACCTTGTTTTCCAAACCCCTAAATTTGATTTTGTCATGTAATATAAGAGATTATACGTTTCACATCTGTAGAGAATAAACGGTAAAATTATTGCTATGTTTGTTCTGTATTTTAGATTCCTTGAAATCATAGAAACAAGGAAAACTTATTGACCGATAAATAGCATGCATTTCCTGACTATTATTTCCTAATTTATAATCTATAATCAGTTTGCTAGTTAGAATTGTAACTAAATAGTAAATATTTATACTCATTGAACCTGTCAAATTATATTTTGTTCCAAGTAATTTCTAAATTATCAACCACAATGTGTTATCTGTATGATGATATAAGTAGTCTGTTCAGCGTTCACATCTTAACCTATTTCCTTACTATCTTCTTAAATGTCTGTGTTTCCTGTAACAGCTTTCTTATTATTACCCAACAAAGTTAAATCCTCTAGATATATTAATACATTAGATAAACAAATGGTACGAAACTCCGCACCCACTTTCTCGCACTATATTTTTAAAATGAAGATATTTACACAAAACTCGTAATATATGTGAAACAAAATAACACACTAGCAAACCCAAGCATGAATTGCAATATATTTATTTAAAATATTTTTTGAATCCCGGTTTTTAAATTTTATTGTTTTATTTTTAAGGAATTATGTGCTCGTTTGTATGTTTGGACCAATAATAATGATCTATACTGGCTCCACAATGGTTAACACTTCCTATTAAAAAATTTAATTCCTGTTAAGATTTTAGCCATTTATTAGGTGTTGCACATATTCAGGTCATCTCATTAATATTAAATTCCTCATTTATAATTATTAATTATTTTGACCAATAAAAAAATGTAAATATTGACAATTGAGTCCAAAATAGAGATATATCATTGTTGAAAATACATTTATCCAAAGAGGATAAATGAAAAATAAGACAACATTTTGAGAGACTTACTTGAATTTTATTACGCCATGACATTAGATAATTATTGCATTAACAGCTAAGAAGTCTCCATAACTAAGGCTCACAAAATTGTATTAATATAATACCAATATCCCAGAAACTATTGATTTTATAAAAATATATATATAAAGTAAAAGTTTGATATTTTAAATAGTCTTATAATTTTGCAATGACAATTTATTTAAAATATCAAAAAGTTGCGAAGATACGGAAATTTCCGCTTCTGTAAAGTACAATGAAATTAATGTTCATGGGAGAATGAAATTAGCCATTATATTTTTAATTTTAATCAACTCCTAAATATGAATTTTAATCAAAATCTTTAGAGCCAGTTTTGAAGACTTCCATTTTTTCTTTTGTTTTTTACTAAACTACTTTTAATTATAGGGTCAAACAGGCACACAAAGTGACGTCATTACAAAAACCACTTTTTGGGGTTTGGGGGATCATGAGACGTCGACATCCATTAACATTTCGGGTTAGATTTTTATTTTACGGTCGCAAGTGTTAGAAAAGTTATATATGTATATATATATATATATATATATATATATATGAGAGTGTAGCTTGAAAGTTATAGTTTTTATAAAATTATGTTTCAAAGAAAAGATTTGTATTATAAATAGCCCTACATATTTGCGACGATAAGTAATTTCATATCTCAAATAATTTCGGAGTTATGATCAAAATAAGAACATACGCATCAGACCGGAACAATTAAAGTCATTTTGCTGAAATATTGAGAGTAGCTATTTTGTTTGGAATATTTATTAATGTTTTGAAATGAAATTTAATTAAAATCTTTAGAGCCGATTTTGAGTAAATCGATATTTTATCCTTTTGCCTTTCATTTAACTACCCTTAGTTTAAGGGTTGGTATACAATTTCAAAAATCCCTAAGGGCAACCCTATGAAAACCCTAGACACCAAGTCCCAACCCAATCGGTAAAATAGTTTAGTATCTAGTTGGAGGTACAGACAATGAGACGGAAATTCAAAAACAACTCTTTCTGTTTTAGGGAGTCATGAAACGTCAAGATTCATCAAAATATCGAGTTAGATTTTTTTGACGATCACAATACCTTCTCTACCTGTAAGATAGGGAGAAAGTAAAAAAATAAATGTTACGGAGCTCCACACAGACTTTCTCGCTCTATTGTTCAAAAATGGAGATATTTACTCAAAGTTTGTAATATATGCGAAACGAAATAACATATACTAGCAAACCCAAACCTATATTGATTGCACTATACCTATGTAAAACATTTTTGAGTCACAGTTTTAAAATTTATAATTTTATTTTTAAAGATCTTGTGTCTTCATTTGTATGTTTGGACCGATAAAAAGGATCAATTTTGGGTCCACAAGGGTCTTCACTTCATATTAAAATTTCGACTTCCGGTAACATTTTCGAAATTTTATTAGGTGTTGCACATCTTCATATCATCACATTGCTATTATATTCTTCATTTATAAATTTTGGCCATTAAAAAATGTAAATTTTACTATTGAGTTCAAAATAGAATGAGATCATTGTTGTACAAACATTTCTCCTAACTGGTTAAAGGAAAATTAACAAACCTTTTGAGAGACTTACTTTTATTTAATTACTCTAAGGCATTGGAGAAGTATTGCGTTAATATTTAAGTAGTATCTCTTTACAACTAAAGCTCTCAATTTTTTATAATGTATTTGCCAATATCTCAGAAACTGTTGGTTTTATAAAAATTTATTTCAAATAAAAGGTTTTATTTTTAATAGTGCTACAATTTTGCAACGATACGTTATTTATTATCTCTAATAGTTGCGGAGACACGGAAATTTCCACTTCAGTAAAGAACCATAAAAGTCATTTTATTGGGAAAATTAAAATAGTCAGTTTATTTATAATCTTAATCAACGCCTAGGTACAAATTTTAATCAAAATCGTTTGAGCCGATTTTGAGAAAATCGACTTTTCCACTTTTCGCCCTTTATTTATATGAAAAATATGAAAACAAACAAATTATTAGCCCAACTTTTTGGTGTTATGAAAGAATACTATAAATTATCAATAATTTAAGCTCACAGTTGAGCAGTTTAGATTTTTAGCAATTAATTTTTTCTATTGTACTTTGGTTTGTTTCGGCCACCGGCCTACTAAGCCTGTCGTGGCCTACAGATGAGTAGCGGGCTGCCTCTTGTATATCCTCAAGTAGACCTTGTTTAGCCTTTATTCTAGAGATAATAGGAGTACAGGATGTACATGCGATAGAAGAGGACAATTTTAAGTTTAAACAGACACAAAGATAGACGGAATTACGAATACCACTTTTTAGTGTTCGATGGAGTCATGAGACTTTGACATCCGTCAACATTTCAGGTTATATTTTTTTTAAGGTCGCAATACCTTACCTTTTGTGTTCAAAAAGTTAAAAATATAAATATTTTCGTATAGCTTGAAAGTTATTTATTTTATAAAACTATGCTTCGCATAAAATATTTTTATATCATATAAATCTACATATTTGTAATGATAAGTATGTTTATATTTCAAACAGTTTTGGAGATATGATAAAATGTGATAATTTACGCATCAGACCGGATTCCTTAAAGTCATTTAGCCAAAATATTGAGAGTAGCCATTTTGTTTTGAATATTTATAAATGTTTAGAAAAGAAACTTAATCAAAATCTTTAAGGCCAATTTTGAGAAAATTTACATTTCTCTTATTTCCCTTCTGTAAACTACCCTTAATTTTAGGGTTGGATAGCCAATTACAAAAATGCCTCAGGGAAACCCTATGTAAACCATAGATACCAAGTTTTAGACCAATCGGTAGAATAGTTTAGGCTCTAGTTGGAGGTACAGACAGACGGAAATTCAAAAACAATTATATTTCGGATTCGGGGGGTCTTGAAACGTCAAGATTCATAAAAATCTCTAGTTAGATTTTTTTGACAACCACAATTCTTTCTTTACCTGTAAGATAGCAAGAAAGTAAAAAAGAAAAGACATTTATTTAATAAAGTAGATGATAACAAGAAATGCCATCAAGGTTTTCGATAACCTAAAAATGAGACTAGTCGTTAAAGTAATATGGTTTGGAGGAATAAAAGTTGTAACCCTTCACAATAAGAGATCACACATTTATTTATTCACTGTGCCTAAATTTTTTCCCTATAAATCAACTAATAAACCAACAGTGGTGGCTCGTAGCTAAAATTAGTGGGGTTGCTGCTCCAAAATTCTTTAGCCTTAGTTCTAAAATTGTGTAAAAGGAAAAAATTATGTATAAAAGGAAAATCTATTCAGAAACTTGATAAAATCTTATCAAAAAATACTTTTTTACTTACTTTAACTTAAATTGTTACAGTTCAAACGTGATCTATTCATTTAAAACTGAAATCGTTTCTTCTTGATTTAATTTTGGTAAAAAGTTCAATAATTTTCTCCTTGATCTCTGGATGAAAATTTAGGAATTTTTTCTCCATTGAAAGTACTGAGAGCAATATTTAGTATTTCCGAATTCATAGTGCTTCTTAATTTTTTTTAAATTCTTTTCAATGATGAAAAGCAGCGCTCTCTGCCTCTGATATAGTCATGGGGATTTTCAAGAGGATTTTTTTTATCAGTTTCCTAATTTCACTAAAAACACCATCTAGATTATTTTCCAAGATAAATTTCAACAGCTCAACTAATTTGAAATATTCATGAATACAGTTCTACAATAGAATACTTTTAGTTCAATTTCAAACTTTTCTTTGTTTCATCAGATAATCTTCAGTGGTCAGTACTATCTCTTTTGCGGGATGTTCATTCTTAAATCTCGTGAAGCAATTCTTGTTGAACAATTTAGCAGCTACTAAGTGTTTAGTGGAAGAATATCTGTCCATTATATCAACACACACACACATATATATATATATTCATGGCAGAAGCTAGGGAAGTGTGTGGCTATATATATATATATATATATATACATATATATATATATATATATATATAGCCACACACTTCCCTAGCTTCTGCCATGAATGTCTTTGAAAGATTCTCACACTACTTTCAGTTTCTCAATTCTAAAATAGCAGTTTTGGAATTAATTATATATTAATTAACTTTAAAAACAATAATTTCTCGAGATTACATTTGGTTTTAAATTATTTCATCATGAGGCATAATCTGATGAAAAAGCTCTGACCAAAACTTTATATTATCATCATTCAGGTATTATGAAATTCCTGTTGCTTATGCAATGGTTTGATCTGCATTTGATATTGACTATATTTTAGTAAGGCAGTTTTTTAAAGGTTGTAAATTTTCATGAACTCTTTTTATCGTCCGTATTTTGAAATTCCACCTTGTAGAGGATGGACGTGTAATGCTGACGTCCATATATTTCTTGATAATGGAATCACGTTGTGGTGATCTTGATAAGAATGTTGGAATAACAAGAATGTTAGAAAAAATAATTCTTGTGTTTCATGTAATAGTTGCTGCATTTCTCATTATTAAATTAAGTATATGTGCATAACAGTGAATGAAATGTGCATTACCATAAACTGCTTTTATTTTTGCTTGAACTCCTGCTTTATTGCCTTTCATGACATTTGCACCATCAAATGTCTGAGATATCAGTTTTTGTCCATTTCCTTGAAGGATTATGTCCAAATGTTCAAAAATACTTGTTTATATGCCATCTGGAGTTTTATTTTCTGGAAAAAATCATCCCCCAAAACGCTCAAATAGTTCTCCATTCAATTCGTACCTTATAACAGGGACCATTTGAGTGTGTTCCGAAACATCTGTTGTGGCATCGGTCATGACAGCTACAAAGGAAGCTTTTCTAATTTCCGTCCTTATCTACTCATGGTATATTTGTTGCAGGCAGTCAAGTATCTCATTATGAATTGTTTTAGAAACACCTTTGAAGGCTGAACTGATTTCTAAGTGATTCTTCATTTCTGAATCTAATTTAGAGGCAAAATTTACTAATTCTCTAAATACCCCTGGATTTACTGAATCGTATTTTTCATCATGTCCACGTAAGGGAGTTTCAAAGTTCCCACAAAAGTAAATGCAGTCTATTATTTTGGATAAAATTTCACGGTTCTTTTTAACTTTTATATTATGCTCATTGATTGAAAGTCTGTATGCCTCACTAAATTTCTCATTAATACTTGCGGTTCCTAAAAGTGTCAGTAAAACAACATTATAACGTGCTTCTTTGACTTCTCATGATTTCCAGATTATTCTTTCATTTTGTTTATATTTATAAAACCATCCTTTGTCCACAATACATAACCTCCAAACAGCAAACACGGGAAGCAAAACAGTGCATTTTTTACTTCAAAGCCGCAAAGCCAACTTTTCCTTTGGTACCATTCAGAATTAAAGCTACGAATATATTTCTGGTTGTTGCTCTTGCCTAGCTGAGATATTAGAATATCAGGTGTTGAACAAACTCTTCTCTTGACTGTAACTTTCTCATGGAGAGATAGCTGTGAAAACTTAAGCTGTTGAAGTTCACTTACAGTCACAGAACTTATTTCTTGGGGTGCAGGCCATGGTTAATGTTTTCTGTTAAATAAAATAACCAAAATATGGAACCAAATAGAATATGTAGAAGCAGAATAATAATCAATTTCTACACTCTTCTACACTTTATTACATTCAAGAATATGGTACACGGTTTTTAGGCACAACACACGCTGAGTAAAATAAACTTCCACTATCACGCCAGAGCCAGCACTTCGAGAGCAACAGTGCTCATTCTACATGACAAATCCGCCTTCCTACCCAACCCCTCCTATGTGCACATGCGCACAACAGTCAAACACCACATCACTGGCACTGAGAAGCGCACAGTTCCATATAGAGATTTTTGTATGTTTTCATAAACTGGGGAATGGCTACTGAAGTACTGACATTAAGCTTAGGGAATATAATATATTGTACTACAAAAATAAAGAAAGAATTAGAAAAAAAGGACTCATGATATTAAATGTTATTGATATTATCAAGTGGAAATATGGGGTGCTGCAGTTCCACGGTGCCTATAATTGAGCCACCACTAAAACCAACACCAAATATTTGTTTCTAATTACCATGATCTCATATTATATGAACTATATTTTGGTTACATTTGCAAATTTATTACACTTCACAAGTCAATGAAGTGTTAAAATAGCCTATCAAATTAGGCTACAGCTTTAGCGTCCGTGAAGGCGTGAGGAGAAAAATTGAAGTATGTTGTTGTGCGCACACGCATGAAGTTCCCCACCTCAGTCAACTCTTCCAGCTGAGAGATACAAGCATTAATTACGTGATCATCTCGCACCACTATACTAAACAGAAACTTATCATGGTAAACTAGACATCTCCTTAAGGGTGTTGAAGAGGTTAAAGAAATCGACGTCTAAGATATTCTCCACTTCGTGATCAATTACGATAGAGTTGATTGATATAACCATCCCTACCTCTCCAATATCGAATGGATCCGGTAGAAGCTAATATTTATTGTCAATCGGAGTTTGTCTTCCTTGGATGGAGAGTAATAATACTTCACTTTTAGATGGTTATTGCATAGTAAGAAATGTTTACTTAGGTCCTTGATCAGACCAGTCTGTGATAAGTGACATTTTTACAGATAGTTTACAGCTTTCTTTCTTAAGATTTACGCTCTCCCTCTAATGCTACCCTTTAACTTGTTCACTGGTAGGAATGGGGAACTATGGAGTAAATTCAGGTATCGAGTATCTCAGTTACTAAAAGGCTGGCTGGGTTCATTGAATCGTTTTAAGACGGGAATTTCTTCTTTATGAAAATAAAAACTAATTAAAGGCATTTTATATTATTTCTTACATACGCTTTTTCAACTTATTATAACATGCACTTTATTTACTGACTAATTATATCAGCGCATGAATTGCAAACGAGCTTAAGAATAATGTTTAATTGGAAATAACTTTGAAATGACCTTTGGATTTAACGGCAACTTGTAACTTGTGGTTTAATAGTTTCTGCCTTGAAAGGTGCCAGCCCCACTAGGATTATGGACAACTGAGAAGAGAAAGAGAAGGATTTGGGTGGGGATGCTGTACTTTGGAAATGGGCTACAGCTCATTTATTAAGTATCATGGAAATAATTGAAATTTCTTTCCTTTTTCTTGAGGATAGTAATTCTATTTGCTTGTTAACTTCCCGTAAAAAAAAAAGAGAAAAAATTATTTTAGATATTCATTCGTATCAATTTCTCAAAATGTAATCTATACTGAACATTATGTTATTACAATAGGTAGGTATAAAAAAAACAGTTTTGACGTGGTTACGCCACTAGTGAAGCATTTATTTACAAAAGTATTGAATTTAATGTAACAAACATAAGTAATGCATTTTTATTTTATCAATTTTGCAATACATTTTAATTGCTTAGCCATAACTAACCACAAACACACATTTTTGTTTATAAAGTATAAATAAATCTAAACACACTATTAACGTAGCTGATAATTAATTAATTATAAATATGGCTTTTTTGTTTGATATTTCAAGTGATGACAAACTAATTTTGACATGTCTACTGTTTGATACTTTACCCAAAGTAAAATCTTGCTAAAATTGAATAACCAACCGTATTTGTGTGGTTTTTTCTTTCAACTTTGTATTCATAGTTTTTTTAACCTATTAGAACTAAAATTACCCATAAAATCTAATGTTTAGATTTTAATATTCATCGTACACAAATATTTTTAACGTGGTATCTACACTAATACCTTTTTCCTATGAACGCCTAAATATAGCTACATAAATAGCCGTTTAACACTCGAAATGAAACCGTTATAGATGAACCAAATTTAGTTTAGACAAGAGACACCACTTACTTGATCACATTTGACCAAAAAGAGCCGGTTTGGTCGAGTAACTTAGATAACTTAGATAACTTATAACCATGAACGATGATAGAGGAAACCGGCCTCAGTACATACGCACGACAGGGATTCGAATCCCGGCTTCTCCTGACACCATTTATTTATTTAGTTAGCCAGTAGTATCCTGTGATATTCTTATTCCTTTATAAATTCATGTCTCATAATCAGATTGACTCTATATTAAATAATTATTTTCACGCCTACCGTCATTAACGATCACCTAATATAATAGTTTAATTTTGAATATCAAAAAAAGACAATACGCTATAATATTTATCGTTATTAACAGTTTTTTTAATCTCAATTGTATCTAGCCAATTTAAAACAATAAGCGTGTCTGAAAATTAATATTACACCATCGACGATGAGACCATTAGTATTTGTCCGATGCTATTTCTATAAAATTAGAAAGGATGGGTCAATGTTTCTCTGGTGAAAGGGGTATTGGTTCATATATATATGGGGGTGATTTTAGAGCAGCCTGTCTTCTTCTTCTCTTGAAAATTAGCTACGGAGGGAGTGACTATAAAGACGATGGAGCATTCAACAAAATCGACATCAAGTATTTCAATTCTCTTCAGTTTGTATTAAGCCATTCTGTAACATAGCTTAAAAAAGAACGGAATTTAATTTTAAATTGGATGTGTATTTACCAGGGTTAAATTTCTGACGGTTCAGGGCTAACATTTGTGTAATTTATTTATAAACCAAGTTTGATTCAAAATTTTGATCTAATCTATTATAGGACATTATATGGTTGATTCAGCTATTTAATTTACGTTGGATGTTTATTTGCCTGGGTTAAATTTGTAAATGAAATAAACGCTTCCTCTTTTAAAATTCCGTTTCTAAATCTATGTTCATTGAATAACATTTGCTTAATCTAATCCTAAGCCATGTTTGGTTAAAAAAATGTTGAGCTAAGCGATTATCAGACATCATCTGTCTGGTCCCCCTTATATTCTCAACATTGCCTTTCTATTACTCTCCTTTGCTACTTGGGAATTTTTCTAATTTCAAAATGCTTAGAGTTGTGTAAAACATTGCGCTCTCCTCCCCAAATATATTTCGTTCAACGCCCCTGATAAAGAGAGGTTTAAAGATGTCCGTTTACTGAGCCTTATGATGGAACTCGATAGATCTAATGAAATAACCTTCTCATCCTCTGAAATGTCTTTAGTTTCATGTTGGTTCGGCCATTCTAGCCTACATTTTATACAAAGGTGTGGGTTTTCACAATATTAAAAATAGGCTATCTACAATATTATAACGTAATGATTATTAGGACTATGTAATCAAATAGCTTGATTTCTACATATTAATTTATAACAGATAAATTATTGATAACTGTACCAGCACATAAGTTACCTGTATTAGAGTGATTGTGATGAATTTGTTTTTTAAAGATAAATTAGAATTGTACACAACAGAAGTAATCGTTGAAATAAGTGGAAAATACGTGCAAACAACCAACGTAAATTAAAAATTAACAATTAACACATTTCTTGATATTATTATGGCAGAAATAGATAATATTATCAATAATTATATCACTAATAAACTTTACGTTTTTAAGATTTACTTAGATTATAAATTGAAACAGACAGAAAAGATCCACAACCAAAATATACTAACCGTTTTTAGCCAACACTGGAAAAAGAAAATTAACTAACTCTAAAGTAAGTTCCTAAACATACAATAGAGAGAATCAGGTAGAGATTCATGGTTCCAAAATAGCTCATAGAGCGCAGCATAGGTAAGAAATCAGCTTAAGAAAATTTCATAGAGAGCGATAAACAAAAACAATTATATGATAGAATATACGAGTCAAATTTAAGACGCTTTAACGTCTACGTTTGAATATGGCCCATGATCACCGATGGTAATTGTAGTACCAGGTGTATATAACCACCCTACATTAATATTATCATATTAAACTAAACAAATATTCCTGTTTTGAATTCAATCTTCAAGGACAATTTCCAAAATATTTAAATTTGCTACAACTTGCTCTAAGTAAACCACCCTCAAATTAATTTTATTTGGATAGGTAAAAATAAATTACTATTGATATTTAAAATAGCCTTAATTGTAATATTGCTCAACTAGGTTTATGATACTGTGTTCGTCTAGCACGGGTGGGGTTCAGTCGGCCCAATAATGTTAGTTTTACTGTGGATCCACACGTTCGCCGAAAAAATTAGCGCAGAACAGAAACGTGGGCACGTGACGCGCTCAAAGCCAATCATAGATCTTTCGCTTAATCGGTGCGAGCTGTTCCGCTGAAGTTCGACTATTCTCTCAATTATCCGCTCTGCTAGAGAAGTTTTCTCCCTCGTCTAACCACACTGGGGTTGGTGCAATTCGGGCTCGGGATTAGTGAATGCTTTTCAAACCCTTAGTGAAGGTCAATTATTTGGTGCAATAATTCGGGTCTTCCCTTTAAAGGGATGCAACTACATTTCTCTTAACAGGTAGAGGGAGGGGGTTATTCCAGAACACATTAATTATTTGATTTTTTTACACTGTGCTTAGTCCTACTTTTTTCCCAACCCAAGACAATGACCAAGACAATGTATATGGTTGACTCTGTCTTTTATAGGTTTTAACCCAGTTAAACTTTCTTTTTTACTTTGAAAAAATGCATAAAATAGTATTATATAATATTCATTTTAATTGGCTAAATATATTTAGAATAGAGTACTAAAAATAACAAATTCATTTAAATCCTTTTAACATCGCATGTGAAACTGGCCAATTTGTTCGAGTACAGGTAGGTATTAGCTTGTCTTAGGTTACAAACTGCACTTGAATAAATCACGACTTTTTAAAGCAATGTAATAGTAGCAAAATAAAAGGAAGTAGGCTACGTAAAGACTTCAAAAAAACACTAATCAAATACAAATCTTTATTTGCTTTCTTCGTAGAAATAATCATTTTAAAAGTATATTTCATGAAATATGTTGAGTAGTCAAATGTATATAAGACGATCTTGGTTTATGGTTTTATGGAGCCAGTTTTTTATCCACTTAATTTATAAAAAAAACCTAACAAAAATGCATTTACAATAGAAAATAAGAGTTAGTGTTTTCTTTCTTGTGGAGCTTTGTTGGAGCCCCTGTCTTTGGGTGTTCTGGGGCAATCATCCCCTCACCCCTTAAATCCAGGACTGATCACTGTCGATAAATATGATTTGAAAGTTGTGCGAGAAAATGGTGATATGTTTAGGAAACGATACCCTCTTTTATTAATTTTTTGTTTTTAACGTAGGTTAGCATCGAGAAATTACGGCATTTGAAAAGTTAGAAACGGGCTCTGTGAGTGCCCTACTAAAGGCATCAAGCTGAAGTGATACAGAATGTTTGTGAAAGGGAGACTATGATCTAATATCGGAAAATGTGTGCCTTCATTTTCTTTCGGGGTCCTTGTTTCGTAGATTTTAGATCCGTAAGTTGGGACATTATGTTATGTACTTCTAAAGAGCTCTTACTATTTACGTTTTAGAGAAGATGTATCAGAAAATTGAAAAAAAAAGGTCATTAATATATATTATATATTCATGAGCATATGGTTTATTGTATTTAATTTTACACTTTTATAGAGTAAAATATTGGAAGTGCCACACAGAAGTGCTTGAATATACTCGGGTCTCTTTACATGCCAGTAGCTAGTACGCCCTGGTAAATCACTCTGAGATCACGCTCTGATTGGCCGAGACAGGTCACTTGACCACGCCTCCTGCTCTCTGATTGGCTGTTATTTTTCCCCCACCCCCTGACCTGGCTTCCCCCAACCCTGATCTACTTTCCTCTGATTGGCTGTTATTTTTCCCTCACCCCCTGACCTACTTTCATCTGATTGGCTGTTATTTCCCCCTTCCCCTCCAGCCGTCCAACCACGTACATGTTGGGGAATAATTATCGTTAATTGATTATTGTTAATTAGGAGTGTCACGGCAGACGTGTTGGTTCTTGCTTAATTAGTAGGTGTTTTTTTATTAATCGATTAGGGTGGTGGACGTGTTGGTTCTTGCTTAATTGGTAAATAATTATTGTTAATTAGAAGTGTCACGGTGGCCTTGTTGGTTGGAGTTGGGCGTTCCTCGCGCCATGTCTTGAGACCTTTCTCTATCAAAGGTAGGATGGGGGGGTGTCGGAGTTTTTATTCATGGCTGTCGTGTTGCTGCGACCCTTCTCTATCAAACTTCAGTCGTGTAATGCCAACTTTCTCCTCCACTCCGCTGTTGGTTCCCCCCCCCCCTCCCCCCTACAGGCTGCAAACCAGTTGATTCTTGCTTAGAGACGAGTTGAGACAAGAATAGCAGGTGTGTGTGCAACCCTTTCCCGCAGTTTTCACTTCCCCCTCCTGGCACCAGGTTGGCGGGCAGACAATGCGTGTGTAGCCAAGAATAGATATTGAGGTCATTGGGGCGCCAGGTTGCCGGGCAGACGCGTCAGGAAAGAATATATCGTGAGCGCAGGTGTGTGTTCAACCCTTTCCCCTCAGCTTTCACTTCCGGAATTAACCCCACAGAGCTGAACGGTGATGCAAAAAAATCTGATAATTGCCACATCCCGCAAATAGGGGACACATGAATCACTGTCAGCCCCCACAGAGCCTGTCATGAACAAAGGGAGTCGCTGCCCTCGCCATAAAAACTTCCCAACGTGCTATTGCCTCTCTTCCTTAAAGGCCGTTACAAACACTTTGTAAATAACTAGGGGGAAAGCTAACAAAAAAAAAGTGTTTTAGAAACCCTGGCTCTACAAGTTTAGAGAGAATTAAAAAAAAACGCGTATTAATTAACTTAAATTTGTTTTGAAATCGCTGAATGTATCGGTAACTGTTGTGTGTTTATTGAATGCAAAATAAAAGCGGTTCGGAGTTTATTTCAAGTTTAGTATGAAAAAACGTCTATTAATTAATTTAGTTTTGAAATACTAGAATAACTCGTAGGTCTATTCATACGTCAAGTCTGCAACTTTCACAATAGTAGCGTGTTATCAATTTTAGAAGCAAAATATTTTTGTTTTGTTTTAAAAACCCATCTATACAAGCTAGTATACAAAATAAAAGTGGATCGGAGTTGTCTCCACGCAAATTCGGGTTAACTTCCTCTAAATCAGCCTTCCCAAGATGAAAACAAACCTATCTTAATTTTGTTTTGAAATCGCTGAAAATCAATTTTCCCCTCACAGACATCCTTACATGTGAATCGAACCCGGGACCTTATGATTTTTAAAAGTTGAAACGCCATTTTAACGGCGTATTTCTTGCAAGTACAAAATATTTTATTTTTAGTTGATCAAAAGCGTGTTCATCAATCGACCAAATAGTAGAATTTTCGAATCTTGGACGTGCGAACAGGGGGTATTTTTTTCACGCAAATGCGGGTTAACTTCCTCTAAATCAACCTTCCCCGGGGGTATTTTTTTCACGAAAATGCGGGTTAACTTCCTCTAAATCAACCTTCCCAAGATTAAAGAAAAACACCTATATTAGTTATAAAACTAAACTAAGCATATCTCCTAGGAAAACGTCTATTATTTATAAAATTAAAAGTGTTCACGCCTAATAGAAAAAAACACCTCTATTAAGGATGAAAACAGAAATAAATAATCTTTCAAGCTTTCAATAATTAAAAACACCACTAAAACTTACTAAGCATATGCCTCCTACTTAACTATTCATTTTATCAAAGTCATAAATGCCAAAGAGTTCCAAAACATTTTTTTGTCAATATCTACATCGGTATTTGAAACACACTGATACTAACAGGATAAGGTTGTTGTACCACTCTTTGCTCATTGGCCTTCAAAGTAATTATAATTCTTTCAAAGGCTGTAGGTTTTTTTTTTATATGTCCATCACGAATCAGTCATTTTGGTCTCGGTACATACTTCCGAGTACACACCGAATATTACTTCATGCAACTCCCAAATAGACGAACGACAATCAAATGTATTTTTTAAGCATTCCAAAACTCATTGTCAATTCGTTCTCGTCCGCCCTAACCAGGCACAAAGGGATAAATGAGTTGGGGGAAGGACGGTTTATGGCCGTCGTAAACAGTAAGATTCGCCAAGTAGAGTGCCCGCTGTTCAATACAGGGGGTTTGGAAAATAAGTAAATATATGAGTTTGGTGGAATCCGAACCAGTCTCTCGAAAAAAAGTTGGGTCATTACTAGCCCTTGAACAGCTTCAACAATCTCGAGCTAAAATAATGTTCGGGCAATTGACAGTTACTACAGGGTGTGGTTAATGGATTTGGGCAATGAAGAATAATTATTGAAAAACATTTATAGCTTGAATTAAAAAATAATAGAAGGGCTAGAGGAAATATTGACAAAAGACTCAATAGCTCACGTAAACTTTTGGAATAGTTTGAGCCCAACCAATATATAAAAAAATTTAACACCAAAATCTTGTATCCGCGTAGTAAGGAGGTTATTAAAATAAATTAAATATTTAGTATTACATCAGGAGAGACGCGTTGTTACATTATTGTGGACCCAATCCATTTTGAGGATGAGGAGGAAAAATACAACTATCCATAACAGTTTTAAATTTGTATTATAAGCTCGGCAATGCCACTATAAAGTTAAAAAAATAAACAGTATAATAAATGCTCATTAGAAACTTGAACACTAAACAGGACTTTTGCAATGAAACCCATCTATGGGAGACAGAGTTGGAAACAAATATTAATCTCAAAGGAATGTATGACTATGTTTGATTACGAAAATAGATTTGGTGCTAGTAAGCACTTACACCCCCTTTATTTTGTGACAGAGGCAGTTTACAGTTGAACTGGCGTTATCGATTTGTATCAAAATGTCTCTAGGTCAAACCTTAGCTAGGAATGGTATTTATTTTCCCAAACCCTATTTTATAAATTATTAAATGTGTTATTGTCTGGGTTGCACAGCGCAACAGCCAAATCTTAGTGTAGCTGAAGGATAATAACCAGGGATACTAATACCGAAAAGTACTACAGTATTCACAAAAAACATAGTTAATAAAAAAAAATTAAAATTTATTTAGTAAAAATTGAATGCTTTATTTTGCTATCACTTTTATCTACTCTTACTTAATATTTATAACTGACAGCGTGTGTACATAGGATTTCTATTCTACCTCCTGAACAGTATTTATTAAGTCAACAAAATATAGCTTCTAACATTAAACGATATTTAAAGTTGTATTTAATATAACTCAGGAATTTATGGGGGCGAGGGTTTTTTCCGTAAAAATCCTATATGTATTATTAGCACCGTGTCTTACTATCCTTTCGGGTTACACGCACTTACGCTAATGTGTAATGGTAGGGTGATTGTGAGATGAAATGAAGGACCTACAGTTTAACGTGGAATCCGAACCACGGTGGAGGCCTGGAATTCCCCAACATTCACTCAAGATGTCTTGTCAGAGGTGAAGGAAGGGTTTGGTAATCAGATAAACCTGTGCCGGGACCGAGGATTGAACCCTGGCCGCCAGCACAGAAGTTTGACTCCTTACCCCTAGACCACCAGGTCACCACAGCCTATATGTACGCGTTGTCAAGGGACACTATTTCAAATCCGTACAGGGGTGAACGGGGATAAACGCATGGTCCAGGGTTCATTTCCTGTACAAAAGTACTGCGAGGACTCACGACAAATAGTGTAAACAAAAAAAAAGTTTGAGAATTACAGTCTTAGACCACACGGTCAACAAAGCGGGTTCCATTTTTATTAATGTTCAGCACGCTGATAATAAAGATTACTAATTATATTTAAAAAGGATGGTATAATTTCAATTTCAAAATATAACTGCACTAGTTACATATGCTCCCTTGAGAATATAAATATTTGATAATACTTAGGTATAGAGCCGATTACCTGCAGATCATGAACACCACCCACATTAGCCATTCCTGCGTGATTTATCATTAAGAAACATACCACCTATGAATAGAATTATTTGTAAGTTGTTTTACAAGTGAAGTTTAAGGGAATTTGCTTCGAATACCAATGCGGTCAAAGAAACTGTTTTTTAGATGAAGTGAAAACCGGTGTAGTTTGAATGATTCAAAGGTAATAAATGCAGGTCTAAGCAGTTATAAAATTTATTGTCTTAAGCATCAGGGAAAAAACTCAATAATTTAAACAAACACATAGGTAACAGTATTAGTTTATATAATACAGATACAAATTTAAATTCTTTATACAACTTAAGAGCCAAAGTCAATTCTTTTTAATATAGACCCTAAAAGTGTTTTCAGGTGGGTCCTATTTGACATAAATGACAACTCGAGGCCAAAACATTATTTTTTCAGTAGAGGAGAAACCGCTATCATCCCCCCCCCCCCCCCCGCCTTAATTTTCCTTGACCCTTTAGAAGTGGTCAGTTCAGGTCAAGCCGAGGTTAGTTGGACCGCAATGCCCATAAAACAGACTGTAATAGGTCCTGCCTGGTTCAGTCTGTAGGCAAAAAAACTTCTCGAACCAACTAAGTTCTGGAGTGAGTGTAGTTTACACAACACCACTCGTCTGAGTTTTTGGGTGTGTTTCAATTTAGTCTGAAAGCCAAATACAGTTTTGAAAATATCAGAATTCTTTAACATTACATTTTAGTTTTACTGACAGTTCATAATCAATTAATTAGTTAAGCTAACACACGGAATATTTGTGGCCTAAATCTTGCGAGCAAAGATGGGGGAGGGTGGTTTAGGAATATGCAACTACATTCAATGAAGAGAGAGGATAGAAATAAATTTGTTAAATTATAAGTTGAAAATTCTAACCCTGAACTCCACGTCAATAGTGACAAAGGGAAAGGGGATGCTTGCCAAACGCCTCAGACCGCTAGCTAGAGATGTGAGACTGAAAATTTTCCCTATATTTTTGCCAGAAAATTTCTAAACCGAAAATTTTAAATTATTATTTCTGTAAAATAATTTCATCTGATTAAATGAATAATAATAATATGATAATAGTAAAAATAATTAGTGGTAGTGATAGGAATAATATTAGTAAAGAAATATCTGCTTCAGTGGCCACACGGCCTAATACACTACTCTCGCAATAGACTATACTGCCTATGACATGGAGATTGGAGCTCGATCCCTGTCAGGTGCACTGAGGAGGGGTTTCCAAAATGGTTTTCCCCTCTCGCTCCAAACAAATGGGGGTGGAATTCCTCTAAATTCAATCTTCCTCATCCCTAATACATTGGAGTAATTATTACATAAGCATGTAAGCCAAAAGAGTAATAAGACGAGGTATTAAAAAATTTAGTAAAGAAACAAATTAATGTGAGCCTTTATAGACACGTTATGTTCTTGAATCATACTTCAATTTTTTGGTCATTAATAAGTTAACTAAAATAATTTTAAGGTTGGCCCGATATTTGTCTCCCCCTTACACCATGCTTCCTAACTACCCCTTCTCCAACTCATTCCCCATCTCCCTTTCATAACCCACTTGTCTCTTAACTTACCCTATTTTATAGTATTATAGGCTCAAAGTGTCACCTCTACAATCTAAACCCTCAACCACTAGTCACCACGGCAGAAAATTGTCATCTCTACCGCTAGCCAACGATAAAAAGTAGCCCCGCTAACATGTAACGTAACATATTTAGTAGCAACTTCCCCCAAATCTGTACCCAGAGTAAGATATTTTGTCCTCATTTTCTTCCTTTCCATGTCGACAGGGGGGACAATGTGTTTGTTTAGTTCTGTGTTTCCCAAACAGTGCGGCGTGAGAGAATAGCAAGTGTGGCGGGAATATTTAAATAATCGAGGATTTAGATACAATAGTGAAAGTATGAGAAATTCTTAATTTGTCGTTTAAGTTGATGATTACTTTAGGGGGGAAAAGCACAATTACGTACCTATACCAGACTAATCCATAATGATAAAATAATCACACACACAATTTTTATGTGGCAAGGAGCTTTAAACACATTCTAGAAGACAGACTGTTTTCCAAACCCTTCTAATATTTGTAAAGAAGTTGAAATATCTTAGGATTATTGTATTGGAATTTGTAAGGGTGGAGTACCTCCTGCCAATGATATGGAATATGAACGACTTGTCATTAATCAAAGAGCCTATATGTACGCGGTGTCAAGGGGATACTGGTTCGAATCCGTACAGGGGGTGAAAATGAGATATTATCCTACGTAGACCTGTATAGTAAACGCATGGTCCAGGTTTCAATTCCTGTACAAAGGCAGAAAATTATAACTTTTGCAAAGAGCCTTACTACTAGTCGTGGCTTTAAAAACAACATTTTAATTACTAGAGTATTTATTTATCTTGATAGCATATACTCACTAAACGCACCTATTATATCAACACACGAACTACATAAATTATTTACTTGAAATGTGCAATTATATATGCGAAAGTTTGTGTGTTTGTTAATCAATCACACCAAAACTGCTGAACGGATTCAAATGAAACTTTGTAAATTGGTAGAGTATTTCCCGTAATAACATATAGGACTATTCCCAACATTTTATTTTAAATAAAAATAAATATATGATTATAATGTGCTTGAAACGATGTTATTTAAGAATTTGTGATTTGATATTTTGTCATTAAAGTAAATAGTAATCATTGTGCCGTGGTTTCATACTAATAAATATGATGTGATTTTAGTTCTTTCACTCTAGACAGTTCCACTGACATACAATTTTTTTCATATTTTTTCTGCATGAAAACAAGCATATTTTTTTATATTTTTATGCACTCGGGCTACTTTTTATATTTTTTTATTGGCCAGTACAGTCTTCCGCCTACCTGATTTTTTTCTAGTCAATTCTAGTCAACTGTTTGTATATATATTTATTTTCTTTCTAGTCAAATATAATAAACTGATTGTATATATTTTAATTTTAAATCTATTCAAATATATTTATCATATTTAGAACCGAGGCCACTAATATGTAAATATTCACTGTGTGTAAATAAATATTGTAAAAAACCAGAAAATAAATATATATTGTAGATATTCACAGTGTACTTTACACTTTTGCTTGTAAATAAATATTGTAAAAATTGTTATGTTTGTGTTTTAACGTATACACCCCCACCTCCCTCCTATCCTATAAATACAAGTTCATATAGCTTATAAGCTCAGTCTCAAACATTATGGACAAGTTGAAACATCCATTTTCGGCCATCATAAGCGGCCCTTCCAGCTGTGGAAAGTCACATTTTGTAGCAGACTTTATCCGTCACCTGGACACAATGTGTGACGTTAAATTTGATAAAATCACATGGTATTATGCTTTATGGCAACCGGGATTCGAACAAGACGGGACAAGTCCCCACGTCATATTCTGTAAGGGTTTGCCAGAAATGGATGACAACTGTAACGACTCTCCGCAGCTGATTATCCTGGACGACCTGATGCGTGAAGCCAACGAAGTGGTCGTCGATCTTTTCACCACAGGTGACTGCCATTCAGAGCTTAATGGTCCGTTTAGCCGACATCTACTACGACCCTTCTCATCCTGCGGGGTTTGCAGGGGCGGCGTCGCTCATAAAGGCGTCCAAGAAAGATCCCGAAAAAGTACGAAAATGGCTTCGTGCACAGGACGCTTATACCCTACACAAACCTGTGCTAAAAAAATTTCCACGCAACAAATACGTGGTGTCAAACATTGACGATCTCTGGCAAGCCGATCTAAACGACATGCGAAGTCTCAGAAAATACAACGACGGTGCAGTGTACTTACTCACCGTCATCGACGTGTTTAGCAAGATGGCATGGGCGAGGACGCTTCCATCCAAGACGGGGAGCGTCATGAGAGACGCCTTTCGTGACATTTTCAAGCAAAGCAGGCGTAAACCTCTAAGTATACAGACGGACAAGGGACAGAGTTCACGGCACGTCTAGTCCAGAAATTTCTCAAGCAAGAAGGCGTGCATTTATACACCACTCATAATCCAGACGTGAAGGCAAGCATCGTAAAACGGTTCAATAGAATTCTGAAAAGACGCATGTGGCGCTACTTTACCAAAAATAACACGTATCGGTATGTGGACGTCCTCCAAGATCTAGTCGACGCTTACAACGGTGCCAAACATTCCAGTATCAAAATGGCACCCTCCGACGTTTCAGAAACTAATGTGCTTCAAGTCAGAGATAATCTGTACGGTATAAGGCGCCCAAACCCGAAACCTAAAATAAAAGTCGGTGACACGGTGCGTATTATTATTATTATTTGAAAAGGGCTACGAAAGCAATTGGAGTGAAGAGATATTCAAAGTCCGCAGTGTCGTGTTGCAACAACCTGTCGTCTACAGACTCACCGATCTTGACGGCGAAGAAGTGGAGGGGACGTTTTACGAGCCTGAATTGCAGCGCGTACGTCTCCCAAAACTTTTAAAGTTGATAAAATACTACGTGTAAAGGGTAAAGTCGCCAGAAAGAAGGTGTACGTGCAGTGGAAAGGTTACCCCGCCAAGTTTAACTCCTGGATTCCTGCCAGCTACGTCAGCGCACTACCATGAAGGACCAGTTTTACATTACTTTGCCGAGCGACAGCTCTATGGGATATTTCCCGAAAAATACGCTCACGAATTTCGCCACGCAACTTCCTTACCGTCTTACACTCGAGGGCAGGTGGGAAGTCGCTCTGGCTTAATTTCAATATCCTTGTTCTTTCACCACCGTACCCGAGGGTCAAAATATTGTATGGTACAACAGGGTAGACGCTAACGGCGTGGAACAAATATTCAAGTATCATATCCCTGCTGGAAACTACAGCACCATCCAGGAATTGATCAAAGCTCTAAACGACATAGATACGTTTCAAGGGGAATTCCGGAGTTGTATTCAAGTACACAAGCCTCAACAAAAAAGTGGAAGTTATCTCTACACCAGATATACAGCTGCTAAGTCTATCAACCCAGCTAAGTCTACAGCTAGGTTTCGATCCTCAGACTAATCTGATCAAAGTACCAAAGTCTCCGTACGCCGCCAACATTCTACTATGCCTGCCCTCGCAAATGTACATCTACACGGATATCGTCGGACCGCAACCCGTGGGTGACATAGTGGCACTGCTGTTACGTATCGTTGGTATCAACAACGTAAACTATCTCTACGGCATACATAAGACAGTTAGCTACGACCCGTTGCACTACATGCCGGTGCTTAGAAGGGAAATTGAAAGCTTGGAAATCAATATAAGAACCCACACGGTTGAACCTGTACCATTCGAGTTTGAAAAGTGTGCGTGAATCTTCATTTTTTGCGCTGCTCAACAGGAACTGTCCCTACCAAAGATACTACGTCAACCAGGCTGGAGCAGGTATATCTTCGATCTACCACGGTGTTCCCTATCAGCGAGGGCATGGAAGTTTTTTCAGCGGCCTTTTCAAAAGCGTCTTACCGTTGCTGAGAAGCGGCGCTAAAGCCATCGGAAAACAGGCGCTTCATACGGGTATCGACGTGCTCTCCGACGTTGCCAACCAACGGCGTCCTTTCAAAGAGGCCCTACGGCAACGTGTCGGTGAGGCTGGAACAAACCTGAAACTCAAGGCTGAACAGAAGATCAGCACGCTGAAGACCAGCTCAGGCTATAAAGGGCGTCGTAAGAAGCAACGACTTCATTCTAAGGTCGTCACCCGACGTAAAAAGATCAAGAAAGAAGCTAAAGATATTTTCAGTTAAAATGTCCTTTCCACACCCCCAGTCCTGCGAGTGTACCAGCAGCGAACTCGATCTCTTTTCCGTGCCACCCACTCAAACCAGTCTTGAAAGTGGACAATGGCTCCAGTACAAACCTGTCTCTTCCCTCACCGATGATTCACCCATCGAATTTACCGTTACAGGACAAGGCGAGTTCTATATTGATCTTTCACAGTATATGCTCTATCTCAGGGTTGCCATCATGAAACCCGACGGTGGCGCTTTCACCGAGGTGGATCAGATTGCACCCGTTAACAACTGGTTGCATTCGCTATTCACGCAGGTGGACGTGTTTTTAAACCAAAAACTAGTATCACCACCCAGCAACACGTATGCCTATAGAGCGTACATTGAGATGCTGCTCAATTACAACAGTGAAGCCAAAAGAACGCATTTGACTTGCTGTCTGTGGTTAGCAGACAGTCCTGGAAACTTTGAGGAGGCTAACGCTAACAACAAAGGATTTGAAGCCGGTCGCAGTCTCACCACAAAAAGTAAGACGGTGGATCTTTTGGGGTATCTACACGGTGACGTGTTTAATCAAGTTAAATACCTTTTGAACAGCACCGAACTCAGAGTCAAGTTGGTCGGTTCCCGTGACGGGTTTATTCTTATGGCGGTCCCTGAACTCCCTCACTTTAAGGTTCACATCGCTGAAGCTGGTCTTCTAGTGCGACGTGTCAAAGTAGCACCATCTATACTGTTGGCACACGCCAAAGCATTAAACGTCAGTCCCGCAAAGTATCCCATCACCCGTGTGGAAATAAAAACACTCACTATTCCTACGGGTGTGCAAGGGAAATCGCTGGACAACGTATTCACCGGACAGTTACCCAAATGGTGCATCGTGGGATTTGTGTCAAACGCGGCGTTCAACGAAGACGCCACCAAGAACCCTTTCAACTTTCAAACCTACGGTGTGAACCATTTCTCGCTGTACGTGGACGGGGAACAAGTACTGTCGAAACCGTTTCAGCCCGATTTTTCAAACAGACACTATGTCCTGTCCTACCACACGCCGTTTTCTGAAACGGGTATCCATTTCATGAACGAGAGTAGTTACATCACACGAGAAGCCTTCCCAAGGGATATCATCTCATGGCTTTCGATCTCACACCTAATCTGTCCGCTCACATGACATCGCATTGGAATTTGACGCGACACGGTTCTCTGAGCATCGAAGTGAGCTTCACACGGGCTCTCACCGAAACCGTCAACTGTATCGTGTACGGCGAGTTTGCCAACATCATCACCATTGACAAGGATAGAAACGTCGTGACCGATTATGGAAGTTAATATAATCGGCTTCCCGCCCCTTACCCCCTCATTTAAACTATGGACGTCATTATGGATTTACAGAGCTTCATCGACGACAACAAAGAGTTTATCGTCAAGGAACTGAGTGTTTTATCTGTATGTGGCACATTATTTCAACATTGGGTGTTGAAACCTCCATACGCTATCGAAGAACTTTCCACCGATGCCCGTAAAAAAGCCGTCTGTATAGTCAAAAATCTGCACGGTATACCTGGGATAGCGGTGATGTTGATTACAGTCTGCTCGAATCGCTCATCTCTCGTGCCACAACGCGTGCAGAAACCGTCTACGTCAAGGGGTCAGAAAAGAAAAAGTTTTTAGTCAAATACACGTCTACACCCATCGTACGACAAAGGTTGTTTGTCACTGAAAACACTTAAATTGGGTCGCACCATGTGTATGTCACATAGTTCTGTATGGAATTTCTACTCTGCCTCTATCGTCTGGGGACTTCGAGACTGGATGATTGAAGATGGACACGCACACCATAAGACGTGCGCTGAAAACAAAGCCGTGGTTCCGTTCTGTACGGTCGGGTGTTTTCCCTGCTGATCAACTACCCGCAATAATAGCTCGACCTGCCGCTCTAGTCATCAACACCGATCCGCACACTAGGCCTGGGACGCATTGGGTCGCCATCTTTATCGACAAGAACGGCGTGGGAGAATACTTTGACAGTTATGGTTTTCCACCGCGTATACAGTCACAGCTGGCATTTATACGCAAAAACATTTTCGCACGTCCCATAGCAAGCTACAACTTCAAAGCATCGCATCAGACGTTTGCGGCCATTACTGTCTCCTGTACCTTCTCTATTGCGCCCAGAACATTCCGCTGAAAACTTTCCAAAACCTATTCTCACCCACCAATCATACATCCAACGACGCTAAGGTGGTGAGATATTACAATTGTTTTTTCAAGACTGTAGGGGCATGCCGCCCTTCAAGAGGCTGTGTCCAGGCGGCGTGCGCCTATAAAAGGGGTGTCTCGGCAACGTGTCGCCCATAACCACCGAACATCATGGAAGGTCAAGACGTTTGCGGCAGCAAGGCAAAGCCGGTGAAACCACTCGCCATCACCAGTATTTTCAACACATTGTTCCCGCTGGATGGAGTCGACGCCAAGTGGGTCGTGTCAAGAACAACTTTACGCTCTATGTCCAGCTAGAAAAATGTGGAGGAAACTGCGCCGTGTTTAACCGTAAAGAATTTAAAGAACTGGGCAGTTACAAGTCTGTCATATCAAAGTTTTTCATCAACACACAGCCTCCTCAGAAGATTAGTCTGACTAATCACGAAATCTCTCTGAGACGCATGTGCGGTGACCGTATGGTCGTCATCAACGAGAAACAAGACGCCGGACTCAAACGTGGGCCTATCTAGCACCTAGCTGGGCGCGTCTTTGCGAGGTGTGGGACCTCATCGACGTCGCCGTCGACCGACGTGACATGTGGTCGACATCTGTCGCACGCTATTGCAACAATTTGATCGACACACTCGTCGTGGATGTATGTGACACGTTAACAGAATCGGCGGATGTCATCGATCTACAACAACCTATGGTGGAAACGCACATCAAAAACCTAGATCTTATCAGTGCTAGTTACTATACACGTCAAGTCATCGGTTTGGACTATTACATGCTGGATTGTGAACTAAAAACAATTATACTAACGCATCTAAAAGACACTGTAGAAAAACGTATGAACGAATATATGCGTCATTCCTGTAAAAATGTATAATTGTGCTGTTTAATAAATAAATATATATGTAATATCTGTGTTTTATTCACGAGTCCCAAATTGTCTTGTCTACCCTCCACCCTAGAGCCCCCAATGACCTAAATATATATTCTTGTCTCAACTCGTCTTGTCGAGCCAGGGAAAACAACCGTTGCCCTGGGGCAATTAATATTCTTGTCACAACTTGTCTTGACGACCCGCCAACCTGGCGCCAGGGTTGCGACATAACACGCAATGGAAAAAAAAACCAAGGTTGTCCTGTCCATGACGGATACACACATCCGTGCGTTGTGAAAGACGATACCAAACAAACAAGTTTAGTTGACTTTTGTACCGGGATAGCAGCCCCTAACCGAAGATTCGGTGGCCCCTGATTGTGCATATGCCAGCAAGAGTTGCGACAGAACAGGCAATGGAAAAAACCCAAGGTTGTCCTGTCCATGACGGATACACACATCCGTGAGTTGTGAAAGACGATACCGAACAAACAATTTTAGTAGACTTTTGTACCGGGATAGCGGCCCCTACCCGAGGATTCGGTGGCCCCTGATAGTGCATATGGCTGCTAGAGTTGAGACATAACACGCAATGAAATAAAACAGGTTGTCCTGTCAATGACGGATACACACATCCGTGCGTTGTGAAAGACGAAACCGAACAAACAATTTTAGTAGACTTTTGTACCGGGATAGCGGCCCCTAACTGAGGATTTGGTGGCCCCTGATTGTGCATGTGGCAGCTAGAGTTGCAACATAACACACGATATATTCTTGTCCTGACGCGTCTGCCCGGTAACCTGGCGCCCCGATGACCTCAATATCTCTTCTTGGCTACACACGCATTTTCTGCCCGCCAACCTGGTGCCAGGAAGGGGAAGTGAAAGCTGCGGGAAAGGGTTGCACACACACCTGCTATTCTTTTCTCAACTCGTTTCTAAGCAAGAATCAACTGGTTTGCAGCCTGTAGGGGGAAGGGGGGAAAAACCAACAGCGGAGTGAAGGAGAAAGTTGGCATTACATGACTGAAGCTCGATAGAGAAGGGTCTCACCAACATGGCAGCCATGAATAAAAACTCCGACACCCCCCATCCTACCTTTGATAGAGAAATGTCTCCAGCCATGGCGCGAGGAACGCCCAACTCCATCCAACAAGGCCACCGTGAATAAAAACTCCAACACTCCTAATTAACAATAATCAATTAACATAAAAAACTCCAACACTCCTAATTAACAATAATCAATTAACGATAATTATTCCCCAAAATGTACGTGGTTGGACGGCTGGAGGGGAGGGGAGGGGGAAGGAAGGCCTGGTGGAGGGGGAAGGAAGGACTCAGCCAATCAGAGGAATGTAGATCAGGGGGTGGGGGGAAAATAACAGCCAATCAGAGAGCAGGAGGCGTGGTCACGTGACCTGTCTCGGCCAATCAGAGCGTGATCTCTGAGTGATTTACCAGGGCGTATTAGCTACTCATGCCTAAAAAGAATTTAAAAAGAAAAGATGAACACTTAAAGCATATCTGATTCAAAACAAAATTATTTTGCTAGTATAACATAGTGAACAATATTGAGCGAATACAAAACAGGCGTGATTTACTTTAAGTGAAAAAAAATTATATGCAGGGTGTTTCACTCAGTCTTGGTCACATACAAATTGACGTAATATTGGTATGTAAAAAGCGTTTAGATGCCAAGATCGAGCGAAATAACCTGTTGCAGTTTTAGCGCCTTAAATTTGGTGCGTGTACTGCACGAGTTTATGAATTTTCGAATATTTAGAGGTGATGTTCTCCAAATTTCCAGAAGACCAAGGTCCCATACCTATGTAAGGCGGTTATATACACCTAGTACTATAGTTTCTATCATTGGTGATCGTGGAGTAGATTCAAATATAGAAGTTATAGCTCCTTAAAGTTGGCGTCTATAGGGTGCGAGTTTGTACATAATTGAAAGTTAACAGCAATGTGCTCTAATTTTCCAGAAGATCAAGGTTCCACATCTATTCAGAGTGATTATGTACACCATTGATTATTGTGGACCAAATTCAAACGTAGAAGTTATATCGCTTTAAATTTAGTGTGTGTATTGCACGAGTATGTGCATCATCATATATTGAAAGGTGATGTGCTCTAAATTTTCAGAGGATTCAGGCTTCACAACTATGTAGGGTGGTTTTTTTTAAACCTAGTACTATAATTGCCATCATATGTAGTCGTGGGGTAGAATCAAACATAGAGATTGTTGCGCCTTAAATATGGTGTGTATATTTAAATATCCATGCCATAAATTTGGCGCGTATGGTATAAATATACAAGTTTTTTCCTTTATCGCTCTCTATGAGATTTTTTAAACTATATTATATCATATGTGCGTTATATGAGGCATTTTGATACCAAGTTTCTCCACTTATGCTCTTTATGGTATATTTTGGAACTAACTTTACTGTTACATAACTTAATCCTCCCAAGTTAGCTAAACACGGTTTGTTTACTGTGGTTGTGGTGTTTTTCTCTCCAATAAATATATTTAAGAAAACTCCCGTTTAATGTCTATATTAGAAAATAAAGCAAAACTGGTGAAAATGATGTTTTAAAAATGTCTCATATATGATGGAAAAGAAAAATAGATAGAAATTACTTCTAACCTTTCATTAGTGATCTCTATAATACTGGACGGATATAAGCACACCCCATGCAATAGTGATGCTAAAGTTTGTAATTTTTTTTACCGCGTTGGGACATATTTAACGGTTAATTTCAATTTTCTTGTGCAAAAACGTTTTTCTGGCCAATAAAAGTATTATTTTCTGAAAATAGTGAGATATTATATCCCATTTGGCTTAACACACATTTACAATTCAGTTGTAAAAATGTCTTACAAATACGAATAAAATCCTTAATACTATATTAAAATATGTAGATATCACCCATTATGTTTACATTCTGCCAGAACTAAAATATATTTAATGTTAGTTATTAGCTTATGATAAGTTTTCTGAAACCAATATACATTTAATATTCAATAACTATAATGAAATAAGGTCGCTAAAAACCTAATATATTAATATATATTATACATTCAAAGGTCCCGTTGTATGGTGTCGCTTCTCCTACGTAACAGCAAAGAATGGTTTCATTCAAGTTCATCCTAAGAGGGACGCTCAATATGGGCCATGCACTGTTATATCATGATCAAGTCCCTGGGAAGGTTGAAGATGCTTCATTCTCAGTCTTTCTTGTTCGTTCGGAAATAACTGGAATGTCCTTCTACCTGTGGTACTCTCTTCCCAGTCTGCTTGCCAATCCCCCAGGAGTGTATCTCTAATATCATCCTTGGTACATACACCCTTGTATGTTGATTTTATTATTTTAACTAACTTCCCTTTTTAAGCCAATATCCAGCAACCCTCTTTCGTACCTCTAAGTCTAGGAACTAAACACCTAGGGTGACACACAACGTGTTTGTTGGTACAGTTTTGTAGGCCCCAAAATGTATTATGAGAATTTTCTTCTGAGGGCCTCTGAGTTTTCTTTCAGCTCTCTCCCCTCTCAGTTGCTGTGTCCACACTCCTGCTCCATATCCCACTATTGACACCAGCAACGCCTGATAGTATAGTCTAATCAGTTTTAAGGAGAGATGGAACTTCTACTGCCCTATAATGACTATCCCATTCATAATGCGCAGGCGCTCCCACATATGTTGTCCATGTAAGCGAGGAAGCTATTCTTCTCGTCAATCGTCACCCCCAGGTACCTAACAGTTTTTCTTCTTTAAATTGTTTGTTCTGCTCTCTTAGCTATAGGATATCTCTTAAGCGCTCCTTAAGTAGCATGTATGTTGTCTTCACTGGCGCCATGCTGAGTCTTACTTCCCCACACCATTTATACCAGCCTCCAGGTACCTTATTACTTTTTTCTTCCAGGTTCTTCCTCGAACTTGCCTCCATCTTTATCAGCGGGTCATAAACAAAAGCAACCATCCCCACCAGTTCATGAAGCGCTTCAATCTCCAGCAACCCAGGCTCGAAACTAACGTCACAAATTATCGGACCACTGACCAAACATTGTGGCCATGTGTTTGTTAAATTTTTGCTTATTGTTATTCCTGGACATCTCAGGTTTTCATAACTGTCCCTACAGTAGTCCTTAAGGCTTCTGTATAGAGTCCACGGAGAGTTTAGTTTTCTTAATCTCTTGAATAATGCCGGCCACTAAAGGGTATCAAATGCACCTGAGATGTCAACAAAGATTCATATCAGATATTTTGCCCTAGATTTTCCTACAAGGCTAATAGCAGCACATTTCACATCTTCTGTATACCTGCCCTTCCTAAAGCCCTACTGTTAAGAGTGCACTCCCACCTCCTTTCTATATTTTTGCAGTTTCTTACATAGAATTTTCTCCTGCAGTTTTGCACATACATTCTTCAAAAATATCGGTATGTATGACTTTGGCAGTTGCAGGTCTATGTCCTCCCCTTTACTCAGAACTACAACTTCGTTCCGCTTCCACACATTTGGGATTCTGCCCTGAGCCAAGTACTCATTAATGAGCTGGGCCATAAAGGCTGCTATCTGTTCACTGATTTACTGAATCATCTCCACCGTGATTCCTTCAGGTCCAAGTGCCTTCTTTATTCTCTTTCCTGCTATTAACATTTTATTCTCACCCTGTGTTACTGGTTCCACTATCCTCTTTTCATTATTATATACCATTTTCATATCCTAGCTATATTTTTCGTTCTCTTCATCCCCCTCCTCTGGATTATCATCAGGGAGCAACACATCCATTATTATCATAACCGATTCCTCCCAGTAGGAAGTAATTCCACCTTCTGGTTTCTTGAGTGTTGAAATGACAGCTGAGCTGGGGTCCTAATTCTCCCTGCTGCCATCTGGAAGGGTACACCCTATGCATTCTTCCTAAATTCTTCTTGAACAAATATTTTCCTGCTATCATTTTTAAAAATCTGCTTGTATTTTAGAATTCTTCATTCCTTTGTCGATACATATTCAATATTAGGAGTCTTCTTGCGTTTTCTAGGCATATTTGGTATTCTCGTCTTGCTCTCCTTGCATACCCACATAGCTTTTGCAGCTGTTCATTCCATGGTCGATTTTTTACACATCTTGTGACTTCCTTCATAACCGGTATATCTTTCCCCATAGCTGCCTGCAAGGCCCACATGAGTTCCTTCACTCTTAGCGTTATGTTGGTTCCCTGCGACACAGGTTGCGATAGTACCAGCTCTCTTATTAACTAGTCTCAGTTTGCCTTTTTCAGGTTGTAGAAGAGTCAAGTGCCTACTTTTACCCTGTCCACTTATTTACTCAATTCAAAGGTTATCAGAGTATGATCGATTGATATCTCACAATCATGCACTTGCCAGTTCCCTATTAGTTTTTCTGCTTCACACTACACAAGGTTACATCAATATTAGAGCTGGATCCTGCCCTTCCTACATACGATGCAGGATTTCCTGGCTGATGACCACCTCTAAATGCCTTGCTGTTATTATATCCTCCAGTAGTGGCCCTCTTTGATACGCCCTATACCTTCTTATTCTACCATCTTCCCTTCTTATGTGATTACTATGTCAGAGTGGAGACCTGCTATTTACATCCATCATGTATACAACAAATATATTAGGAAAATCCTCATCTATATTTTCTAGTTGTTTTATATAAGGTTCTATTTCCTCTTGGAACTAAAAATACGTGTTAACTAGCAAACATCCACCGGTACGATCAAATTTCCACACATATAGCCTTCTCATTACTAATTTGGTTAATTCTTGTTACAGTTATGTGCCTGTTTACCACTAAAACGACACTGATTAGTGCCTTTTCATACGATATAATTCTGGCTTCTTTTGGCATATGCGAGATAATTTCGTTTCTTGTGCTGTAGGGATTCTGTAGGCACACAACATCGTAAGTATTTTCTTCCACCACCTTCCTCACTTCTTGCATAACGATCATACATGCATCGCATTCAGTTGTCTTATTTTGATTCTATGTTCTTGTTTTCTTCCATCACGTTATAAGTGTGGATGTAACATATCAGCCATTTCTCTTTTGAATCTAACGTGGTGCGACCATTTGCTTGAACAAGGTGCTTATATAACTATTCCAAACCCCATTCTTCCAACCTTCTTTTAAATACTTTGTTTACAATTTCCCTTAATTTGGATACATCTGAGGGTAAATTTGCCGCTTTTAACTGTATTCTGTCCTGTGCCTCCTGTTTTGGAAACGTTATCCTCTTACCTTTTTCATGGATCTTCCTTACTAAGGGACGAAGATCCAGTTTAAGGCTGTGATGTTCTTCCAATCTTGATACCTTAAGGTTTTCCTCTAATTTGATATAGAAATGGACCACTACGTCAGTAATCTACACATCCCCTTCCTCTCAATTTTCTGTACTCCTCAACTCCCTCTTTCCCCTTCTTGACATGCCCTTTTTGCTGTCACAAATTGATCCTTACCCTCTTTTTCATCTTGTTTCTATTGTTCCTTACCATATCCTAATCCTTTCCTCCCCAATTTCCACACCATTTCTGTTATTTTCTTCTTGTCTCTTTCGCTTTAAGCTTTTTCTGCCACAACGACCGTTGATGTTGTTTTAGCCCTTTCCTCCGCAATTACTATTCCTGACCTTACCAATACTTTTTCCTTATTTGGGATGGATACTATTTCAGTCACCCCCGCAGCTTCTCCAGTTAACCTGTAATAGCCATCCCAGAACTTATTTCCTGGGCAGCTATTGCCATCCCATGCATAGCATGTGACCAGGAAATCTTGATTTTCTATATCTCCATACCTTTTGTATTCTTCATACTTTTCATATAGAGGCCTCTTACCAGAAATATTAGCGTTCCCGTTTTATTACATATTTTCTCATGGTCCCTGAAATATTCCATTATGCCATCCATCCACAAAAACTCAATGTGTTCTATCAGTTTAGTTCTGGATTTTCTATAACTAGCTCTTCCTTTATTAACCTTCTTATTTCCCTATAGCAGTGTTCTTGCTGATAAATAGACACACACCAAACTCCCATACCAAATCCTATTACTTGCAGGTGTACTGGTTTTCCTACCATTTTTGAGTAATGCTTAGCTTCTGTCAGCAGAATTTCCACTATGATCCTTATTCTTGTCTGTATAAATAATATTCAAATAACAATATAAACATGCATTCAGTTTAAAAAAGTAAAACAAATCAAAATCACTCATATGTAAAGAATTCGGCATATCATTGTTTTCATTTATACAACTAAAATGACTGAAGAGTAAAGTAAGTCAAAGAAATTCTAACAAATTCAATCATACAACGTTGCCAAGTTTTGTCATATTTTATTGGTCACTCATGTCGGAATACTTATACAAAAAAAACATGGCGATGCTCCTACATTGCGAATTGCCTTAAAGCTTGGATATTGTCACAGCATGTAATTTTCTAATCTTTGTAAAAAAAAGGGGTATAATACCTGACTTTGTGTCTAGGAATGTTAAGCCTTGCTGTCTTTTGTAAAAAACACTTAGGAAAGGTAGGAAGCAGACAGAATGGGTGCACTCATCGCTCTTTCAGGCTAGTGACAATTCCTTACTAAGTTGATAGTAATTGGTGTATTGATTGTTAATTTGGTTTTTCAATTGCAAATGATGGGCATGAGCTATATATTATAGTTAACAAAAATTTTAAAATAGTTTCATACATTCATTTTTAACACGGATGGTAAATTTCAGGGTGACTTAAGATAGTCCCAGCCCCTCAAAATAAAATCAGGGTGCCTAGGCTACCCCATCCCTTATGGTTCCGGAGCACCTGGTTATCATTCATGATGGCATCCTTTATGTTAACTGTGCCTAGTGCTGAAATACAATTATTGTGATGACTTACACAAAGAGAAACATTGTTTATTTACATTATTAAACGTTTTGATTCTACTAATTTTTATTCATAAATTAGACTTTAATGTGTACATATATTATTTAATTTTATCTTTCCTGGTTTCTTCAGGTCATCATGATGCCACGCCATTACGAAAGAAAAACGAATAGGACGAGTTGGACTGAATAAAGTGTGTCATTAGCTATATGAGAAGTGTTACAAGTAAAAATGGGTTATAAGAGATCGTCACAAGATTATGGTGTTCCCCAGACAACCTTGGAGGATAGAGTTATAAAGTATCGAAAAGAAGGTTTGTCACCCCAAAAAGCTGCCAAAATTAGGTTGGGTCGTTATACAACGGTCTTCACTATGATACCCTATACATATTTGATATACCAGTACATATTGCTCTTTGAAGAAAGGCTATTTGGTCTTACCTTGATGGAAATTCATGAACTCGCATTTATTTTAGCAGGGAATTAATAACACCCCGAACTCATTTAATAAAGTGAAAAAAAAGAGCAGTGAAGGATTTTCTCCATTGCTTTTTAGACAGGCACAAATAGCTCTTATTGAAAAAGCCATATAAAACATCAATTGCACGTGAAAAGGGCTTTAACAACATGTCTGTTGCGAAGATTTATGATGTCCTGGAGTCTCTTAATGAAAAATACTATTTTTCTCCAAAGATGTGTATAACGTTTACGAGACAGCCATTATGACTGTGCCTAACAAACACTCTAGGGTCGGAGGACTTCGCAGTAAAAAACAAGTTGGACCCTTGTCATCGTCTGAAAGAGACACACTTGTGAAAATAAAAACCTGTATGAAAGCAGCAGATAGCTTCACGCCACTTATGTTTGTCTTTCCAAGAAATAAAGAAAGAGAATCCTTATCTGATGGATTGATACCCCTCCTGGCTCCTTTGTTCTCTACCTTAAAAAAAGGTGGATCCAGAAAAGCCTTTTGTCCTCTGGCTCGAGAAATTAATCGAATTTACCCATCCTTCATCTGAAAAACCTGTATTGTTGCTTCTGAATGGGAACGCCTCCCATACTAAAAGTATAGACCTTTTCAACCTAGCTAGGGAAAATCATGTTATAATTTCGTGTTTTCCTCCGCATTGTACACAGTGCCTACAGTCACTAGATGTGTCAATTATGGCTCCACTGAGTGCCTACCATGAACAGGGAGTTCGAAAATGGTTAATCACATCCTAGAAGATGAGTGACTATGAAGTGGGGAAACTCTTTATAGATGCAATCCTAAGAAATGCTCTAGTGCAAACAGTTATCAAAGAGTTTCAAATAATTGGAATATGTCCATCGAACCGAGATGCAATTCCCGATTACTTGTATTCTATTGCAGAAAACACTGACCATTCCATTCACTTACCACGGCAACATGGTTAAATGTCAATAGATGAAAGTGGAAAAACGTCAGCCAGAGGGTACTCAATACAAGCTCAGCCTTCAACGTTTGAAAATGACACAACCAAGCCACTCCAACACCTTCCTAACCCAAATTGACTTGAAGATGCAAAATGTAACGAGAAAAACAGAATACCAGAGTGGAGCACATGAGTCTAACAAAGTAATAATCTGAGAACAAATTATTGTTACTCAGCGACTAGCAAACCAACTGGTTGTGGAAATTGAGATGGCACTAATGCTATCCTCCTTAAATGACAGTAGAAGCGATGCATTAATACCTTAGAATATTCATAGATAGGACAAGACAGGAATACAAATATTAAAGAAGACGATAGATGTGATTATGCAATTTTAATTTTAATCATTAGTTATTGTGGTTACAAATAATAAAATTTTAGATCCTTCATTCAAGGAAGTGTCAGATATATATAAAAATATCTATGTTAAAGGAAAATTCTAAGTATGCCTAAGCTAATATTTACATTTTACTTTATATTATAATTTAAGTTCCTCATGGTAGCTATAGAAACAATACATGAAAAGATTGATTAGTAAATTTGTAAGTATCTGCACACACTTTTTTAGAGGATCTAAACATATTAAATACACGAAGTCATTATTAAGTTAAAATATAAATTATTTGCTCAGGGGTTAAACACAAAAAGGATACTAATAATAAAAAAATTATATCCTACTAATTTGGAAGAAAAACATGGTTATCAAAAACTATTTTGTATAAACTAACCTAAATGTGCACGATACCTTCAAATAAATATATATGTCCCTCAACTAGCCTCAAACTTAACAAAACTATTGAAGGTTTTCATAACTTTCGGGAACATATTTAACAAAAAAATATTAATCAAAAACCCTAAGTGACAAATAATAATTGCATATTAAACTTGGCATAATGGTCCAATTCAAAATATATTACTAACCGAATTTATATATTAAATAAATATTAAATTTGTATGTGATTCATCCTAAATAAATATTGTATTCTAGTAAAGTTCGTACTGAAGTCTATTTACATATTAGAGATTATGACAACATATTTTTCTTCAAATACTATAAAACATTATATTAAAAGTTTATAAATATATTTCCACTATAGAGTCTTTGGCAAAATATTCTCTTCAAATATTATTAAACTATAAAATTAAATTTTAATCATATTTATCCACCTTAGTGTTCTTAGCAAAATATTCTCTTTAAATATTATCAAACAAGAAAATGAAAGTTTAATAATATATTTCTACCTTAGTGCCTTTAGAAAAATAGTACCCCATGCTTTTAAATCTTCCAACGAAGAATCTTAAGAAAAGGTGTTATTAAAAATGTTGATTAATATGCCCAAGAAGAATTTTAAAAATATAAATATTTTTAAATACAAATATAATTTTAATAATTACTTCCAAGGGGAAACGGAATTTTGCTTACATTATATAAAAGTCTCGTAGCTTGACGCTACACACCTAGTCCAAACCGAACAATTCCCAGGAATGCTCTTCACTTAGCCGAACGACACTTTAAATGGCATCCCCAGAGGGTGGGGCTTAGGAATCATGGGGGGGGGGGGGGGTAACACACGTGCTGGAAGGCTCGTGCCTACACCCGTTGACGCCGGTGAGATTAAATAGGAGACCGCGACCCAGACTCGAGTGTGGTAGGTAATTGTCGTTACTCCGGGATTTGGGCTGAGAAAGAACTCGAGAGATTGTCTTTTTGCACATTTATTCAAAGTTTAACATGATCCCGAGGTTGATCCCGGGTATACATTGAACTGAGACCTCATCTCCACAACGGCGCGAATGTAAAAAGCAAAACATCAAACAATCAGCGTCCCGCGTATACACAGTCACATCTGGGGTCGAGAAAATTCCCTCCATTCGATAATAAGGTCACACTTCCGAGAGTAAACGACTCGCGAACAATCTAAGCGTGCATTCGGGGTCGCGTGATCCCACCCTGACAAGGGACGACCCAACGTGCACTAACCGAGTACAAAACCAGAGTATCTCAACGAGCCTCAAATCCCGAGTCTCTGGGCTCGTTGAGACCGTGCGCTGACTGCAACAAACTGCAACAAACGAGCAGCACTGCGCGCGCACACCAAAAGTAAAGAGACGAGGGAACTCGAGTAAATTTGGAGGACCAACATAGACGATTCTCGAAGCATCTCCTTCTCTGTAGAATCGTCTCCCCAGTTCCGCCTATGCTAACGTCTCACGATTGTAGGTCTTGGGAAAGCAGTCCCGTAGTTCTGTTTGCACAACAGGAAAACAAATAGCAAAGAAGGAAACACTGAATAAGCATCAAGAAGAATGGTCATCCTCCGAAGATGAAGAGTGTTCATGCTCCGAGGATGAAAATGATATGGTTATTGTCTGCACATTTTCCAACAAGCTGTTTATTTATTCAAGATCAAAATAAGATTGAATACAGTGATAGTGAAACCTGCAGTTGGTATGACCTAGAAGAAGATTACTTTTGTGATATTTGCATTGAAGTTTCCAAACAAAGTCTACTAAAATAGTGTAATGATCCTATTATACTGCCATTCTTGCTGGATTATTTACCTTTAGGTTTTGTAGATTTTATTATTCAGTGACTATATTGTTGGTAATTTTCTTCCGCACACGTACAGCTATTAACTGGTCATGAACATTCTGTTTTCTTTTTCCAGCCCTCGCAATATCAAAAGGTCAAACTTAGCAGTGTGAGTGCGGGAGAGACAGCAATATTTTTCGGTAGTTTGCTCGTGTGTTTTTAATCTTGTTTCATTAAAATAATATTGCCTTTTCTCTCTAAAGATCAGCAGCTCTCGGTTATCAATGTAAATCAAAGCCAGGTAGTTAGTTTGAGTTTTTTCTTGACTGGAATTGTTAAGTATGTGTTCTCAAAGAACCAACGCGTGGAATAATGCGTGGGCCATTATGGCAATTTCTGTATTATATTAATATCTTAAGAAACAACGTGTTATATGTACATAAAATACACTATGTTTAGTTACCATACCATATAAGTCAAATGTTTCAAAGTTTGTATCGCGCTAATAGTTTGGTGTATTGTTCACTAATTGAAAATATTTACCAAAAATATTGTTGAATTAAATATCTGTAATGTCTGAGGTGTGAGATTTGAAATAAATTTAAATATTTTGTTACTAGGAGGTGCGTGCTGGGTTTTATTTTTTCATGGGTACCCGGTTTAACCCCCCCCCCCTCCACTCCTCCCGTGTGATAATATAATAACAAATGTTAGGACCTTCAGTAAATTTAAATTTGTGTACAAGATAACAGTTTATTCTCAAAATGTGTCATTTTTCAATAGTGACCGTGGGCTATTTCTCTCCTTCTTCACCTCAAAATGACATATGGTTTCCCTAGTAGCTACACCGGAATTTTTTTTTTACAAGTTAATGAGAGTTAAATAAAACAAGCCACCCTGTATCTTGCCTGCTTCAATTCTCGTTATCAAAAAATAAACTTGAAAAATATGGCATTAACGCTTACCACAGGCTGGGGTGTACTAGATATTTCTAATAGTTCTATGAATACACGTTCCTTAGAAGAGGCATTGATAGCGTTTCTCATTTTCACAAGGTTATCCATCCGCTTAATACAATGAGCTCCTCAAAATTAGTCATGTATCAGTATACGTTATTTTTTAAGGAAATCCTAATTTTGGGTTATATTAAATTGTTTTCAAATAAGTTTTATTATAGTTTATTAATTTTTTATACCATTCATTCACTAAATGAATAAAAGTAGAATTTTTACATAAAAAAAGAAGTAGAAGTATGATAATTTTAGTTTTGTAGCCGATACACAAAGTCTTAGCATTAAGTGGGTATCATGGTAACCACTGTAACAGTCAAAAATGTTTGTAATGGCAGACAGCCACTTTATTCTAATATGTTGAATCTATTTTAAACTAAGTTAATGCTTAATAATATGTAATACAAGTTATCTAAGTATAGATAAGTTACAAACAACATTACAATTTTATTAATATCAAAATCTTAAGAAGCATACATTATAGACATCTTAAAGACGACTTTTTAAGATCACTAAAATAATACAAAGTTTTAAAATCATAATTATTAATTAACAATCAGATGAAATGGTGTTTTTAAAATGTATTGGTTTTTTATGAAGACATACATTATGGATTTATATTTTTATCTGAGATTTAACTATGTTTTTAGTGGAAATAAAAACTTTCAATAAATACGCTAACAATATTTTCCAAGGAATGTTAATGTTTTTTTAAAAATATAATTATAATTTCACTAATTCGTTTTGTCTCATGAAATATAAAACGTGATTAGAATATGCAGAAAAAATTAAACGATATTATTTAAATAAATTACATATTTATTAAAAGAAGTACATAGATTTCACTCTAAGAGCGACACTCCACAGGATCCACGCAATTAGTCCATATAAAAGAAATTTGATTGTTTGGTGTGCAATGTAGAACCTAGAATAATAACAACACATATTAACTCTAAAATTGAGTGGTGTATTAATATTATAAAATAAATAAAACCATTAAATGTATATATAAATGCATCTCTATCTATTGAATAAATAAAAGTATGCTTTGCAAATCATATACATTCTTCAAATTATAAAAATCAAATGTTACTATAGGTATATGTGTGTAGAAAGATGTATTAAATTGACTAAATAGCTACGTTACCGAGATATGAATTTAAAATAATATTTTTTTAAATAAACTTATTCAAATTATATAAATATCAGATGTAAGGATATTGTTTCCTCATATTGGAAACTTCTTGTATTTGTAGAAATCTTAGACCATATGTATTTAAATTGATTACTAAATATTAACTGTCCCCTTACGAAATAAGTGGGTTTGCTAATTCTGTTTGTACTACATATGTACATTATATTATGTTTCTCTGTGCCTGAGAGCACAGCCGAAAGGTTTTGTGGCTTTGTTTCAAACGTTACATTTATATATATTGTATAATAATTACTAAAAAAAAATTCTGTCTGTCGTCACCTTCAAACGATTTAATTCATTCTACAAGATACTTTCATACTCACTAAATAATACGTTATCATCTGCGTATAACATCACTTTCACTTTAACATTGTACATTTGTACACAACAGCGTCCTCATAAGCATCACTCATACACTTATCCATGAATACATAAACATTCATGGAGAGATAACATTACCTTGTCTGACACAATATTCAATGCCAAATCATTCGCTCAAAGCTCCATTCACCCTGACGCACGCTTCACGTCCATCATACAGCATAATAGTTATATTTACTAGCCATGAATTCACACCATACTTTCTAAGAACATTCTATAACATGTTCCTATTCACCTGAGCATACACTTTCTACAGATCTACGAATAAACAATAAACTTTATTCCTTACTACCAAACAATTACTCAATCACCTTCCCAAATGCAAATATCTGGTCCATGCAAATTCTACCTGGCGTGAAACTAGATTGCATTCCCCCAAATCTTTCCCGCAGTTATTATGCACACCCTCTCAATTTAAACTCTCCCAAAAATTTTGCGCGGAATAATCAATAACCTACGATTAACTATCCTAAATTCTAGTAGTCACTTATCTTTGTACAAAGGATCAATATAGCATTCTTCCAATTATTTAGAACATTCAAAATCTTAGCATACACATTGAACAATTCACAAAATCTTGCAAGTAGTTCCAATGCCCTCACACTGATGCATTTCACTTGTGATCCCATCTAAGGCTGCAACCTTTGTATTTCATATAACTACATCACTCTGTCTCGTTAATTATTTAACTCACCATAACATTTTCCACTATTTTCTGATACTTTTCTACGTTTTCGCCATACAATTGCTAAGGAATCTTCCTTCATTGCACTTTTATACTATTTTCATGTTTATTCTAGCTCTAAAATTAAATATAATATGCTATTAACTGGTTTCTTATTTTGAATAAATAAACAGAAATCAAAATTAACTTTAACGTTCTTATTAGATATTTACATAATATAAATGTTCATAAATGATATAGTAAACTTATTCATAGGAACAAATATGCTCTTAACTGTAGCTTCGTGGGATTGGTTTTTGAGAATTTGAGTGTTTTTGAAAATAGTTATAAATTCTATTTTAAAATGAACCATTTGGGAGTAGAGAATTTTGAATAAAGTTAATGAGCATGAATTAAATACAGTTTGTTTATTTTGAGCTACATGCACAGTTTCTAACTTAGCTTATAAGGAAAAAGCATGATTAAGTAATACATAGCATAAATTTATATTTTATACAAATTTATTTTAGTATACCGGTCGGTACGGTAGTTATAATTATAATACAATATTTGTGTCTTTAGAAAATACCTAATACTAACCATTTGGTTCAAAATAGGTATATTTAGAGTTTCTTAAATTAAAAATGGTTGTGTATGTTTACTTTTCTAAAACAAATTATTTTAGTGTCGTTAAATATTTTGTAAATTTGTTTAAAAGCTATTTTAGGCTTGTACACAAATGGTTTAGCTAAAAGAGTATTGTTAAAATCACTTTCAAAATCTTTATTGTAAGAGTGTCTCTTAATGTTATCAAGGTTATATTATTATTGTTTAGTGAAAAGCACTTTTTTAATTGTTGTATACTGAGAGTTTCTGTTGTAAAATTTTGTTTCACGTTATATAACCGGGCATATGAAAACATATTCACGATTCATTAATTCTTTTTACTACTACAACAATTGTATTTGAAATTTATATTATAGACACATATTTTCACTGAATAAATTTGAAATAAATTATGTCATCATATTGCATTATGTAAATTAAACATTTTCTTATAGATAATTAAACATAATATCTCGAAATCTTAATAAGTTAACCAATTATTCTCTAATATGTTTTATTGTGAATGAAATATAGAAGCTCGATTCCTGCTGGTGCATAAAATAAACCTCTCTCAACTCTATATTTTTATTATATTCGAAATGTAGAATATTTAGTAGATGCTACCTGCGCTTGTAGTCCAGTAAAGTGTTAATAGAAGTGCTTATCTAATCATATTAACATTATGTATGTATGTATGTATATATATATATAAATTTCACGTTATACACCATTATCTCTCTTACTATCACTGATTAAACCATTTTTATATATTTTAAGCTGAACCATATTAGCTTATATGCTTGTTACCTTTAAGTATAAACTAATGAAATGTAATACTTACTTCTTCAATCGAGACTTTCCTGCAGGGATAGTATCATCAGATTCTTTGAAAATATACTTTCTTCCGCCGTCTATAGTGTTTAATAAATAGTTTCTATAATCCAATGTACTGGCATCAAAGAAAAAGATTTTTTTATCGTTTTCACTCAACGAATTAAATAAGCTCATACAATTATCGTTTTTGAAGTCCCATTCAAACGTTGAGAAGTATTTCATGGCCAACAAATATTTGTCAATCTTTCTGTAAATCTTTAAAACCCTGTAAATATAAAATATTTGTAGATATATCAAAAACCTATTCTAGTTTTAATAATCTAAAGGAAAACTAAAACCATTCTAATTATTTCTAAAGTATAATGTTTTAAATATTTACATAGTTTTGGTTTCTGCTCACAAGGGTTAACTTAGTTTAAAATCATGTGATAGTAGTGAATGGTATCATGGTACCTTCATTACGTGTGCCTAGCTGAATGGAGAGTTCACGCGATTTAAGATTTCTATTTATGGGGGCCAGCGAGAATAAGAGGAAAGGGGGTGCATACCTGATGGATAAGGCTAAAAAAGTTGATCTTCGGAGGTGGTGAAACTAGTGCAATGGATAATGAATAAGAATGATTTCAGACTGTGGAGCGTTGTCAATGAGGGAATGCTAACAACTTCAAGAGCTTACCAAGGGGTAACGAGGATCACTTAGGTTGTACCCCTAGCAGTGGAAGTATTAGTAGAAGAGGCCCAGAAAAGGATCACCGGATTTGGGCTACTGTGAGAAGCAACGGAGACCAAAACGTAGCAACGGAAGCCAGTATTCACACCAACAAGATTTCGATAACTCTGGGGTTGCTCAAAAGGTCAAAGTAAAGATTCCTTCCAGTAAAATGTGTGATGAGTAGGATTACTCCAATTTGGTGAGGACTATTTGATCCAAACTTTGAGATCTGGTGAAACTTTGAGATAGCAGGGAAAACGAGTACGAATTCAGTGCAAGTAAGAGGAGTCTTAACGCACTCTTCAGAGGCTTATTCCTAGTCTTGGTGTCTAATATTGTGTGACAAGCTGATAAAGAGTGTCTGGTCAAGGTCATAGTCAAGGGAATTCTGACCCAACACCAGCCTTGATGAGGTTTTAGGAGAGTTTTTGGAGATAGAGCTCCCAGTTAAAACCATAATCTAGATACTCTCTAGTGGAAATGGAAACGGAGTAACGGATGAAAGCAGAAATGGCCTGACTTCATAATCCCTCGGACGTACTGGGATCCTACTTCAAGTTTGTATATTCTTACATTACTGAGCTGTTTGCACATATTTTGGGATAATTACAAGTCACCTGTTGCCGTATATAATGCAAGACAAGCAACCAATTCAGCCACGTGTAAATGGTTGTGTACAATAGTATAAGGTGTGTGTCCAGTGGAGGACACTTTTAGAGAGGAGGCGGATAGGTGGAGAAAATAAATCCCTTCTGAAGTCATTGCACTGTTCAGAAACACATTATTTGGCCCAGTGGGGTTGTCCGACGTACAAGGCCTTACGAAGGTGAGAATGGCAGGAGTTTCCATTATTCGACAAGGAGGACAAATGCACTAAGCGATGACCAGAAGATCTCAGGGAACGATGCGCAATGGAATGTGACCGTAAATCCTGATCCAACACTGAAACCACTGATAAAATCTATCTCGTGTACATTGTTAGGGAGACCAGACCCTCCTTTAGATAAAGGATCTCTACAATTCCACCATCCTGGAGATGACCACACCTAGCTCCTACGCCTCTTTATTTAAGGATCTGCTGAAACCCACATCTTTCTCCCCACTCCTTCTTAGCTGCCCTTGTTCTTATTCTAACTTTCACAGCTCTTTCTCACACCTAGAAGTCATTATGCACTCTTCATTCTCCCCACCTAATAGCCCTGAGGATGAGGCTGATATTCTCAAATATTGGATTGGGCTGCTCAAGGAGATATTAGGACTGGATACTTTGCTCATATCATTGAATCTCTTAAGAAAGCCTCAGGCTTTTATAAGAAACATCCATGGTCAACTGGTCATGTATTATATCATAAGCTATCTGGGATTCCATGGCAGCACGCCTGAGTAGCAGACCACCAGTGTTGAAGGAGCTCACGGCTGAATTCTAGAGCCCTAATGGAGACGTGAGAAAGAAAGATTAGCTGTAAAGTTTCCAGGTTATTAATAGCATAGATGTATTGTGGTTGGGAGAAACCAACATCAGCCCCACAGCGAGGTTCATGTTAGCAGAGACTATCTGTAAGCGGAGTGACCTAGAATGGAATGGGGCTATGGGTTGTATGGAATACTTTGTTAAAACGCACATTGATAGGCCTACTTGCGCAATTTTTCTTCCCCCCATCTAATACATGGAAACATCACCCATCCAACTGGTGGCCTTTACTGGCTAGTAGTTTCTCATATCCATCTAGCTCCCTTTAGAGCATCATTCAACATAGTCACATACATGGAAGAACTATTACGAGACACCACTTTGGCTATAATGGTGTTAACTTCAACACAAAGCACCATCCATGGAGCCCCAGGCCTATGAATGTTCATTGATCAAAATCTTCTGTTGGATTATGATCCCCAACCAACAACCCACTTCTCTTACATTCTCTTTTGACACCAAGATGTCCTCGACCTCGTTGTCACCAGATGAATCAGACGTGGTTTGAATGTTATGTCTCTAGCTGAGCTGGACTAATAGCACAATCCATTTTTGTGAGATTGGGACGCACGGAGTCCTTAATAGATCCCTCCAAAAAACAGCCTGAGACAAACTGATGAAAACAGGTTCACAAATGTATTTAAAGAAAGGGAAGGAGCCACCCTTATATTTCAAACGCCAGAAGAAATTGATAATAATTAGTATTTTCATAACTTCTGCCATCAAGGAAGCTCTCGAAGCTTTCACGACATGCCACCATAATAAGAGGGTTCCATGGGCTTAATTCACCAATCATTTCCCCACGCCCCTCATGTAGAAAATCGGCTCAAGAACCCTTGGCAAACCTTGAGATACCTGATTGATAAGGTCAACTTGAATAGCAAAATCCCTAAATTTCACGCCTGTATAAAAGGACCATTAAGTGGCCCATATGAACTTTTGATTTGATCGTCTCCATAAATTTCGCAAAAATATCCAAGGAGATTTCAAAGATCTACGTTGATAGGCATAATGGATACACGTATATCCCAAATACCGTATATGGCACACCAAAAAATTAAGACCACTCAGCAATGATCCATTCTTGAGCGATGTAATTGGAATCGTTTGATTCCCACATTAATGGGGAGCTATGAAGCTGTGTTGTTTTATGAAATCCATTAGGTATGTATGTGTATAAATAAACAAGGGAAGTAATGAAGGGACGTTTAGTATTAAAAAGACAAATGAGAGGGAACCAATCCAGTTGGGATTATTCAAGATGTTATGCATTTAACTGTCTAACTCTAAAATTGACATTGTGTTTGTTATACCACAAGTAATGTCACTGTCCAGTACCTAAAGAAAAATGTTTATGTTAAGGAATCCCCCGAGGTAATGAAGAGTGAATCTCTAATTTGGGTACACAACGCACCCCATTAAACATAATGTATTATCATTTTAAAATGCAGCACAATGTTGTTAAAGGTACTACATAATTTGAAAACCTACGTACAGTAGGATACATAGCCTACTTATAAAACCAATTATTTTTAAAGGCACTTACATTCTTATTTGAGGATGATTCACACTATTGGGGAACTTATAAAAGGCCGCTTTGTCGCTCTTCTTCTTAACTCAAATATTTTCTCTCCATCAAATTAATATTTTTCACTTGACAGATCCTCTTGCACTTTGGCTAGCTCACCGTGTGCCAAGCTAATGACTTTTAGCGCGCACAATTATGTAATCTTCTTATTGTTCGGGATATCTACTACCTATTATGAACTGAAGCGGAGTTTTGACTCCTCTTTATCTACATGTGTGTTCTTGGATCCTCGCATGTAGTATCATCTAATTGGCATTCTCTCATTTACCGTCTCAAGAAAATGTAGAGTGGGATCACATACGTTTTCAATTGCCTCTCTCTTTCTATCTTTGTCGCACATGCACCTGTGCTCTCTTGGCACGGGCAGGTCAGCACTGTGTTCTTATGATTTGATTGGCTGAAACCTATCTTCCCCCTCCCTGTTTGGTCTAGGTCGGGAATAATAATTTTGTATGTGTTGCGAGGGGAATATTAGATATAGAACTGTTTTGATTGTGCTACTAGACGGTCGGCTAACTGTTACTTCCCTACTACCTAATTTTAGCTCTACGTTCAAGTGGGGCCAATACAGCATGAAGGCAGACCGTATCGCCATTCTGGCTATCCTAGAATAGCATCCCGCTACTTCCAGAACTTCAATACCATCCATCATCTTGTGAATGTCGGGAATGCCAGGCCTCCACCATGGTTCGGATTCCACGTTAAACTGTAGGTCCTCCATTTCATCTCACAATCACCCTACCATTACACATTAGCGTAAGTGCGTATAACACGAACGGGTAGTAAGACGCGGTGCTAATAATAATAATAGTACCATCCTTTTTACTACAAGTGCCCCAAGAGTGCACTTTCTACTCTAACGTTGGAACTGCAACGCTGCTGAGCTCACTAAGTCGAATGCCAGGTTTAAGTCGACCTAAACTCTGACTATTTTGTAATCAGCATGTAACATGAGTGTCAACGTTTGGTTTATATTGATACTCACCCTAGAGGTATTTTTATAAAGAAGTTAAATGTGTTTTATGTGTTGCCTTCAGCAAGTTAATAATGGTCCCGCTTATTAGCGAGTAGTAAAACTCGTGGTTTGTTTTGGGATAGCCCTCAGCGTAGAAGAAGTCAATTTGTCATAAGATAGTTCTGCTGACTTCATGTAGGTGCCTCTTCAGTTAACTGGGGCCAGAAAGTTCCTAGAGCGTTAATAACATTATATTGAGTGTGCTAATATGTGTTACTTTTTATGGGACGCGGCTTATCCACCCCTACTATGAAAATGTTTGGTAGTACCAATTTCTTATTAACAGTTGCTAATAAGTCAGAGTAGTTGATTAGAGCTAGATATAGTATATAACATTAGTCTGAGTTTAATAGAGAAAGGAGCGTCTCCACTCACTAGCCAGGGGTGGCAGTTAGTATTTGATAACCTAGTTTGGTCTGATGGACTTCTTTATGGTGTCCTGTACTATAGAATATGTGTAGCGTGGGTAAAGAACTTAAAGGTTTGTTTATTTTTGGTGCCCTGCAGGCGGCCTCATAATTGGGGGAATTAGTTATTCTGGAATACTAGGGTCTACCCATATGTTAAGTTTTGATAGCGAAGCTGGATATATATATATATATATATATATATATATATATATATATCCAAGGCTGTATTATTATTATTATTATTATTATTAGCACCGCGTCTTACTACCCATTCGGGTTATACGCACTTACGCTAATGTGTAATGGTAGGGTGATTGTGAGATGAAATGAAGGACCTACAGTTTAACGTGGAATCCGAACCACGGTGGAGGCCTTGCATTCCCCACATTCACAAGATGTCTTGTCAGAGGTGAAGGAAGGGTTTGGTAATCAGATAAATCTTTGCCGGGACCGAGGGTCAATGAGATAGAATTCTAATATATTCGGATACTGACTTAATATCTCGCCCGCTGTGGGAGCTGGCTATTTGTTTGGGTATTTCTTAGATTTTACGGGATTGTCACCAGCCATCTTGTAACTTGACGCTGACACGTAGTTGACTCAAATTACTCCTGTAATATTGCTTACATTAAAGCTGGAAACTCATATATATATTATTCCAGGCCTATAGTAGTCGTCCAATTGCGACGAGCTCACCCAACTCATCGAAACAAACGTTATGTTTTTGGTCAGTTATGTACGTATTAATTACTTGTTAACTTTAAATACACTTCAGCCAATATTATTAGATGGAGAGAACTGCAGAAACCTAATGAACAAAACATATATATTAATTGTTTTGGACTTTAATTACTTTTAAATAAAACCAGGTTTTCACTGTATTTTTTATGGATTTGTTACCTTCTCTATTACTTTAGGTAGGGTACAACAGGAATAACATGTTGGAAAGTATTAAACATAGAATAAATCCAATTAATCGAAAACAATTTGGTGTTCATTGAAACTGTTAGAATCAAGAATATACCAAACCAAAATAATTTGAGGGCCTCTCGGATGGGACCATGAAGAAATTGGATCGTTTTCTACAAGACAATTTATACGAATTTATATTTTATAGAGAATATTTGGGAAAGATATCAAACAACCAGCCAATTATATTACAAACTTTGATAATAAACAATCCTTTATTGAATACAGAGCTACTTACCGTAAAAATAAGAGTATTACAAAGTATGTTATATCTATTAGGAAAAGAGTTTCTTTCAAGATGCTCTTGGAGATACAGGAAATAATTTTATAATTAATTTAATTTTGGCTGAGCTCAGGTTTGAGGGATATGTTGCATTTACATTGGTTTCATCGGGTATAGAACCTATTTTATTCGAAGTGTGCAGAACAGTGCATGCAATATTTTGGTATAGCTGCTAATATGTCAGAAGAGGGCAGAACACCACATGATACATTTAAATTACCTTTGCATTTTTCTAAAGACTAAATTGCCATATGTGGTATATTTAAGCAAAGTTACGAATCAAAATTAACACAAAAATCATCTCTTATAGATTGATATGAGGGTAATATATCGCAAAAGATGTAACTGCACTACTAGCTAATGTTACATTATTACTACCAGCCCCAAATAAGCAATACATATAGGCATCCTGCAACATCAAACAATTACAACATCTTACTATGTCTAAAATATGTGCTTTACTCACTCATAGCTTAGCACGAGTTCCAAGACCAACTAGCTAGCACCGAATTTCATGATGAAGTGAATACTGACACATCTATGAAATGTGCATAGACGAGTCACTTCAATTAAATGATCTAGACCTACGCTGATTGGCCTAGCCGGCCGACCGATGAACCTCACGCGAGCTAAACTTCCAACTCACCAGATCTCCGTTCTACGTGTCTAGATGACGTGCCAAGATTATGACGGTTGTTAACAAGAGAATCATGCTGCTAGCACGTGTTTCCAACTTGGCGTTATAATTTTAATATGAAGATGTCCCACCATTATTGCCATCAACTAGACCTATATAAAGCTTGTGCTCAGCTAACATGGTTGCCTATTAATTCTGACACAACCCCCAGAGGTCCTGGTCTGGACTTGGATATAAACACTCCAAGATGTAAAAATATAAATTATTTATATGTTATTAAGTATTTAAATATAATCGACTTATAATGGGTTGAGTGTTTGAACACTTAGTTATTTATGTGATTAAAATTGTTAAGTGTAAGCGTCATAAATTTCCCAATAGAAGATTTATTTTCGAAAGTAAAATTGTTTTTTGAAGCACTTAATGATTCTTTTTGCCACTTGGGCGCTAGTCTCTTTGTAAAATTTAAATTTATTATTAGGTAGCCACTTTTTGATTCTTTTACTTGCTTGGAATATTTAACATTTTAGAAAACATTCTAAATATAGTTGAAAGTAAAGAGTAGATATAATTAAAAGTTAAGACTTAGATAGATTGTTCTATATATATAAACAAATTTATTTAATTAATTAAACCGTTACTAGGTTTGTAGATGTATTAAGTTAAATTATAAGTCAAAAAGTATGAGTAAGGTCTACTTTTGGTGAAACACATTTTGTCAGCTAAGAATATTTAACATAAAATTAATAATGCATCATCAACTGGACTAAATACAAGTTGATGAAAAGTTTAAAATATAATATGTATTTCATGTTAAAAAAAAGTGTTACAAAAACATATATACATACAATAATGTAAGAACAAAATAATGTTTTGAATTCAGATATATATTATGAAGTAAAAAGTATAAAATTTGAATTTAGAGGTTAACATCTGCCATACGAATTTATTTATCTAATGAGTGCAGAGATAGATACTAAAACTAGAATATTGTTAATTTACTAACATTATATATGTCTCGGTAAAGGTAAAGTTAAATTAAAAATTAAAATTAAAGACAAAGCACGTCATTTGAACAATACATATAAGGGCAAATCGTAGTAAATTCTAATGTTTAAACAATTCATCCAAATATAAATTCATACCATTTGTTTCACATTCCAAAGTAAGTGTGTATTTTAAAATATAATGGGCCTCTGAAATATAACTAACATATTGGTAATGTTTGTAATAAATTTTTAATCTAATATATTTTTAGAAATTAATCACTGACATTACTTTTAAATCAATATCCTTTTTTTTTATTTACTGCATTTCTATACGTTTGTGATATTTTGGGAATACTTTTGAAATATAGGTGATCAGGATAAGCCGTGGGCTCACGTTATATGTAGAAACCAAACAGCATAATTGATAGGATGGTTGAAAGGATCCTTGAAGTTTATAATGGTTTCTGTACCAATGTTCTATCAAATACAGATACTTTGATCGTTTAGAAAAGATATCTGATATGTCCTCGAAATCTAGATATATTATACAATATCCATCGTTGCGTTCCACCATCGGGCTAGTGTTTCACATTCAAGACCTGCCAGTTCCTAATCCACCCGAAACACGGAGCATTGTTGATGATAACAAATGGTGTGAGCTAGTCACTGAGGAAAAGGTCATAAGTGATCCAACCGTTCAGCGCTCTATACCAAATGAACCGCTTATTATTTCCCAGCATAAGCTCAATGACTTAGTAAGATACTTGAACTTATCTAAGAGTCAAACTGAATGGTTGAGATCACGATGTTGCAGAAGAATACAAATATTGTAATATTTGGTTACCAGCATCAAATATTTTGCTTCAACTGGTGATTTGGTTTTCTGTATGAACATATGAACATGGATGCAGATTGGCAAGAACACAATACCGATGACTATTGATATTTTATTGATTCATCAACGCATCATCTAATAGTTGTTCTTCTTTATAATAATAACAAACATCCCTCCATACCAAGTGCTTAAGCAATGCACACGAAAGAAACTTAGAAAAAAACATGAAAAAATACTTGAAAAAATTAACTGTTGAAACACATGAGGTGACTTGAAAGCTATATCACTCCAAGCAATTAAGATATATAACGTTTTGCTGCCCTGTTAATATTGGGAATTTGATGGTTTAAGACTAGGACAAGCACTACTAGGTGAAACTTTGGAATAAACATCAGAAACTGACCCCAGGGGACCCCATCGTATGTTGTGATCGATCCTTTAGTAATAGTTAATACTGCAAAAGTTATATTACCACCACGTAATATATTTCTTGGTTAAATTAAAATTTTTGTCAAAGCCATGAAAAAGACCGACGAAGTTTTTTTATGTATCTGCTATATCAATTTCCCCGTTTTAGTTAGGCAGCCTAATGCTAAAATAACAAAATTTTTTTGGTCTACCGATAAGGAAACTTACCGTGGATACAACTTTAACTCTACTCTGAATTAAGTTTATCTATCATTTTGGAAATAATTCTAAGATATATCCAGAAATATCCCGGGAAAATTTAAACCAGACAACAGCCATGAAATTGTGTGTACTATGAAACAATAGGGTGTAAAATATCCCTTCTTGCATTCACTTTGGAATTTTCCCACAAAATCTTGGGGAAATCGATTATGAACAAGGAAAGCGTTTTCACCAAGATATTACTGTTATACAACAACTTAATCAAGTAAAGTGGAATGTTAATATGCTGGCATATTACTGCTGTAGTCCTATCGGGGACATGGCTGAGACTAATAACAAACAAAAGTCATCGGCTAGAAAAAAAAAACATAATTATTAAAGTAAAATTTGTTTCACGTGTGAATAAAATATGTAAGTTTTTTGAATTACATACTAGTTTTTAATTGAGAATATAAATATTATGATATATCATAGTTTTTGTGAACAGCATTAAAAACCGTTCAAATAAAATGTATCATACATAAGCAAAAAAAAAAAGTAAAACAGTTTTATATGTGTTACCTTCCTCGAACATTAGTTAAAAAATTAGCTTTATTCTAACTAAGTTATATATGTCTTTAAAATATAACCAATACTTAATGTAATTATGTGTACACTCTTTTTAATAAAGTAAAATATATGTGAATTAGTACTTTAAAAAATATAATTATTGTTCTATATGATTCACAGATAAATACTTTTGGAGGAATATGTGGCAAGGCCATTAGCTATTCCCTCCATGCATTATTTGATTACTTAGTTTAAATAAAATCTAAAATAACTTTTGAAAGTGCCTTTGGGGAGTTATTGAGTCCAACCCCTCTTTAATTATAAGGTGTTTTCCCCTAGTGGTCCAGTTCTAATAGTTTTCAAACTTTCAATATTACTAATATTAATAAAATAAACACTATATTTGCTAAATCATATTTGTAAATATTATAGTCACATAAGACATACACTTACATGGGAGGCTTTTCCATCATTCTGAGCGCAATATCAAGGAGTACTGCTGGTATTACATGGACGAAGATGGCCAACAAACGGTACAAGAACATGCTTTGAAAGCTCATCTCCCAAGGATACCAGATGGACTTAGTGCTAGGTATTTCAAGAATCCTCTCCAAACATATATTTTCAGCTTCAGTAAACGACAAAATATTACCTCCTACGTAGTTGTAGATAGGGATGTCATCGTGCCTCCTGTAAAAAAAATGTATCTTATACAAGAATGTATCATTTCTCTTCAATTATTTCTTCAACATAATCTAGTCGAGGAACAAATTAAAATGCCTACCTCGCAGAGGTGGCTAATAGTTCTATGCAGTTTATAAGATTTAAAGATATATATACTTTACATTTTAATTATATATATATGCAAAATTCCTTTTTAAATATAATTGACAGACAATAAATTATTGACTTTAATAGTATTGTGAAACAATAGCCGGAACTATTGTTAATGCATTTTAGTGAGGATAACACCTCTTCGATATCATATTCTGAAAATTGAAAAATGACACCTGGACACGGGAATCGAACCCGGAACCTTCGGCTTAGTACGTCACTACTCTTACCACTGAGCTATCCAGGATTCGTCCCGTGCCCATGGTCATTCTTCACTCATAGCTTAAGGCAGAGTCTAAGATGGACGTGCGGAGGTCGTCAGCTTAAACTATGAGTGAAGAATGACCATGGGCACGGGACGAATCCTGGATAGCTCAGTGGTAAGAGCAGTGGCGTACTAAGCCGAAGGTCCCGGGTTCGATTCCCGTGTCCAGGTGTCATTTTTCCATTTTCAGAATATGATATCGGAGAGGTGTTATCCTCACTAAAATGCATTAACAATAGTTCCGGCTATTGTTTCACTATATATGCAATCCTATACAATATATATATATATATATATATATATATACAATTTATAATATATATATATTATATATATATATATAATTGTCCGATGGCTGCAAAATTGCCAACTACCGAGTCGATAATGGCTGCGTGGTCTGATGGCTGTGATCTTGTGTATCACGTGTTTATAAAAGCTGACGACCTCCGCACGTCCATCTTAGACTCTGCCTTAAGCTATGAGTGAAGAATGACCATGGGCACGGGATGAATCCTGGATAGCTCAGTGGTAAGAGCAGTGGCGTACTAAGCCGAAGGTCCCGGGTTCGATTCCCATGTCTAGGTGTCATTTTTCAATTTTCAGATTTAATAGTATTGACACGTCTTCAACAAAGCACATGTCTTGTAGAATATAAGGAAAATTGGAGTTGTGGTATATATATCAGCCGCTACACAATAGAGTTTTTATTACTTATAAGTAGACAATCTATTTATGCCAGAGATCAGTGCTGAACCACTATTGCGAATCTTGTGCTGAGATAAACCTGATCCCTTTATACCAATTTGACCAATTTCAAAACGGATATTAAATTTTAATTCTCAATTAGCTACACACCTAAGCTGAATATGGTTTTAGTTAGTCAAATTTGAAACTGAAGTAATTGGAGAGAATTTATCATTCTGCAAAGCTATGATAATTCATCACAGGCCTAAGCCCCGTGATCAAGAAATGCTGACTAGGCCTTTTTTTTAGCTAAAATTTAAATTATTCATTAATTTTGTTATACAAATCTAATAATATGTTAAGAGATTAAGTACCTTTACCAACAATGTCACGTCCAAGATGTAAAAGGTCGGAACAATAATAAGTGTAGAAGAGATTTGGCTTTTTTTATAGCAAAAATTTCCCCACGCCTTCTTTTCTTATAAGATACACATGAGATATTTTAATTATAATTATTATTAATAATATACTAATATATTTTAATGTTATACCACCATTGAATGCTACGCGTAAAACGGATACCAGCTAACCCATTCTCTTTCGTGGCCAGCCTGTATATGACCGTAATGGCCTCGCAAATGAAATGAGGTCGGCACGGAATGAATTATTATTTTTTAAATCTATAGATTTTAGTAGACATTGTGTTGGTTATATTAATAAAACATAATATATTTAATTAGTATTAATTATTATATTGTTTGGCTTCTAGTGTTTCACTAGATACAAGTCATACATCTTAGATAGTGTGAGAGCAGCCTTCAACAAATGTAGGGTAAATTCACACTATCAATTGATTTATACGTGATCTAATCTAACTACTCTTAACTATCACCCCGCAATTTTTATTATAATTTTTAGACTTAAGGTGACTACCAAGACAAGGAAAGAAAACCACCCATCTTAAAAGCTTTTAGGGCGCTATTATTTTGAACTGGCGATTCTCACAATAAGGATGGTTTTCCTTGATAAAGGTTAATAACATAACATGCAATAACCCGTTACTACTTATAAGGTTGCTAAATCATCTTATTTACTAAATGGTCAATACAAATTTGCAGCATCACGATATTCCAATGCGTTTTGTATTTTTTGGATTCCTTAATATATACCACTAACACCTACTTCGTTAATCGTATAGTGCGTCACTCTCATAGTAAATTGGACTACTGGTAACTAGAAGATAAGTTTTTTATATCTCCAAATAAATGTAGGTACACTCTTTATGATCTAAACAGTCCTCTAAATCTAGTATTACTAAATCCTGACACATTAGCGTAGATTATGTGCTTATAAACCACATGAATATTGAGACGGACCAATATTAATATATGTACCAATGTAACCACTTCAGCAGTATTTTATTATTGTCTTACCAAATTCATTGAATTGTATAATGTAAACATTGCAGAAACAAACACTTGAATGTCAGCAACAAATACTGTAATGATATCGATTTTCCTGTCTTTAATAATACTTGAGATCATATTTTAACGTAAATATCTTCATATTTCCTTTTTTCAGTTAACTTAATTTAAACTCATCTTTTCTAAACTACAGCCATGTTTATTTTTATATTTCATTTAGCTGCACGTGTCAAAGGCATGGTCTTATTTCCGGGTTGTATTGCGCAGTAATTTAATAGCAGGTGCATAGTGACGCCAAGGCAGAGTTAGTTTCGCGCTCATAGAAAATAACCCTATTGGTCGATGGAAAGAAATCAAATAATGGTCTGGGTTCGAGAGTATGGAATTACGGGGTTCACAATCCCCAGCTCAGCAAGACGCTTGGCTTTCTGACGCCAGTTGTTACAATTACCTCTCGTCTTCTGTAGTTTATAGACGTGTGTAGGACGGTTGTACCAAAATGTAACAATATATAGGCACATTGCCTAATTAGTGTACACTTAGTACAGTGTTTTTACAGTTGACAAAAACTTGTCTTAACTGTGAATTTAAAGACGTGTGGAAATAAAACTAAACATATTTGAAGTACATGGAAGTTTTAGTATCTATAAGATAGCACCCACTCATATAGCTTTAGAAGGTATAGTGTGTGATGTTACAAATGGCGCTCAACGTAGAGGCTTTCTAAAGAGATGATACAAATTGTTATCTTAACAATGTACGTACAACGCGAGACCTTATAAGAGGTTATATTTATAATTGATGCCCAACGTGGGGTAGTAAAGAATGGTATCTTTACAATTGGCGTACAACAAGAGGCTCTACATATAAGAAAGTAAAAAGAGGTTACTTTTACAATTGGCGTACAACGTGGGGCTAATACAACAGACAATGGAAGATAAATTGTTATATTTACAATACACCATAATCCAAAACACACATAGGTGTGTCAAATTTCTCATATTTAGCTAGTTGCATAACATTATTTTAACACACCTACAATAGCGCAGTTACTGATTTGACAGTTTTTTTTCTAACTCAACTTAAATTATTTAAAATATAAGAATAACATCACAATTAATATACTTCTTTTCGTACAAGCTATACTCGGACTATTAAATAAAATTAAAAGGAACATTCCATTATTATTTCTACTCCCCAACATTCATATTGACAGATCAACCATTAGGGTAGGTAAGGTGGTACCAAAAATTTGTGTTAGAAAAAATATTGGTATTCATCTTAAGATAACAATCGGTTATTAGAATGAAGGCATTACCGAAAGATGACATCTTGAACTTCTGATTATATCTATTAACGACAACTACATCAACATGTGCTTAGTCAGAAAAATAAGTCTACTAAAGGTAAGAGTCCAATAAAACTATTAGTATGAGTTACTATAGCTTTGGTTGGTGTCACCGAGGTAAAGACTCACCTACAAAGCACTCTAGACCGATTATCAACAATTCTGTTAAAATATTAAGGTAGAAAATGAAGACGTTATAAAAGCCCAAGTCAATATCAGTCAATGACAACAGTTTAATTAATGATCCACTTCCTTCAATCAACATCATAAAATTTTCATTGATTCTAACAACCTGGTATTTCATGGTAAATCAGAGATTTGAAGTTTTTTCTTTAATTTAAATAGGTATTAAAAATATCATGATGAACTTGAGCAGTGACTAGACTACGCTTCGGATAACCAACGTTAGAACGATTGATTTCGGATTTGAGTTTGGTTGAGGCAAACCCATTTGAAGATTTAAGAAATGATTAGAAAAAGGAAACACATAAACCAAATATATAGGGTAAAATCAACCCAAATAAGACTCAAACGAGAGAAAGCGTTGAGGATGCCAACAATAAAATCAGGAAGATTAATATTATTACTTATTAATTGATTAAGAGATTTACAGGACAATTGGAGAGATTCATGCATTTATCAAAGCCCAAATAATATAGAAAAGCTGTAGAAGCAGCAGTACGCATTGTAGACGCTGATATTCATCCTCAGGAAAATGAAACAATAGTTCGTAAGAGAAGGTTTGCACTAAACAAGTAAAAGCGTTCTACTAATAGTATTAGAAAGAACTAGTTGCTCCAAATTACCTAAAGAATGGACGTAACTATAATTGCAATAATGTTGGGCATTATTAAAAATAATGTGTAACTGAGAGGAGTTTGACCCCACCCACCCAATCACCCAAACAGGAACCGGACCGACAAAACTATGAACCTTGATTCACAGTAATATATTTGCTTTCTGTATCCATAGAAAATTATGGGTATGTCAAGGAGTTTGTGCTACATTGAATGCATGACAATATAAAATGTAATTTTTTAGTGGAAAGAAGAACAAAAAATTGGATAATGTGGCGCAAGTGTATGGGTATGAAAAATGATTCCCCGCCAAATTTTGAGATTGAAGGTAGAGTCGAGAGGCTTGGATAAAATGCAGAATGTAAAAGATAACTGGAAAAATACGACGTTTTTCCTTTGGATTTCTTGAATCAATGCTTCGTAGACTATACAAACAGGAGATTATGTTAGGATATCATTTCTTTTTTGTTTATATAGAGTAGCTGAGAAAGAAACCACAAGGACAAGTACTTATGTACTGTGCATAGGGAAGCAATATTAATCTCTCCCACTCTCTTGAGAATGATTGGTTCCTATGTATTTTAATGTTGTCATTGAAAACTGCTAAATATCGAAGTTAAATTTCTTTGAAAGTTATTCAGTAATAGTTATTTAGTGTTTGAACCACTATTTAACTATGAATATCTGAATAGACCACATTAATATGTCAGACGTAGCATGAGTAAAATAGTGATAACGAAAATCACACAAACAGATCAGGTAGGTTCATATACTTGAGCTATAATCCAGTACATTTAATGATTTACCTAGAACTAATTGCAAAATAATTACTATCAATGGATTCAATATAAAAAATCTGATAAAAACGATTGACTAAAGTCTACCAATGTCTGCATGCCTAATAAGCCGCCATCTTGAAAAAATAGCAAAAATAATCGGTCACTGAAGTGAAAATCATCAATATCTTGAAAACTATACAATTTATTTAAAAAATGTACTGAATATAAATGAAATATTATAAAATTAAATGAAAGAAAATGTGTTTGTATTCTAAGTCTTATGAATAGTCATAAACCCTTAGAATGTTAAATCTCTCAGGTCACTCTCACTAATTGTCTTTTCCAGACGATTTTTATATTTCGTTTGTCTAAATCACTTCTTCCGTCCTTTCCTTTAGCAGTATTAATATTTATTATTTATTATCTAATATGACATTTTAAATTAATATTATGCAGAAACTACGTATCACAAGTGCACATCGATGGAAATAGCAAAAGCCCAGGCTGTCAGTAAAAATAAAATTATTTCTTCATTTTGAATTTAAATGCTAAAAATAATTTAAAAAATACATTAAACATATATTATATTGAATAAAAGACACAATACAGAAGACAGTTTACTAAAATCTTTCACCATATTAAATCCAACCATGTATGTCAATTATGTGTGTTTATTAACTGTTTGTATATGGATGAATACAACTGTTGTTTAATATTATTTGTATCATATAGGTTTAGAGTTAGTAGCGCATGATGAAAGAAAAATGCTTTTTATGTAATATAAAATTGGAAATGGAGGATAAATAGCCACATCGAAAGAAAAAGGAATCCAAGAAATCAACAAAGCATATAAGGAACGCAAATTTAGCGTTTTCCACATTAATGTTGTTCAATTAGCCCACAATAAATATAGGTCCTAGTTCATGAATTTAAAGTCTCCGTTCACGTTTAATGAGCCAACCACAGATGATTATCCAAGTACTTCACGCTCCCTTTGATCTCAGTCAAAGACATTCGATTACAAAAGAGACTGCTTGTTTTTTGGTCTATATATAGTAGACCAATCTCTAAATAAAGGTTATAAAGGAAGTGGTGGCTTAGCGCGTGGTTGAGGTATGACCGAACCATAACGAGCTTTGTGTGTAATTCCAAGGTCTATCTGTTCATATATGAACTTGGTGATGCAGGTATTTGCAGGTACTTCCCATGTGACTATTGAATAACATGTGAGAGTGTCAAGTGTATAAAAAAGAGTGACAAAGAAAACACAGCAAAAATTACATAGCTTATCATACCACTGAATATTTTGGTCATGATAACGTGCGAAATATAATTAGTGGTGTGATTGATTATGACATATGTAATGCTGAAATAGCAGAAATTATTGGAAATGAATTATTATGAAAGATATAACAGGCCAAACAGGGATACCAATACATTTTCTCTTAGGGAATTTTATACTCTTTCGTTTATCTTCAGTCCATTTTTGGAATACAATTTTTATTTTTCAAAATATTGATGATTTTCACTCCGGACACCAATTATTTCCATCATTTTTTCAAGATTGTGGTTAATCAGGCGATCATACTTTGATAGACTTTATTCAAACGTTTTTGTCAATTTGTTTTCACATAGAATCCGTTGATAATTGCGTATAGTTCTAAGTTAAGCTAAAAATTCTAGATTGACTTGAATAGACCAGCCACGATACATTATTGAGCGTTTTAGTGATTCGTTGTAGTGTCATTGGTTGGTCCCACACAAACCCATTCAAAGTTTTCTATTCTCACATTAGTGAAAAGCTGTGCAATTTCATAAATTAAGGACAGTGATCATGTGAATTTTACTATTAACTAGAACAAAGAGGTTGAACAATTTCAATTGTGATTATCCAGGGTGCTACGAAATTAGCCACCCATCTAGAAAACGGACAATTTGTACATTTAATAACACGTAATGTTGCTGACGTCATTATCAACAATTGTGACACACCTTTAAAAACTTTCTTCAAAATAAGCGCTTAAGTTTTCTTTTGTGTGGATGCTTATTTTCAAAGAAGCTTCTTCATATAATTATTCTAATATTAAGAGATTCCAGTGACGAAATCAAAATATTTCTTTTCAGGAAACCCTATGAGTAATGACAGGCTAGATAACCACAACCCTAAATAATCATCATTATCATTATCAATGTCATAAACAATCTGTTTTCTCTAAATTAAGTAACCGGTACCATACATGTATAGTATTCAGTTAAAATAAAGCTTCATATTATACACTAAATCGTCTCTCTTCAATCGGCTGTGTCCATCTACCCCCACCATTATCTATATAACCCCGAGATGCTCTACTGGAACCAACTGACTGCTGTGGACGACAACGTTTTATGAAGATCAGCTGAGGGAGGTGGGTTACTTGGTACAATATATATTAAAATAATAAACAATAGTTTCTTTTATCACAACCTGGAAAACGTCAAACTTCGAAACCAAGAATGAGCATATATACTTTTTTTATACAGGCAGATACATAAAGCCTTATGTTTATTTGATATGTTAGGGGTTTTACAGAATCAGTAACACAAAGTATAAAATCTATTAAACAATAAATGGCTGTAAGTGACCGCCCAATGTATCGACACATTATATATAAATAATAATTAAATAAATACATAACATTTTAAAACACTTTTTAAAGCCATTGTATAAAAAAATTCACGAAAAAAATATAAATTTAGGCAGTTTATATTGTTTTAATTTCTTAGTTATTTGAACTAGTTTAGTCATTATTAATACAGTAAAAGGCATTATTTTAAAGAAATTAAATTGGCAAAATTTATTACTCTGAATACATCTTGAGCAAGATCTTCAATTTAGTGAAAACTGCAATTATTATCTTTAATTAATAAATTATATATTTATTTGTAAGAGCATAATTATTTTAAGGTTTATTCTGGCAGGAGGTTAACCCACGCTTATACATTTCCTTGGAAGTCAAGAGTATTGGGTTGCCTTCCTGCTGAGAGTAGTATATAGCTCATATAGCTTGCATCCTGTTGACGAGCGAGAACGGTGCGACCTATGGACCCTCTGACTAGTATGAATCGAGATCAGCATATTTGTGTGTGAGAAGAATACACGTTGTTGATTGTTGGAAGCCATGCTGTATGGATGTGTAGTCGGGTTGCCGGTAGTGAAGGGACGAGATAAGATGTGATCCGGCGGTTCACCCTGGCCGGAGGGTCAATCCCGGGTCTCTAGGTAGTTTTAACGAGTCCCGTCATCGCGCGTGCTCCCTCGTCATGGGGAATTACCTCATACCTTTGTAGTAGCTTAGTATCTATCTAGAGTAATAAACTTATCTTCTGGGACTTACTTGCTAGCCTCATTCCCCACGAGCTATCCATCCCAACCCCTATCGCTCGGGGTCCATCCTGCCCATGTAACCCCCTAGGGTGTTCTGGTAGTATAGTAGTTAGGGTTGGCTACCGGGCACCCAAATAATAAAGACGTTACAAATTGGTGTCATAAGTGGTATCGGAACTTTGCAAGTATAAAGTGATGACAGATGTGAGGATCGGGAATTTGCGCGTTTATAAAAATTAATTAAGTGATAACATGTCGGGACATAAGTAAAACATTCCAAAACATGTCAAGGCTAGTTGGTTAGGAGTTACATTGCGCGTGCTACTAGCTTGATTATGATATGCGTGGAAGAAATACGATATGAGCTGATAAAACTTTGTAACGTGAGGCACGAACGGAGTGGTAACGTGGGTGTGCGTATATCAGCTGCTGTCCGGACAAAAGGAATCACCATCGAGGAAGAAGACAAGTCAGAAATCTCAACCAGCTGGAACTGTAAGTAGTGACGTCACCAACGTCATCACAACAACAACAACAACAACAACAACAGCAACACCAAGGTTGGGAATTGTACTGCTTTGATATGGTCTAGCCTATTTTGTGTGTTCAATTATTATTTAGGATGTATTAAAAATTCTGAAGTTTCATTTTTATATTCGGACAAATAATTCCAAAACTAAACTATTCAATTGCAAAATTGTTATCATGGCTACCCCTCCAGTAAGATTAGAAGGACGAGACGTCAACTTACAAACAGCCATAGATCTTTTAATGACACAAATACGGGATTTAAAAGAAGTAAACGAAACTTTAAGGCAAGAACGTACAAACCATGCTGCTAATGTGAGTCAGGGAAACGAATCAATAACAGCCACCATGTATGTTAGGAATTACTTTCTTATTCCTAGTATATCAGTATTTCAAGGCAGAGCAGAGGATAGTGTGAATACCTTTTTTGCAAAGTTAGAGCATTCAGCAGAACTATGTGGGTGGATTGATAGTGAAAAATTAGCAGTAGCCAAATTACGGGTTTCAGGTGAAGCACAGGATTTTACCTTGTCGCTTAGTGAATGTAAGAAAGCTAAGACTTATGAATCCCTGAAACAAGAGCTGGTAAAGCTATTCAAGAGAAAGAATACTACCAGTTATTACCGAGAACAGATGACCCGAAGCAAGTTACGTTCAGATGAAACTATAGAGCAATTCACGGATAGAATAAGAAAAATCAACGTCAATACATATGATTTATGGGAGAGTGAAGAGGGCAATGCTGCAATAAAGTTTGAGGCAGACCAGAAAGCGTTAGATGCTTTTCTAAATGGCTTGTCTGGGGAATTAGGTAGACTGACACGGCTTTCCAAACCTAAATTGTTCCAAGACGCAATATAATTAGCAGTAGACATAGTATAAGTGGACCGTCAACCAATTTAAGACAAACGAACTGAAAAACGTGTTTTCACGAGCTACGTTGAGTTGAAATGTCACAAATGTAAAAGATAAGGTCATTTAGCTAAAACTTGTCCAGTCACCAAGTTGGTTTATTTCCATTGTCAGGCCAAGGGACATATAGCCAAGTTTTGTAGGAAAGGGATTGGGCCAAGCCACAACCCTCAGTCCAAATAAAATTTGTCTCTGTAACTTCCTCTGACAGTGAAGACTCTAGTGTAGAAAAGCTTATAGTTCTTGCAAACTACGAGGGAAAACAATGCAGGTTGTTAGTCGATACAGGAGCTCAATTTTCAGTAATGTGGCAAGAAGTTGTGGGAAATAGGAATATTTCCGAACCTAAGTACGAAATTGCAGGTCTAGGAGGTCGAAAAATTTCAAATTTGGGAGAAAAATCTGTGACTATCAAGTTAAACCACGATAGCTATGTAGTAAATGTACAGGTTGTAAATGCCAGTTGTCACCGTTATGAGGGCATACTTGGGTTAGATTTCTTGTTGAAAAACCAGGCGTCTATTAACGTAGAAAAACGGAAGTTGAACCTTCGTCATAAATCTTATAATTTAGGAACAAGAACCGAAATAGGGCCCCAACGAACTAATGCAGTAGTAAATATGAGATTAGTCACCTCATCCTGTGCTGTGGAAATGGTTCCGTTTCTAGTACGTTTAATGCATGCTGAAGAAATGCCCCGGGCGCAAGAAAGATAATTCAAGCTGAAGCTAAACTCTCAGAAGTCGTTGACGAAAAGTAACTTTTAGTAGAACCAGTTATACAAAGCGATACACTGGAAGATAAACACTGTTATGTGGCTAGAAGTGTTAGTATTGCAATAAAGGCGGGGAACAAGGTCAGAGTTCCTATAAGTGTTGTCAATATGAGCCCTGTGGCTGTCCAAATGCCACGAGGGGCGGTAATTGCTAGCTTTTGTTATGTAAATAGAGATGACGTCATCTGTTGTGGAAAAGACTCATATGAAAGTGTGTATGCCACGGACCATGTATTACCTCAGGGTAAGGGTCGAAATAAAGTTGTACGAGCTTGTGAGGTTAAGGAGACTACAACCCCTAAATTCGAAGCTGCATTGAATCAAAAAGTACTAGATCACTTGTCAAAGGAAGATAAGAACATTTTGAAGCCTATCTTACGAGCGTTTAAAGATATCTTTAGGGAAAAAGATAATTTACCTGCTACGCAATTAGTACACCATCGAATACATACCGGAGATGCGAAGCCTATATCTCAGAAACCATACAGAGTACCTTACCACCAAAGAGCCCTAGTTCAAGACATGGTTGAGAACCAGTTAAAAGCCGGATTTATCAAACCCAGGGAAGTACATGATCCACCATGGAGCTCTCCTATAGTGATTGTAAAAAATAAGTCTACTACAGGACAGCCAGATTTTCGATTTTGTGTTGACTATAGACGTTTAAATGCAGTAACCACCCCAGACCTTCATCCTCTACCTAATTTAGTGGAAACGATTGAAACATGTCTAAGTGTAAAGTCTTTTCGTGCCTGGACATGACTAGTGGCTATACACAACTATCTGTTCATCCCGACGTCCAAGCGAAAACGTCTTTTATAAATACAACAGGGGTGTACAAATGTGTTAGAATCCCTTTTGGTCTCAGAAATGCCCCGGTTACGTTCCAAAGACTGATGGATGGTATATTGTACGGGTTAATACCTACCCAAACACTGGTTTACCTAGATGACATAATAATATTTAGCAAGGACACGGTAGAACATGCTGAAAAACTGCAAGGTGTGTGAAAAATTGTCAAAAAGAGAAATCATCTAGCGTTCCAACAACAGGTTTATCTGTATAACAAGAATAGTGTAGTACCCAAATACAGAGTTGAGGACTTAGTTTATCTTGGTACAGCTGCCCTTTCGCACTGTTATTGTTCACACAAATAGGGTTATGCCATATTTGGGTAAGTTCTTCCCTGTACCTTGTAACAGCGACACGGAGGCGCGGCCGAGAGGTCGTCCGAGGAAGACGCCACTGGTTCCCGAGGACGCCAGTAAGTCACGTGGTGGCCCTAGCAGCAGTTTGAGGTTCGATGCCTGCCGACCCCGTCCAATCACGCTGGAGAACCAGCCTGCCAGGAGGAAGATGGTCAACCACCACTCAACGTCATCGGAGTACCCCTCTCATTCGTATAACCTCAGAAAGCGCCATTAAAATGGTTGCTTTAATGTTTTATTTTTGTGTGATTTCCAATGTGTTAAGCGAAGCGACGAAAATTAGTAAATTACCGAGTGGAGTCCTGTTTGAAAGGACAGGAAACCTCATCTTATCTGGTAACAGTTTTACAGTAGTGGTAGATTTCGATTTAATGGAATTAAATGTAGAAAACAATAAACTGTTCAATTTAGTAATTTCTATAATTAGTGTTGAGCTGCCGGATGAGTTGATAGAAAATAATTCTTCATAGTATCAAAACTGAAAAACCGCCACTGAGCAAGTGACTGAAACCTATAAACTGTATCAACCAGAAATAACCAGTTTTACAGAGTTGTTACCTAATAAACCTAAAAAAACCAAAAGAGCTTGGTTTGACTTTGGAGGTAAAATTCTCAAAACTGTTTTTGGCAATTTAGATTCAGATGATTTGTATGAAATTAATCAAAAACTTGAATATTTGGACCATGATGTTGATGATATTGTTTCTAATATGAATAGGCATATTTTAGTAATGAAAAATCTAAGGGTACTTATAACGCCGAGTGTTTATTTGAATATCTTATATTCAATAGAAGAAATATTAAATTACCGTTGACCATAGTTGTACTAGTGAAACCAGAGTATTTACATGTTTTTTATGGAATGGCCACTGTACAGTCTATACATAGTAAGTTATAATACTTTACAAGTAATTATAAGTGTACCTCTAGCAAATACAGATTTTCAATGGGAGCTATACCAGATTTATACTATCCCTATGTTTTGGAAGAATATTTATAAGTATGTTCAGTATAAATTACATCATTATATGCTTATCAGTCAAGAGAGACGATACTTTAATAACGTGAACGCTAAAGATCTAACAGAATGTAAAAAGCATGTTGTCACAATTTGTCCTTCAAAATTTGATTCTGTATGACACAACTGCCAATAGTTGTGAACTCGACCTATTTTTGAACAGAAGTTCCAGTTTATACTGTCCACGAGCAGTTCAAGACTTGCCAAAACCTTTTTTACGTCGTACAAGTAAAAATAATTGGATTTTTTCAGTAAATAAGCCCCTTGAAGTGACATTTGTATGTAGAAATACTTTCGACAGTATGCCTCCATATACTTTGAAACTTGAGAATAGTGGTGTCATATTAAATGCTAGTAACTGTAACATGAGTAGCAGTGATTTCAAAGTATTAGCTTCAGTTCATGGTACATTGTATTTTCAAAATAATTTACCCTTGATGTATATTCCAAATCTAGGAAACTTAAGTTTCGAATCAAATTTAAATATTCCTAAAAAAGTTAATTTTTCCAAGGAACTAGTGAACGAGATTAATGCCTTTCTTAAGCAATCGATTAATCCAGTTGATTTTAGTCAAGTAGTAGAGAAAATTAGGGCCCATAGCTTAAGGGAACGTCCTAAACCTTTGTCTATAATTGTAGGCTCAACTATCCCACCTGTTGTATTGGTTATTATGGTAGCTGTAGTAGTCTTTAATTTTAAGGGGTCATTAGCTAAATGTTTTAGTAGGCCTGCTCCCAATATTGTACCCTCAATACCTATTGTAGTCACACTGCCAGACTTATCTAATAACTAGTGTTAAGGGTTGTCACCACCTAAGTCAAATAAGTGTCTCATAAATGTTCCACTTAATTTTTGGAGGGGGGTGTAATGTAAGAGAATAATTATTTTAAGGTTTATTCTGGCAGGAGGTTAACCCACGCTTATACATTTCCTTGGAAGTCAAGAGTATTGGGTTGCCTTCCTGCTGAGAGTAGTATATAGCTCATATAGCTTGCATCCTGTTGACGAGCGAGCACGGTAAGACCTATAGACCTTCTGACTCGTGTGAATCTAGATCAGCATGTTTGTGTGTGAGAATAACACACGTTGTTGATTGTTGGAAGCCATGCTGTATGGATGTGTAGTCGGGTTGCCGGTAGTGAAGGGATGAGATAAGATGTGATCTGGCGGTTCACCCTGGCCGGAGGGTCAATCCCGGGTCTCTAGGTAGTTTTAACGAGTCCCGTCATCGCGCGTGCTCCCTTGTCACGGGGAATTACCTCATACCTATGTAGTAGCTTAGTATCTATCTAGAGTAATAAACTGATCTTCTGGGACTAACTTGCTAGCCTCATTCCCCACGAACTATCCATCCCAACCCCTACCGCTCGGGGTCCATCCTGCCCATGTAACCCCCTAGGATGTTCCGGTAGTATAGTAGTTAGGGTTGGCTACCGGGAACCCAAATAATAGGGACGTTACATATCTATATTTTAATTGGAGGTAAGAATAAGAAGTAAAAATATTAGATCTTGGTTTGTATAGGATTATCTGCATAATACATTTTATTGATTAATTACATTTTAATTAACAGTAAAATGTTGTAATTATCTACATTTTAAATCATCTGGACGATTTTCCTCAAATTCATTAGGCCTAGGCTATAGGTAAATATAATTTATGTGTAAATGGTGATTATGAAAGCAAATATATGTATATATTCATATATACATATAAACATATATTTATTTGCCTTTAACCTAAAGTGGCAAACCCAAAAAGTCAAGTGGTTACAATTAAATTGATTATATTGTTCAAATATTTGATAATTTTAGGAATACGGCAAGTTTCAAAGGCTGATTAGAATTAACGAATTCTAAGATGTATACAACTGTAGCATTAGGCTACAAGAATAGAAGAAAAACGTTTTACTTACCCCGTTTCACCACCCTCAGCGTCGGTGCACCACACGTCGGGAGAAAACAATAACACGTCTATGCATACCCGGGACAAAGCTTAGACTGATCACCGCGGCAAGTTTCAGGACATGCCCACTAGAGTTGTATGTGTTGTGAACTTGTGGCAATGAAATCGAGTTGCAAAGAGCTGGAGTTGCAAAGATATGATGCTTGTCGATGTTCTAGAAAAGTCCCGGAGCTCTGAGAATACCATTCAAAGATGAAACCAAGTTCCTTGGAATAACCATAGACAGAAAACTAACATGGGCAAAGCACATTGAAGTGACTAAGAAAAAAGCAACGGCATTATTCACTCAGCTATATCCACTCTTCAAAGGGCAACAACTTAGTCAACAGACAAAGTTGATAAAATTACAGGAGCGTGATTCAACCCACCATCCTCTACGGCTGCGTAGGATGGGGTTACGGAGCGAAGTCCCACGTAACCAAGCTGCAAACAACGCTGAACAAAATTCTAAGACTTATAACGGGAGTGAACATAAGAACACGGACTGATCACCTCCACACAATGACTAAAAGTAAGACACTCACCGGAATATTTAAGGAAAGAAGAAAAAATTCTATGAACAAAGCGCATCACACGAGAATACCTTCATAAAATCACTGGGAAACTATGATTGACACCATGAAAGGCCTACGCAAACGCCCAATGCTTGAATAAACAAAATTAAAGGAAAAAAACAACCCATTATCCAAAGCTCCCTTATCCAAGAAAAAAAAATCCTTCCTTCACATAAAAACAAATCATTCACAACTTCACAATCAATTTCATCACTCATTAAGTGTAATGTAAACAAATCAACCATGTATTTTTTTACAGCAAACCAAAAGTACCAAATCATGTAATGTTAAGTTTCATACAATTAGGATAAGGGTCTGCGAAAGCAACCTGTCACTCATATAACAAATCAGCCCTTTCTAAGATGACCTAGACTGGCACTTTTGTCAATTCTGTTATTCTTAGTCGGGCAAAAGCCGTACGGTTGGACTTTAGTGGAACAGCTCTTGTTATTGGCTTTGAGCTCGTCACGTGACTACGTTTCTGCTCTGTAATAATTTTTCGGCAAGCGTATGAATACACATTAACTGTTATAGTACTGCACCCAACAATAAAGTTACATCTCCGTTTTTACTTCAGATTAACTAATCTGAATGGGTGTCCTGTGATTGACTTATCAAAATATTATTCTATTATTTGTAATCCTGCGCATTAAATGATTAACCAAGAATTCTTATTACCTTATGCCTACAATATAGGCAGCTGCAATAATGGCGTTGATGACAAAGTCCACAGGTACTATATCTAGACAAACACTGGGATTTTTGATACCAGTTTTTATCAAACCAGAACCGTATCCTACTGCTGCACCAGCAGGTCCAAAAATGTTGTCAGTCCAACCAGGAATTGGTTCTTTCATAGTGGCTATAACTAAAAGAAGTAAAAAATGGACGAAAAATGTTAAATAAATAATATTATTCATGCAAACGCGATTAAAAAACAATATAAACACAAAAATGTCACACAAAATTAAATAAGTAACTGTGAGGCCTTGGAAGACTGTTATAATTTTTTTTTATTGTATCGTCTAATTTCTGGGAATTAAAAATTGCTAAGATAATAAAATTTTAAACTGGTGTGTTGATATTTTTATTGAATAAAAAATTAATCAAATAATGTCAGTTGAATGTAAAATAAAATGAATCTTAATATAATATATATTAATGCTAAAAATTTAATAAGTAAAATTCTAGTTTAATAAAAAACGATAAACTAATATCTATATTACATATATTTCCATTTTGGGTCAGTTTAACAAAATTAAAGTGTAAAAATAAGGTATATCAGATACAATAACAAAATGCTATATTAAATTACTATATATGAAGTAAAATGTCATAAAAAAAGAATAATTGCAATTATGGGTAATGGATTATAATATATAATTTGCACATTCGTCTTAGGCTAAAGTCAATAAATAAAATAAATTGATCATGCAGTTTGAAATAGAAGTTTTTTTTACATAATTAGAACTGTTTAAATTATATTTTCATTAAAGAATATTCCATAGTTTGAATGTATTATTTTCAATAAATATTTTATTTCTCCTTGCTTTCTCAAGTTGGTTTAGCAACAGCTGTTGAATTATTTCTCTTAACAGGCTTCAGTATATAAATACCATCTTCAAGAATAAAGCATACTAAAATCGAAATGTAAATGTTAAGATAGTGATAGACTGTGTTTAAAATAAATATACTTGAACAGATAAACTTAAGTTTATTTTGAGGTATAGATGTTTAGTGTGACTACATGATGATTTAACTAAATGAGTGATGCAATGTGCGAGAGGAGTTTATAAGGAGTTATAAGAGGTAATTGGAAACAACTGTAAAGTTTAAGAGAGTTCTATCCCTTGTTATATAGTGTTATAAGTGTTCTATCTTGAAAAGATTTTTAAGAAATTAGATAGATAGTAAAAATAGACAGATAGAAAAAGGTAGAAGGATATGAATTAAGGTATTATAACTTCCCGATGTTAGACCAGTCAGATCATTTATTATCTATGGTGGAAGGAAGGACAGGAGAGAGAAGGAAAAATTTGAATTGAATTATTATTAAATGAATGTTTGAAAGAGAGGTAGGTGAAATACGGAAATTAAAGGATCTTTATATTTTTATGTTAATATTTTATAGTATTCACAAGATATGGTTTTCAAGACATAACTGTTTAGTGATGAGATTTTTATTATTTAATAAAGCTTCTTGAATAAGTACGCGTATGTAAAGACAAGGCCATAGGGGAGGGGGAAAGTTTTGGGGTTTAACTCTACCCTTCTCCCCGACCCCTGAAATCTTATGAACAATATATATATATACATGGCTTTATTTATGGCTCAAACGATTTTAAAATTAAGATACAAGTACAATTTAGGCCACTTTGTTGCCATAAAAAGCACTTCAGAGAGCTTCTAGAGTTGTTTAATATTTGGAAATTTTCCTAGCCTTCCGCACCTAGGGGGTAAAGTTAACATAAAAAAAACTCTTCAGATAGCTTTAAGAACTCTTTATTATTTATAATTGTTTCTAGCTTCTGGCAATTGGGGGATGTGCCCACCAAACCTACCCTGAAATTATTGGCCTTGTGTAAACAAAAGTGTGGGTTAAGCCTGTAGTCAAATCTATTTCTTATAATGAAAAGGTAGCCATTTCAACACAAAAACAAAATAAGGGAACGTGCCCTACCCTTGGAAAGAGTGAATTAATAGTAGTGAGATAATATTTTAAAGTAAAACTGGTGAATCTATTAGCCATATTCATAGTTTTAGAAAACATTTTAAATGATCAAGTTTTAAGTAAGGGGTAGTTAAATTGAGAGTTAAGATTCATATATAGGTTGATCTAGAAATTAACAAATTTAAATTAAAAAGATAAGTTGTAATTAAAGTGGATAACATATAATGTGATGTTGAAAAACAATAAAAACACATAAAAAAATTAGAAAGGTTTTAGAGGAACAGTGTACATGATTATGAACAAATATGGAAGATAAAAATACTTCATTAACTTATACAATGGTCAAACGAGTTGATAGTCTAAAACATAGGTTAACATATTCAAATATTAAAACAAAAACTATAACAAACAATATATGATGATATGAACATAGATATTAAAGTAAAAACTTATTTTTAAATCAGTCAGAAAAAAATTAACTTATCATAAGCAAGGTTGATTTAGATATTGTTGAAGTATGATATACTATAGAAATAGAAAAGTATGGTTATGTTGGTCTAAGTCTTGTCTGTATTGATGTCCCATTATTCCTTTGGGATCAGCATTGAAATAAGTGTCTGGACTACTTCAATCCGACATGTTTCGGTACATTAGTACCATATTCATGGATATTTGTCGTTGTAAAAAACACAAGGTGTTTTTACGACAGCTAGACATATAGACATCATCAGTGAGCGAATCAGTGTCCAATAATGCCACCCTATACCTTTTCTTTTTATATTCGGAAAAATTCAAATCCTTTAACGTTTAATGTATAATTACTTATTTTTAAGTATTCTTGGCTGTAAGAAGGGGTTTGTAAATATCAACACACCATTACCGTAAAAACATTATTTTTCTCTCTTACTTGATCGCCCAAACAAAATCGGTCCAAAGAGTAAGTACAGAAGATATTTAATTCTTAGAACCAAAGAGAAACTGTGATATTTAACTTCTATTTTATATTGACAATAATTGGAAAATCGTGATTCCTTAGCAAATAAAACTTACACCTAGGTAACTTACAATATTTTATTATATTTGATCTTACATTTACATGGATTTACAAAGATTTAATATATTTAGACATATGGATTATTTCTATAATTTAAGGGGAGAAATTATTAATTAAAATTGTCTACAGCAATTAACAGTACATTTGTAGCATTAGCCACAAGCCAACCTTAACTGAGTCAATAACAACAGACTTACCCTATTGTACCTACACCGTCTGCCTCTGGCTCAACTACACACTCGACCGGCCCATCGAAATACACACGCCTGAACAAGACGACTGAACACGAAATACTGAGACCACGCCTATTCAACTTTCAGATACAACTTCCCCGAACCATATATCTTCGGTTGGAAAGAAGACAATCTTCGCCAGCGCCAAGTTTTGTTTCTACTCCAGTCTAGAAGCTTGTGGAACACCCCCTACTTGTTTATGTTCTTTGGTCCCCCCCCTCCCCGTCCTCGTCCCGTCGTTCAACGTTATGTGGACTGTGTTTTAACCATATAAAAGAGTGTTCGTGTGAGTGAAGTGCCACTCTTGGACCGGCTTTGGTAATCGCTTGAGTAAGCGGAGGCTTCGGAAATTAATAATGTAAACAAAATTATTTCTCGGCCTTATCTTTTATTTTCAAAATTCATTTTCGTCACAATGGACTTAAACTTTGAACTTGAACAACAAAACAAATATCTAATGATATTATTTATAATAATATTTCTTATGCACTTAGTATTTACCTCAAGTGTTAATGGACTTAAACTTTGAATTTGAACTAAAAAAAGGAATATCTAATGATATTATTTATAATAATATTTTTTATGTACTAAATATTTATTTCATGTATAACGGACTTAAACTTTGGACTCTAACTAGAAAACATATATCTAGTAATATTGTTAATAATAATACTCCTTGTTGAACTTAAGGTTTATCTCAATGATAATAAACTTATGCTATTGGATTCTGACAAAAAACAAATATAATGTTTTTGTTGATAATAATATTTCTTGGGTACTTAATACTTATCTATACTAATATTATAAAGAGGAAAGATTTTTTTTGTAATGGATAAACTCAAAAACTACTGGACCTATTTTAAAAATTCTTTCACCAATATAAATCTACATTTTCAGCGAGTAGCATAAGCTATATTTTATTTTGAAAATTTAATTTATTCCTCATAAAAATGTCGATAGTATATTATATAGTTGTTGGGAAAAAAAAGTTGTTGAAGGGAAAGTGGGGTTGGTGAAGGGGGTGTGTGGGTGGATAGGGGTGAGGAAAGAGGAATGAGATGAAAATAGGAGGGAGGATAAAAAGAGGAAGGGGCTATACAGTGATGGTAGGACTGTATGTTTTTTTTAAATAAGTAAAAAAGTTTTGTTTTTATATTGACATGATGGATGATTTGATGCTTTGTTTTACAGGATTCTTTACAATATTTTTTTACGGGGAAGGGGGCTAGTCTCTCAAGTATAATGAACTTGTGTTATTGGACTCAAACGAGAAAACTAATATCTAGTAATTTACATAACAATGCCTTTTTTGGACTTAAGCCTTATCTCTTTTATATTGAACTATAATGTTATTTGATACCGTTTATAGAGTAGTGCTATTAATGTTTCACTTCCAATGTTTACATATGAACTTAATGTATCGGGTGCCACAGCGCTAATAACAGATCAGCAATAGCTGCCTTAATAACTTAATTTATTATTGGTAATGTCTTAAGTGTTGGCAATTTAATTGTGGATTTCTCTAGCTAATGCCAACGTAAGAAATCTGATAATTTTAGGTCTAAGTATTTTTTCCCTTTTTACGGGACGGAGAAATGGCAGGATACTGATATAAATAATTTTAATTATTTTTGTAAAGAACATGAGCATTTTGCAGAGGTTAAATTGATGAGTCCTATATTGTACTTTATGCTTATCTGTTAATTTTGTTAAAGTAATTAGAGATGGTAATCACTTATACATTTAAGGCGCTCTTCATGGCCATGGTATTGAATTTACAAAATATTGTATATCTTTTTTCCTTTCGTTGGATTATTTATTTAAATTAACTGTTGTTCATATCTTTTGAATATCTAATAAACAACCCATGTCGCAAATTTTTCTACTTACTCTTTTTACTCATTCATCCTTAGGTACGTTAAATTGTTGTCTGGTAATCAAATTAGGGATATAGTGATATTCTTGTTTATAATTAGATATTGTTGAGGTTGGCCATGGGGACGGGTTCCGCAATTGTTCCTAATTGCCTGTGCTGGGTATTAATTTTTTTTGCTCGATTTTTTCGATATTCATCACTCACTCAGCAACCTCTTTCTTTTTTATGATTTTTTTTTGTATTGGAACCCTCTAAGTTAGGCATTAGGGTTAGAAATAGGGCTCACATATATGAATAATTAAATGTTAAGAAATAAGATCCCATACATTTATTTTAACTGGGAATTTTTTGCCCTCACCTTGTTCACTTAAAGTTAATTAGAAATATATTTTGGTCTTAGTGGACTTTGAATATCGTGAACCGTTGATTTGGGTTCATAGTGATTCACTATAAAGGCACTTGACTGTATATTTAGATACACCTTGAACACCGTGACCTCCAGTTTGTGTAGTTCTAAACACAAGAAAAATAAAAAAAGGTGGTAATTTTCATGTCTACTTAGCGAAACCCCGAGGTGCACACCTTGGATGTATTTATAAAAACCAATTATGTAAATCCTAGTACCTAATAATCTATGTCAAATGAGAAGTATATCTTTAAGCTCAGTTTACCAAACAATTTTAATTTTTTTAAAGTAGTCATTAAAATCTTTTAAGTGTGCAACTTAGTCCAATTATTTTACGTCCATATTGAGCCTAAGACTTATTAAATTGATTACCTGTGTGGCTAGCTTAGTAGCACATAAACTTAAAAAGTGAAAATATAATGTTGACCACTTTATTTGGGAACCCTTAGTTTTTATTAATAATAATATTGTGAGCTTGATGAATTTGATTTCGTTATTTTGGTGAAGAAGGATACCAAATAAAGCACCATAGAAATGTTAAGCCTTATATGATAAATATTTAGGGAAACTAGCTTATATGTGAACCTCTTTTTTTTTTACTTTTACCCTAGTGATTAAATAAAAATTAAATGTCTGTTGTTTGTTTGTTGCTCAGTCACACCAAAACCACTGTACCACTTGTTCTGGTGAAATATTGTATGGCTATAACTTGGACGTTCGGTTAACACATAGGCTATTTAAAAATTATGTCAAAAATTTTGTTTCAATAATAAGGTTTTAGGATACTTATTTTTGGATTATTTCTCAGCTTGTGCTTATTGAATTAACTTATAAAAGTTTATAGAAATAACATTATATTTGACATTGCGGCCATTTTCAAAAAAAGTGGCTTTAATTTTTAGCCTCTCCAGCGCTCTAAATGAAAAACTTTAGGAAGCTTTAAAATTGGAACCAATATTATATCATCATACAAATAATATAGAATGTATACGTGTTTATATATGTGTCTGTTGTGTATTTGTGTGCATGTATGTAGGTGCCATAACTCAAAAGTCACAATATATATATATATATACATATAGCTTAAATCATACTATTACATAAATATAAAATTTTCGCGTTGTTCAAACACGCCCAGACTATAGTATATTATTAGATATTAAAAAATGCCGGGAATATAAGGGAATTACTCCGAATACTATATTAATTCAAAAATATTTTAAATTTCTAAGTAGAGTATGGTGAAACCGGGAATTAAGAAATTACTTAGACTTATGTAATAAACAACATATCACTAAGGTAAAAGATTGACCAAACACTATGCAATTAAATTTTAAACTTCATGAACTAGTAACGGGGAAATAAGGGGAAGGAGTCCTCACTAACATGTCATAATCTAATAGCATAAATAATTTCTCTTATTGTATAAAATGTAAATATTTTAATAAATGTAAAGAGACAAAATTAAACAACTACAAGAGTATTTGCTAAACTGTGATGCTCCTATTTTCAATATGGTTTTGTAACAATGTAATTAGTTAATTTTACATACATTATGATCGCTCTTAGACAACTATTGCGTTCTATCGATGGCATTCATTTGTGAACTCAGTTTATTGGCTGATTAATGTTTCGTTTAAAATATTGTTTATAAATGTATTGGTTAACATATTTTCTTTTGGATTGGAAATTATATAAATAGTGCAGCCAGATCTTGAACGTCATAATTTGGTATATTTTTAATATCTTTATATCCGCATGCATTATTCGAACAATTCCAGACATCCTAGGAATCTAAAAATGGAAATGACAATAAATATTTAGATACTTTCTATAAAGAAGTCCTATAATCAATAATTTAATATGATGGATTCAAAATAGTAATTGAATTAGTCTAGAAATGTTGAAAATGAATAATTGGTTTATATAATATAAGCCTGGCAGCATGGTTTCATACATGTTCCTTAACCCTGCCCATATGACAACAAAGGGTGAGAGCTGTCTCTTGAGTCCATAAGGGTAAAATTTAACAAATGCTTGCACGTTGTGGAGGTGGGCAACAGCATCTACAGTGCGGTGGCTTAATATTGCGGTAAGTTCGGTGGAGGTTAAGTTTTGTAAGAACCAAGTGACGTGGGATGTCCTGTCCCCTGCACAGGGTCACGTGACTGGTAGCGGACAACAGTTGTATCAGGATCGACTTGAGGTACAGAGAAAATTATGTTAGAGATGGCTCAAGATCGGACAGCCACGGGTGTGACCACATTGAGTGGTAGTTTGGTCGTTGTACTGCGGTGTGGAATGTAAAATGGAAAACTGCCCCACAATCTTTTCCCTGTAAACCCCTTTTATCAACGGAACAAACCAACATCATAAGGTAAAACATTCTGGAGGTAAACTATTCCCCCTTTCGGATCTTTGAATGGGGACTACTTCAGGAGGAGCGATCAACAATGAGTCATAAAATAAAACTTTCTCCTTCAGCAAAGAAACACAGAATGTAAGGAAGGGATGGGAAACCAGAAAATTTGAAATTGGAATTGGAAAGGTGTAGTGTGAAAATTGCGTGCTTAAGTGAATTCCATTGGATAGATTAAGGTGACAAATATCTATAAATTACAAAATCTTCTATTCAGGTGGAAAGAGTACAGAAAAATGAAGTGGTCATAAAATTGTGATCAAAAGTGAAGTGGCAATAGGAATCACTAAACTGAGGTCATAGTGATGGATTGATTTTTGTGAAATTGAATGCTCAATCAGTTTATGTTTTGATATCACAAGTGTACATGCCAACAACCAATCACTACGAAGTTGAGGTTGAAGAAATATACGATGGCATTGAAGCAATTATTTTTATGAAGGAAGAGGGAAAGTGAACACCGCCATCATGGGTGATTGGAAGTGTGATCGAGGAAGTAGGGGAGTAAAGTATTATAGGGACACATTGATTTGGGAATAGAAACAATAAAGAGCCGATACTCATCGAATTCTGCAAACTGAATAGTCTGGTGGTGGTAAACACCGGGTTTAAGAGACAGAATACATCAGCAGTTACCAACTAGACTAAATTTTGTTAAACATTGATCAGGTGCCAACATCGAATGGGTCACAACCTGATGGTGGCATAGATTGAAATAAAACCAATAAATATAAGGAAAATGCATAAGAAACCACCTAGGTGGGACTTCGAAAAATTAAGAAGCAAGAGTGATAGTGTGAGAAAGTCAATAGAACAAAAGTTAAGTATGTCGACAGAAGAGAGTAGAGAGCTGAATGTAAGAAGTATCCTGTTAAGAATATTTTTTGAAGGTGCTTAATGACAATGTTGGAAAAATGAAGAGGACTGCAAGAAAACCCTGAGTAGAAACAGAAATGGTTCAGAATATGGAAGAAAGAAGGAAATAGAAAAGCAAACAAAGAAGAATTTATGAGGCGAAATATATATTTTAGGAGAGAAAGAGACAAAGCGAGAGAATACTATATATAGAAAACACGATGAGATTATAGAATTGCAAAGGAAAGGAAGGTATGGCAATATTTATCAGCAAGCAAAGGAACTTGGAGTTTAGAAAAAGAAGGTTTATGAAAAAATAGATATAAAACCCCAAAAATCAAATGTTGATGGATCATATAGAGGTTCTTATGATTTGGAAAATATATGTAGAAGAACTGCACGGCAAGTATAATCGACCAGGAAATATTTACATTGAAGCAAAAGAAGAGGTAAAGAGAAAGAGAAAAGGACCAAGCATTTTAATAGTAAAGTTGAGAGAGAAATAAAGGGCATGTGAGGAAGGAAATCTGCTGGAGATGACGACATACCAGCTGAAATTATTATGTAATTGGGAAACAAAGGATTAATAGCTCTGACAAAAATTGTGAATAGGATTTACGAAACAAGAGAATGGCTCAATGACTTTCTACACGTAGCCCTAATGGATCTAACGAAAAAGAAGTAAGCCAAGAAATGCAGTGACCACAAGACCATCAGGCTCTTCTCTAATTTTGATGAGATCGTGGCAAGAATACTCAACAGGCAACTGGAACAGAAAATATAAAGTTTGATGGAAGAAGAACAATTTGGATTCAGAAAAGGAAAATAATCAGAAATTCCATCGGAATTCTGATAATAATTTCAGAAAGATGGTTAGAAGTCAAGAAAGAAGTCTATATTGGTTTAGTTGACTAAAAAAAGGTGTTCGATAGAGTGAAATAAAAGCTAATGATAGAAATACTCAGCATCAACTGGACGGACAGAAGGCTGAATGCAAACCTGTACCTGAGATAGCGAGTGAAGGTGAAGCTGATTGATGGAGAGACCAACAGCATAGAGGTGGAAGATAAGTGAGACAGGATGCTGTTTGTCACTAAGTCTGTTCAAATTTTTAGTGAATGGCTGGTCAGGAAGGCCCTAGAGCAGGCCTTCCCAACCCGTAGCTCAAGGGCAACGAATATTTTAAATGCATACCAGGTCATCTCTCAATTAAAACTAGAGTGAACGAAACCAACTTTTAGAATTTAGTCCTGCCTCACGAGTACCCTAATTTAAAACGACTATAAATAAAGGTGAGTGCATGTTTTGGTTATACCTAAGCGAATCATGGTTTTAAATCATGAAAATACTAAAATCAAAGAACACGTCATAATTATATGATAAACATTTAAATGACTGCAAGAGAGTGGCTCCTACCTAATACACTCCAAACTATATGCTGGCTGAAAATAAGCTTTGCTAAGTATCGCATTGAACTCTTGAGTGAACTATTTTCATAGCCGAAAAATATAAAAATATAAAATTGAATTTAGAATATTTTACCATTCTTGTATTGTTATTTTGTACATTTTAAAATTAATTAACATTTTAATGTTAGCCTGCGATATTTTCTTTAGTACAGAAAAAAGTTTTCCTCATAATGACATGTACGCTTATGTATTTTAGTAGTAGTTAGGTAGGGTTTAATAAACTTTGTTTTTAAACGTTCACGTTACAACATGGTGCCCTCAGACGCACAAAATTTTGCCTAAGTTGATCTTACTCCAGACAAGATTGGGCAGACCTGCTCTAGAGGGAAGTGACAATATCAAGATAGGAGGAAGCGTCATCAAAACAATTTAATATATAGAGAACCTATCATTGCTGGACAGAAATAAAAAAGAGTTGAGGAAATGATGGACCATCAAGAGGAAAAGTAAAAATATATGGGATGAAAATAAACATTGAGAATTCAAAAGTTATTGTAATTTCAAAAATTCAATAGCTGTTGAAAATCAAAATTGTGAATCAGGCGTTGGAAAATATAGAGAAGTTCAAGTAATTTGTAAGTCTGATGACATGGGAAAACTTCTGCATTAAGAGAATAAGATAGAGCTTCGCCTTGGTCATGGAAGCTTTCAACAACAAGAGGTTACTGCTGACCAGCAAGTTGAGTTTGGGACGGAGGAAAAATCTGATTAAATGCTACATTTGGAGCATCGCACTGTATGGAGTTGAAATTTTGACACTTAGGAAGAAGGAAGAAGATCTTGGAAATGTGGTGATAGAGAAGACTTGAGAAGGTTAGGTGGACAGACAGGCTTAAAAATTAAGAAGATTGAATGTGAATCTTTAGCGCTAAGCAGACTGGATCGGGCTCATCCTTAGGATAAAGATACTTCAAAATTGTAGAGTAAATATTTAAGTAATTTTTTAATGTAACGCTAAACTTGAGAATAATCCTATAATAAAGGGTATAACATGAAATACTCAATTGATATTGAAATGTATTAAAAGCAAATAATATCATAAAAGAGTGATTATTAATAGTGAAATAGGTTTAACAGTATAACAATTATTATATATATAGTTTTTCATCTATTCAATCAACTAGACAAAATAAATTGAATTATTCAGATTTCTAATAATCAAACTTTAATTCCACTTTATAGTATAGCTAGTTATTTATCATTTAAAATCAAAATTTGACCACTAAGCCATACTAGCACGTTATGTATGCGGTATTATTCAAAGATATTGTTTAAGGCACGTAATTTAAAAATAAATTATCATAAAGATATTTATTTGTTATTAATCATTCAAATGTTAATAGTAAAAATGATAACATAAATTTAAACCTAAGCAATGTTAGTACAACTTAAATTTAGGTTCTCTCATTAATGCCTATTTTCACCATTTTAATACTTACTATGATTGTCTTAAGTATTTATAATAATTAGCGTATATTAATAATTTAATAAAATTGCCAATAACAATTTAAAAAAATTAAATCTGGTTTGTGAGACAGTATTAAGTAACAATAAAACTAGAGTGGCTTTAAAACTGATTTAATTGGTTTAATTTCCTTAAGGGGGCGTGCGCACCTGTCCTGGATCCACCCATGATACAGAAATAAACTATTTCTCTCATTTTAGACTCAATAGTCAATAATTACCTATTTTATTGTTCAAAATTTATAAAAGAGAAATTTAATAGCAATGCGATAACCATAAGATGTGTATCCCCTAATAAAATCCCGAAAATTTTAGTAATAAGTGAAAATTTTATTACGATGTGTTGGCCAAATATCGATATTATTTATTGGTCCAAATATACAAATGAAGACGTTAATTCTTTAAAAATAAAACTATATTATTTTAAACCATGGGGCAAAAATGTTTTACATATGAATAGCGCAATTTTTTTCTCGGGTTCGTTAGTGTATATTGTAATATTAAGAATTTTGAGTAAATATCTCCATTTTTAAACAAGATAGTGAAAAAGTCCATGCAGAGTTGCGTACCATCTATTTTAGCTAGGACCAATAATCGAGAGTAAAAATAATAAGGATATAAAAGTAAAAACTTTTTTAAAATAATCTAATCTGAATACATATTCAGATTATAATCTGATTTTAGTAATGTGTTTTTTTCGATTTACTCTTCATGGTTTCTAGCACAGTTTAAAACAATAAAGGGCTAATATGTATACATAATTTAATATTTGGTTACTCCTTATTATGGATAATTCTATATACTAGTAGCTGAATTACTAGTCATTTCTGGGAAGAAATTTTGTTTGTTTATTAATTGTAATTAATTAAATATATAACACAAACTATAAAATTATATGTTCTAGGTGTACATATTTATTCAAAAACGTTTTTAATTTTTTAATTTATAGACCTCTGCATTTAGTGGCTAGATAATGTTCACGACATACATAATATAGCACATACAATAATTCTTTGTGGTGGCTCTTATGCTGGCCTGATAAGCTTAAGCACAATTTTACATCGATAAGTAGTTTATTATATAAGTTTAAATCCTTTCCTGAGAAATTTCAAATATTTTAAATTTATTGGGTTATTTGGAGTAAGCCCTCTCATTAATGGCATTTTTTAATTTTCAGTATCTGCTAAAAGTATACAACTGTTTGGGCGTGACTGATCAATAAATAGACAGGTAATATTACATATATTATAAAAGTAAGATTTAAGCTTTATACTAGTTATTTTAGTTTAGAAGCTATAGCACCTCCACACACATATAAATAAAAGCACATCCATATTATTTGTATGATCATTAATATATATATTGTATCCATTGTCAATCTACGCATAGTTTAAGAGCTAAGAGATCTTGATAGGCTAGAAATTAGTTTTTTATGGAACCGATTTTTTTAAATATTGTTGTAATGTCTTTTATAATTATTTCAAAAATCATTAAAATTGGTCCAATCAAAATACAATAGGCATAATCTTAGAAAAATACTAAAAAGCAGAGCTTTTAAACTTATAATTTGAAGCAAAAATGGCAAAGGCAAAAATGCTAACTGGACGTCCAAATTATATAAATGTGAAATTTTGGCAGATCAATCGTTAAGGTGGTTTAAGCGGGATTAAGTTACAAACATAGAAAATAACGGATAAGAATCATTTCTATTTTTATATAATTAGTACAATAAAAGCTGAGAAAAAATTTGGTGCAGATCTGCTAGTCTCTCTAAATAATTATCTAAAGTCTAAGATTTTCGCTATCTCTTCATTCTCATCACGTGATTTAAGGTATAGAACTCACAATAAAATGTAATGTAAATGACCATAAATTCGAGATGCATGTCTCAATATTTATTCAGCCACGTAAATTTGTCCTAAGTAAAACCTTTTTTCCTTTGTTTAATGTTAACTGATGGTCAAGCAGTCAAATGTGTCATGCTTAAAAAATTAATATGCGCTCTCTTTCACAATACTAGGTTTTCTATGGAGAAAATGCAAATAATCAGATTTCTTGATTTTGAAGTAACCTACACTGAAAGCTAAGAGGATCATGTTGTAATGGTCTCAATATAAGTTAAAGTACTAAAAAATAACCCAAAAGTGCGCATATTTAGGCTTACCTAATTTCCTTTGCACTGTTTCTTAGGTTTAAAATTTCAATATTATCACACATATGTACATAAGATTTTATTTTATTATGTCCTTTTCTACTCGAGTGCTTAAGCTACTTTTGAGATAATACTTCTATTGGTCTGAATATTTATCTAAAGAGATGTAAGATCTTATACTTACACTTAGCACAACGTCTTACTACTCGTTAGAGTTATACGCTTAAATACTAATTACGCTAATGGACTAGGAGTTGGGAAGGTTAAATAGAGAGGAAGTGAACCCGCATTTGCGTGGAATTAGAGTGGAAAATCATTTAGGGAAAACACATCTCCAGTTCCCCCGACCGAGATTTGAACCTCAATCTCCCCGTCCTCTGCAGTCTTGCTCAACTACCCCACCGAAGCGGATAAAATGTAAGATCACTATCAAATAATAATGTTGAACGTTACATTATTAAAGCAACATAATTTGTTATATTGTGTGAAAACAAAACAACCAACATAAAATATATTTTCTCTTTGGATTTTTTTCGTTTATTCGTTTATTCTGAACACATTGCACCACATGACATATAAACTAACTTAAATTTAGAACATACACCGATTTTAATTCATTACTCCTAAAGGATATAATCATATTTCAATAATGATAAATTCTTCGGCCATTCAATGAGTCAAAGATGGGACCCTTAGCTTAGTAGACAGACACACTACCGACTGAGCTAAGGTGTCGAACTCTTTGGATTTTATATTGAGATATATTCTGTAGTCTGTAGCTACACTTTGGATTTGGAATTGATTTGGTGATCAAGCAACACATAAATAAATGAATAAGAAAATACCATTATTGATTACGCAGCTAAAGACAAAATATTTTTAAAAACATCAATTTGATTGAGCATTGAAAGAAAATATATAGCCTACGTATTACCAGGCTCTCCAGGTTAAACCCCTGAGAAATTTTAGCACAATATCTACAATGGTTTGGCGTGATTGAGAAATAAACAAACATACAGACAAGATTTATTTTTCATATATTAGTTGGATAAAAGAACTACGCTATTTTATATATTCCCCGTGTGAAGAACAGCTACACCAGCTAGGTTTTACTGCAAATTCAAATTATTGTTATGTTTCCCTTGCTTTATTGATAGTGTAAACGGAAATAATCAATTTTTAAAATATTTGGCTGTTCATTTGTTTGTTTCCACTAGACTAAAAAAAGTATTTATTTGATCAAGACGGAATTTTTCTGTTGTACACCTTATTTTTCTGAGAACCATACTAAACTTTTTACCATCACTATAGCTCAACAACGAGTGAATTAATGTCTAAATAACCAAGCGTGAGCAGTGAACATTCGTTGCGGATGGTATTGTGTGTTTTTAAGATCGCACGTAGTATGAGCTGGGTGTGGAGGGGGAGGGTATGCGGGCGAGCTCATGTTTCTTCTTGACTCTTCTTACGCATATAAAACACTGCTCTAATTTAAATTTTATTTCTAGCACTAAAGTTTGACGAATGTGTTGATGTATTGCTTAATGCATATGCTAGTCTAATATATAAAGTAGAGAAATCATATTTTGAATTAAATAAACATTCATAAACATTCATTTCGCAATAGACTAGACTATTAATGGCGTAGAGCTTGAGGATTGAATCTTCTCCAGGTGTAATGGGAGTAGTTAAAAAAAAAGTTATCCCCTGATCTCCACGAAAATCAGTTTAGACTTCCTCTAAATATAACCCTCTTTATCCAAAAAAATATTAACTTAATTAGTACATATGCGTATAATCAGAACGGGTAGCAAGAAAAAGTGCTAAAAACCTAATAAATATTTATTAATTTTGTAACTATAGAGAAATTGGCATATACCTTGAAAATTTAACTATTCCATTGGCTTTTTTTTTTTTGACATACTACACTATAGGCATTACATAGTAGCTAGGGCTAAAAGCTAACGTGGAAGGTAAGTTTGATCACTTTCTAGGCAAATGGTATGCACGATGTACAGGTTTTTAGTTTATTATAGTTTTTACCATGTTACCTTGTGAAGGTCGAACAATTGAGATTGGAAGATCAGCAGCAGTTGTTCTTAATATATTCTCTGCGATTGATTTTGTGAATGTATATGTGTTGGGCCATTTATCAAGAATCCTGTAAGAAATGTTAATTTAACTACAATATGATATTAGTCCACTCGTTCTCTATTCCGTTATAAAACAGTTTTACAAAATGAAATTTATTTTATGAAAACCTGTTTCTTGTTTTATACCCTGATTAAATATAATGCTGCATCAACTTACTTAGGTTTTATGATCTCTATAATAGCCTCATCAGCGGTGCACAGGTAGTTATTGATATCTTCATCCATGTCAATAGGTGGATTGTAAAAACATTCTTTAATTTCCTTCAAATGGCAATTGGAATAGGCAGTAGATATGTACACCATACTCTAAAAAAAAAAAAAATCCTAAGCCACAAGTGTCTGGAATACAAATTGTGAAACGTATATGCCACACATAATTATTGAGACGTCAACATACCATTTGGTAGCTCTGAGAATATAATGACATCATGAATAGGCCAAGAATTGCTAAACTAGTAAAACTAATAGTTATAATATTATTTTAAGTAACAAAGTAAATAAATAACATTTAAAAAATATAATCTCACGTACCTCGTTGACCTGAGCTATAGCTACAAATGAATGTTAAATAAATGTTTTCAATAATGTAAACCAACCTTTAGTTTCCCACATGCCCGACAAAGGTTAATGATTTCCTTCGTTCCTCCGATGTTGATGGGGATAGCGATGTTAAACTTTTCATCAAACCTAACCGTGGCAGCCAGATGGAAGATAATATTGACTTGTTGAATGAGAAGTTCATAGTCGGATTTACTTAGACCAAGCTTGGGCAATGAACAATCACCGGTCACCACCACCAGTTTCTTATGGAACTCTGAACTAGATGCTCTTAGCACATCAAATATCTGAGAAAATAAAATAACACAATCAAGATAAAGCAATTTGGGTAACAAATACATTTATTTATAAAAATAACAAAGATACAATATTTATTAGCTATATTTATAAATGACATGGTGGCAAAATATTTATAATTAACTGATCGTATAGCTAAATATAGTGATATGAGAAAATTAGTATTTAAAGTATTGATCTTTATTCAGTTTTGTGAAATTATTATTCCAAGTCTATCCACCATTTAGTTCTCCTTAATCAAGCTTACGTAGTATGGTAGCAAATTACTCTTAACACGAAGAACGAAATAGGAAAATAGTATCTCTATAGCCCTTAAATGGCCACATACTTCACTTATCTGTTTTGTTGGGAGAGTTTAATGTAGTTGTATAATAATGGGCGGAACATAAATATATCACTGTGTTGTTTCTTAATTAAACCAATTGTATCCAAACTACTAACTCAACTGTAGCGTTTATTAGCATAAAGCTACACGAATTAATGAATAAAGCAAGACTGGACACTATTACAAATGAGTGAGCTCACCATTGCCCCATTCAGCAGTTTTGCCTCCCTAGTTTCCTCCCCGCACAAGCATAACATGCCACAATAAATTTAACGTACTGACTAAGAGCGTGAGGATTGTGTAAGCTTAAACTGTAAGTAATCGCAGGGCATGTTGGGAAATGTGTGACGTACATGCGCAAGAAGGTGGTGCTAGGTTAAAAACATTTTATCTGGAATTTTCTACAAACTACTCAATTGTTATACCACCGTCTGATTATCCCTTCCCTCTATTCGTTGTTTTTGTGTTTGCCAATGTTTTCGTTCCCGCTCTTCCCCCTCTCCGAGAAAGAAAATGAGTGTATATAATGGTGTAATTCAGATAGATAATTTACTCTTTTCAGGATACTGTCCTTGTACACACATAGGTGTCCAGGATGTTTTAAGGTACAACATTCTATTTCGTCTAGTGTAATTTGAAATTCCTTTTCGGCAAATTATTGTTTAAATATAGACTTTACAAAATTATAGATAATTACGTAGGGATATCTCGTAATGCTTTAATCTTTTGATACGTTATGGTCAATAGTGTTTATTTTCATATTAGTTTTTCTTGACGCAAAGCCCCCTTTGGGTTCACGTTATACTAAATTTGTCAATGTAAACAAGACGCCATATTTTATAGGGATCAAAGTTCCATTATTTCTCATGTAATGGTTAAAACTTATCCGGCGTGCGACGCCATACTTTTGCGAGGTTAGTCTTATATTGTCTTTAGAATTATGTTAGTAACTTATAGCCCGTCCATCATGAAAGTCTTATATTGTCTTGAGAATTATGTTAGTAACTTATAGCACGTCCGGCATGAAAGTCTTATATTGTCTTGAGAATTATGTTAGTAACTTATAGCCCGTCCGGCATGAAAGTCTTATATTGTCTTGAGAATTATGTTAGTAACTTATAGCCCATCCGGCATGAAAGTCTTATATTGTCATGAGAAATATGTTTAGTAACTTATATTTAATTTTTGCGAGGGTCATTGAGGGTTCGAGTAACTGATGGTTAACCAAGATCAGGGTGATTGATATGACCCATAACTATTCTTTTTGTTATTTTATATATATATATATATATTATATATATATATATATATAATAACTATTCTTTTTGTTATAAATATATATATATATATAATATATATTATTCTTTCTGTATTGTTCAATATTTAATCTCTCTTTATCTTATTTTAATAAATAAACCGATATTTACAAATTATATTTCTTTACGTTTCTCCTTCACTGATAGCTTTAGGGTATATAAGTATTTATATTATTAAATATTTGAAGAGTGAGTTCGGGGAAGCAGAAGACAAATAGACCTGGGTATGGTCTATATACCTTGTGATCGTCCTATCAGCTTATCTGTAATTATTATTTCTTGCCTTTTTAAAAAAAAAATCTTATTTAATGTTAATGTTGTGCACCAGCCTTTACTCTTTGGAGAATAAGGGTGGTGTCACAATCCTGCGCCACTCTGCTCTTGCAGAGTGAGATTGAAAGGACATAATATATTTACTTTGTCATATTTATTTGTTTCATGAACTCATCCTCGGCCATGGATTCCGCCACTGGAACAAGTTGGATCTCTTCAAAATCCGAGGTTTACGCGCTCAAAGGAGATGAACTCGTAGTGGGGCTTGACCTGAGGAATATCCTGTACTCCCTCCCCCCACTGTCATTGTTAGCCAGTTGCGGGCGTTACTCTCGCAAGATATTTATCAGTCCAGCGATTCTTATTCTTGTGAACCAGACTCTAGTACAGGTCAAGCCCATTCAGATCAGGTAAAAGAAAACTTGGGCGGAGAAAATAAGCTGGAAGTAGTAGAGCAAACCCCCCTTAATAGTGAGTGCTTACCGCATACTACCCCCTACATAAATATTAAATTTAATATGGCTAAAGATTGTTTAAAAGATATTGTTACGTGTGACGGTCAGTCAAGCACGGAGTTGTTTAAATCTATTTTAGCGGTAGATAGATAGGGTAAACAAGCTTAAACTTGTAGGGAACGCGGAGTTTTTGACTTTATGTATCAGCAAAACGTCTGGATTTTTAACACATATTGTATCACAAGGCATCCAATTAGGTCTCTCATGGAATGTAATTAAAGATAGAGTTTGGGAATCCTTAGTTAATAAGAGAGAGAGAAAGACTTAGCAATATTTTTGTGCACTGCTTTCAATACCCAGACGAGTCATTTAAATTGTTTAATCTAGCCATCTCCAAGGCAGTGGGAATTTTGAATTTAAACCTTACTGGAAGGGAAGTTTTAGAGCTTTTCTTTGAAAACATTTCCCTTTTCACTCGCAGGCACTTTGTTTTTTCTTGCAAGCCTAGCACTATCTCCGAACTTTATAGCTTAGCTGGAGACCTGGTGTTTTAGGGGTAAGGTGTCAGACTTCTATGCTGGCGGCCGGGTTCAATCCTCGGTCCCGGCAAAGATTTATCTGATTACCAAACCCTTCCTTCACCTCTGACAAGACATCTTGTGAATGTGGGAAATGCCAGGCCTCCACCGTGGTTCGGATTCCACGTTAAACTGTAGGTCCTCCATTTCATCTCACAACCACCCTACCATTACACATTAGCGTAAGTGCGTATAACCCGAATGGGTAGTAAGACGCGGTGCTACTAATAATAATAATAATAATAATAATAATAATATAGCTTAGCTTCAAACATAGATGGATCTTTGCAAGCGGAGAAGGACTATTTAGAGGCCCATTCGGTGGGTAATTATAGGAAACCTATTGCTATGGGAAACATACCACTCCTCCTCCTAGCATGCCCAGACAGAATAAGCCCCTTTTCAGTTAAAACCGGGTAATCACTCAACAGTAGGAGTAATCCTTCTCTTCTCCCGGACATCTCTAAATTTAGATGTTTCTGCTGTACTGTGGATAGACTAGCCCAGCACCAACAACATCTTTACACTCACCCTATTCAACAGACATGCTGGGGTCTCTTACAATAACATCTATCACGCCACAGAAAGACCTTGTTCATTCTCACCACGGATAACTGTGTATTGAAAGTCGGCGGTTTATTCAAGTGTTCGGCTCGCTAACCGTTCAAAGTGCGCATGCGCAAGGAGGCCGTTGTAAGTGGACCCCTGTGCCTCGTGCGTCCGAGGTCATTCCCCCCCCCCCCGCCCCCCCCCCCCGTGACTGTGTGTCTTGTCGGCGCTGTGTGAAGGCGCTGTGCAAGACGAAGATGACCTGATTGGATATTATTGACGGCTCAATGAAGTCATTCTCTCCCACCATGTCTTTCTCACTGGGCAAAATCAAATATAAGCTTGTATCTAAAAATGTAAGGCACTCTTTGATGCCATTTAATTGTAAGGCACACTTGGGCGCTATGTAGGCCCCTAGGATTATTATAACGTAAGTTGTTGCGAAGGAAGGAAATTAATCTTAGGCCACGATCGAGTAGATTTACAGGCTAGGATTATAATCATGGCGTATATTAGGTAAATAATTGTAAAATGAAGGGAATTAAACTTAGGCCAAGGTCATCCATTATTCAGGTCAGGGTTCTAATCATGGTTAAAGAAAGCCTGTATGTCTGGAGTGGTTAAGAGTATGTTTATTTATTGGGGGATTCGCAGTCAGCGAACAGTCAAATCACTTTAAATATTTGTTACTATGTTTACGATCTTGCGGGACATATTAGATGTTAATTTATTTATAATGTTAACTATCAAATCACTTTAATTATTTGTTGCTATGTTTACGATCTTGCGGGACATATAGATGTTAGTTTATTTATAATGTTAACTTTCAAATCACTTTAATTATTTGTTGGTATGTTTACGATCTTGCGGGACAAATTAGATGTTAGTTTATTTATAATGTTAACTATCAAATGACTTTAATTATTTGTTGCTATGTTTACGATCTTGCGGGACATATAGATGTTAGTTTATTTACAATGTTAACTTTCAAATCACTTAAATTATTTGTTGCTATCTTTACAATCTTGCGGGACATATTAGAGGTTAGATTAATTTAATGTTAACTTAGTGATGGCTTTAATCTTATGTTAATATGAGCCCATTCCTTTGGATGTAATTAGGTGGATAGTTAGGTCTATGAACTATTGGGACCTCGCAACACATATGATGTTTCTGACATTAGCGTACTAACTGTTGTAAGTTTATAATTGCGTATGTCTCTGACATTATTGTAGATATAATGGTAAGTAATGGTTACAGAATTTCCCTTTTTTGAGATTGTTATTTTATATACAGGGAAGTGAAGTAAATTTATATCTTGTTTAGTCTGGTCATATTTATATGGGGCTGTCAAACTGTCAAACGCCAAGTATGATATCCTGTTGTAAATTCATTAACGTAAAGGGCATTGCCATGTTTGTTATATAGGAGAATTGATATTTTCTCCCAGTCTAATAAACCATATTGTATAGATTATTCAATGTTGATATCCATTCTAATAAACTAGCCGTTAGGCTATATATGTTACTTACGCTGCGTTCTTGTGTGTACCCTTTCTTACCTATGGTATGTTCCTTTAGGCTTAGCAGTAATAACTCTGGTGAGACAAAAAGGGTGATTGGGCTTGCAGAGAACAGATCATTAAAGGTCCCTGGTGATTACTTTTCTTTTAATATTGCAACATTACAACTCGCTACCTGTGGTGGTTGGTTGGAACTTAGGCGGTACAGCTAAGGTAATGACCCCACAGGTGAAGGGTTGACCGCTGTTGCCAACTAGGGCATTATCAGCGCCAGTGTCCCTCAGGAAAATTGTGACGAGTAGTGTAAATGGATGTCCCACTGCGCGACTGAGTAAAACGAGTTGACTCCCCCCTCCTCCCGTGGTTCATTTGTCCATAGGTCCCCAGTTTGCGTATGCATTATTAGATACCGGATTCTGTGGATCTTTTGTTAGCTTTGAGTTGCTAAAGAAGTTAGAGGGTATTGTTAATTATAAGGTAGAAGTGATTGAACCAAAACCTTTTGTACTAGAAAATGGTAGTTTGTTGATTGTTGAGAACGTGGTTTCGTTATCTATTGAATTGTGTGGTTTCTCTTGGAAGAGAAAAGTGTATTGTGTCCCCTCGATTCCCTATGGGGTTATCTTGGGTAATGACTTCCTATGGCAAAGTAGAGCTGGTTTGAACATGTCTCGGAGAGAGCTATATTTTTAATTTTCCCCTAAAGTCAACATTTCTATGTGTGATATATCGGCCAGTCTATCATTTGTTTGTCTAAATAATTATGATGATGCCATTCCAAAGGTTATAGGAAAGTTCCCTGATGTTATTACCACTCTAGGGAAATGTGATATTTTGCCCTATAATATTGTTGTTGAGGACCATATCCCTGTAAGGTCTTACCCTTATTCTTGTGCCCTCCTAAGATGGAGACCTTTTGGCAGCTAATTGATGACCTTGAAGTCAAAGTTGTGATTCGCCCCTCCAAATCCCCTTATTCCAGTCCGGCCTTCATTATCCCAAAAAAGGGAGAAGGGCATAGGTTAATTGTTGACTACCGTAAGATCAACAAAAATATACTATTTGACCCCTATCCTATACCGAGTATTGAATATGCTTTTCAGCATTTGGGTAGAACTAAGGTATTTAGTGTTATTTATCTTAACGCTAGTTTCTCACAATGTTCATTGACTGAGTCTTCCAAGAAGTTCATTGCCTTTGTTACGCCCTGGCAACAGTATGAGTTTAATAGAGTGCCCCTAGGCTGTAGTATCGGAGGTCAAGCCCTGAGTTGTGTTCTCGACCACGTTCTTTCAGATCTTAAATACAAGTTTTTGTTCAACTATCTTTATGATATTTGTATGTACAGTGATAGTATTGAAGATCACATTGTTCACCTTGAAAATGTGTTAAGTCGCTTGCGTAAGGTTGTGTGGGCTTAATCCTTGATTCAATATATGGGCTACGTTATCTCTTGTGGTAATTTGATCATTGATCCTGAAAGGATTAAACCCATCTTATATTACCACCTCCCCCCCTCCCCACCCCCCGTAAGAATCTCAAAGGGGCTATGAGGTTCATTGGCATGTATGCCCATTACTCCCGATTCATACCTATGTTTTCTGATATTGCCGCCCCCCTTAACTCACTCAAAAAAAAGGTAGCTGTATTCCATTGGGGCGAAGCTCAATCCAAGGCCTTTGATATAATCAAACAGAAGCTTATCTCCACTGACGTTCTGAGAATGCCTGATTTTTCAATCCCCTTTTTGCTGCACGTTGATGGGTCATCAGTAGCTCTGGGCGCAGTTTTATCCCAGAGGTCATCTGATGGTGTTCAGCCGGTTTCTTTTACCAGTCGAACACTTACCGACTACGAATGGAGGTATATCACATACGAAAAGGACTGTATTGCATGTGTGTTCGATGTCGAGCGGTTTGCCGACTACATGGAGCAAAGAGAATTTGAATTATATACCGACAATATGTCTCTTGCTTGGATGTGGCGACATCCCAAGCAACTAGGGAAGATAGGTAGATGGTTGTGGAGGTTGCCCCGTTTTAAATTCAACCCACACCATATTTCGGGTAAGAGTAATGTTACTGCCGATGCGCTATCACGTATGGCGGAAGACCTAGCTCCTGTCGCTTCTGAAGAAATCAGTGCCACCAACTGTGTTATTGATATCATCCCTGAGTCGTTTGTATAAATTCATGATCATCAACGTAATGATCCTTGGTGTAGGGGCATCATAGATCAGATTGAGAGAGGAGAAAAGGTGGGATCGCTTGGAATATTTAAAGGGTTATTAGTTACCTATAATAACCGGGGAAAATGTAGAAAGGTAGTTGCCCTCCTTGCTATTCGATCCATGCTTTTGAAATATTTTCACAACTCCGCTTTTGGAGGTCACTTAGGTGTCCTGAAAACTGTCCGCAAGATTTTCCATGAGTTTTTTTGGCCTGGCTTATATAATGATGTCAAAACGTGGGTTAGCCGTTGTATGGACTGTCATAAGGCTAAACCAGCTCAAAACTCTCGCATTGGGCTAAATTTGGCTGACGTTGCCCAACGTCCTTGGGAGAAAGTCTTTGTGGATTTAATAGGTCCTATCACCCGCTCTTCTGAGGGAAACACTTGTATATTAGTACTTATCGATGCCTTTTCAAAATTGGTTTTCTTGATTCCCTTACGTGACATGAAGGCTACTACCACCGTAAATGCGCTGTGTAGGCGTATTTGGACATTGTTGGGAGTCCCTCCCTCCATTGTTAGTGATAATGGTCCCTGTTTCAGGTCGGCTCTTTTCAGGAATATGTGTTTTGGGTGGGGGATCAGACACGTTACTACGAGCCCGTACCATCCTGGCCCTAATCAGTTTGAACGGTTCAATAAGAACCTGGTTATTGACCTCACTGTCTTTCATCATCAGGATCAAAGTAGGTGGGACCAAGAGTTAGAGTTTCTCAATCTAGCTTTCAACTCAGCGTAACATGATGCTATTGGTTCCTCCCCTGCCTCTTTTTTCTAAGGAAGAGAATTAAACTACCCCCTATAATCGGTTAGGGACATTGACTCAATATTAGAGGAGAATAACAGTCACCCATGCTGTGAGGTGTAGGATAGCACTGGATAACTTGAAAAAGGCACAACGTAGGGTAGCTGCAAGCTACAATAAAGGCTGGATCCCTGTCCTCTTTGTGGTTGGGAATACCGTCCTATGCAAGGAGTTCCCACAGAGCTCCACTATTGAGAGAGTCTCAGCCAAATTATTTGAGAAATGGATTGGTCCATGGCTGATTTATGAATTTCTCACCCCCATCACTGTTCTCCTGATAGATAAAGAGGACAACAATGTTTACAGGAGAGCTCATGTGAGCCATTTTAAATGTGGGAGTTTCAACTATACTTTCTTCCGCATACATATTAATAATTTCCTTGATATTGCTTATACAGAGAACTAATAACAGATAATCTAAGATAAGGCTGTTTTAAACAACAATAAATTACATCCAGTCGATAATATCAGATGTTCTCCTGTGTAACCAACATCCTACTTTCTCATGTTCCCACTTTTTAAAATCTAGTTTTAACTAAATTTTTATATAAAAATTATTGACCCTAATGGTTGTAAAAATAGAAAATAGCTACTTATCCAACTTGGAGTATAGTATGATATACTAAAAGAACTATTATTTAAAATATTGTATGTACTGACAGATGTAGAGTAATTAAATTTTGTAGGGTGTATGGGACGATCAATGATTTCCAATTCAATGTGTGTTTCGAAGCTCTGATTAACCTTAGACGATTAAATGATAACATTGAATAAGTTGGTAAAAGCTGGCAAGAAGATTAAAAGGCTTGCAAGAGTATATCTGGGTGGTCTCGCCATGTAAACATATGTGCTGTGTATGACGTTATCAGTAGAGAAGGATATCATTATATATATCTGAAACTCTTTAAGGGCGTAGAAGTGGGTGCTGTAGACTTAAGTATGTTGATCAATTTTTTTTTTAACGAAACGTTCTAACAAACAAATATACATCATTTGAAATGATTTTAGATTTTATTGGCATGTTTAGATGATAAACCGTCAACTATTTTAAAATAAAATTACTATTATGGAACTTCTTTATACATGGAGTGTAGAGTTTTATCGCTAGCCTGTATGTATTTTTATACGACAAGGTACATGTTCTAGGGATGCCATATTTTATAAATCCTGACAATGTTGATCGATGGAAACTAAATATCTTAAATATTATCTTTTCTCAATATTAGCTAGCTTACAGACATTTATTTACATTAACTAAAAGGTTCTTTGAAGAGTCGATTGCGTCTAGGATAAGTGCCTGTTGGTCATAGCGCATATTACTGCACTTTTACATATTCATAGCCAAGTCATAAAGTGACCATCTTTCATTCAATGAAATAACAACAGAGATCATTTGTTCTCGGAACTATTTTTACTTTCTCGCTATCTTACACGTAGAGAAAGTATTAAGCTCGTAAAAAATTCGAGCTCGAGATTTTGATGAATCTCAACGTTTCATGACCTCCCCAAATCCGAAAAAGTAGTTTTTGAATCTCCGTCTGTCTGTCTTACCTCCGACTAGAGCCTAAACTATTTTACTGATCTGGCTAAATCTTGGTATCCAGGGTTTTCATAGGTTTGCCGCGAGGGGTTTTGGAATAGGATATTTAACCTTAAAATTAAGGGTAGTTTACTCAAGGGAAAAAAGAGAAAAAGTCGATTTTCTAAATATCTGCTCTAACAATTTTGTTTAAATTTTATTTTTAAGAATATATATATATTAAAAACAAAATGGCTTCTCTCAATATCTCAGCAAAATGACTCTAAGGGCTCCTGTCAAATGCATAAATTCTCATTTTTTATCATATTTCCGAAACTATTTGAGATATGACATTACTTTTCATTGCAAATATGTAGAACTATTTATAATACAAGTGTTTTATAAGAAAAATATTTTTATAAAACCAATAACTGCAAAACTATATGAAAATATATATATATAATTTTTTGAACACTAAAGGTAAATAAATGTGACCGTAAAAATAATCTAACCTGAAATATTGATGGATGTCAACGTCTCATGACCCACGGAACTCTAAAAAATTGTTTTTTTGCAATGCCGCTGTCTGTGTGTCTGATTAAACTTAGAATTAAGATTAGTTTAATAAATAGTGACAAAAGAATAACTCGATTTTCTTAAAATCGCCTCTAACCATTTTGATTAAAATTCGTATCCTTAATGAATATTTGGACCGAGACGAGTCGTTACAAATTGGGCCCTTTTTTTCTTCATGACACAATAGTTCTACATCACTCACACATTTTACTATCCGAGTAACTTTTCTGATAATATCTAAAGTTGTTCACTTCTTAATTTATGTTTATAGCATAATTTAAAATTAATTTAAGAACTAATTCTAAATAAATCTCATAACTCATTGAGATGTGTTATGACCATCACCCAAAGAGAAAATTTTGATGTGTTCGGACCAACAAATAGATATTGAGTTATTATTTTTTGGCCAAGATATATATTTTATTTAGAGATTTAGAGCCATGCAGCAAAAAGGTGTCCATGGTGACTGAGCAAAGAATAAAAAACTAAAAGGTATGTGTGAAAATCGGGTTTTTATGGAAAACTACTATTTTTCCAGACATCAGTGACTCCTAACCATTAAAATGGTTGGTCGTTTGTTAAAATCTGTTCAGTCATTTCCTCGTAATTTCTATTGCCGGAAACGAGATTATCAAATCATATGCATATAAGGATGACAAAATATAAATTAAAATAATTACTACTAAACTAGCTGGGGTACATTTTCTTTATGGTATATGCAATAATACCATGTCCTATGAGTTTTGATTTTGGTTTTCCAATTTTACTCATTAGATCTTCAATGCTAGCCTTTGTCCATGAATATTTTACAAAATATTTCGGGCTCCTCTTCTTGATTTGCATTGAAATGTATATTTGAAAAGTTGTCCTTTTCCTCTATAATAACATGTTTTAGTGTTGGAAATTTTAATGTTCCAATTGGTGTTTACATAGTTATAAATAACCTTGAAATTGAGCTAGTAATCAGAACTTATTACCACTCACGTTAAATGTGACACAATTAAGATGATAGGGGTTCCTTTACTTTTAAAGTGAAATTTATCGAGGGTAATAGGCCTTAGATTTCCCAGGCACACCAAAGTCACATCTATGTTATATTTTACAGCGTACTCAACCAGTTAAACTGTTATCTAAATGTATTTAATTGTAAGGATAATATGTAAAATTTTGCTCACGACATATGCAATTAATCCTTACTCACTGTTTTAAAATATTTAAGTCATTAAGTAGCAAAAATACTTCATCTGAAAGATATTCGATATGTGTATTAATTCGAAACAGGGATACTGGGTAGGTGTGGGTAAGGTATTTTTCCAAATATTCTTTTCTTTAATTATTGGTATATTTACTACAATCTATAAACCAACTTTTGTTAAAAGAATAGTCAAATTATATGTTTTTGTAATCATCTATTCTGCACTAAGATTGAGTTGCTTATATTTGTTTGAAATAATCAATATAATCTCAGAATAATTTAATGAAAAATCCAAAATTTCTATTTGTGAATTGGTGTGCCTGTCATTTTTTCTCTTGCTTAATTTTCCCTGATATTTTCTTTGTCTTTCTGCTCGGACGACAAATGGTTGATTTTTTCCGTGAAATTTATATTTTCCTGAAGAATTTCTTAGGCGTATATTTCTAAATATCTATTTTTTCCTTTATGTCTAGTTATGGACCTTTTGTGGTCTTCCTTTTATATGTGTGAAAGGGGTTTAAAACCAAACTCAAATCCATTAACATGGATTTTTTTGTCTAACTCTATTAATGTAACAAGTCTGTAGCGCTAACAGCTCACTTACTTAATAATCTCTCGGAATTTCTATGTCAGCACCGCCCAGACTACTAATACATGAACTGCTCACTTTGCCTGGTTATAATCTTACTCACACTCCGCTGAATGAAATCTTACTCATCATACAAATTGTCGTCTGTCAACAATGGCTCACCAATAAACAACATGAGGTATTTTGACTTGGACATTTAACTGTTTCATGGTGGCTGAACATATTTATCATGAAGTGAAGGATATATATAGGGATTAATAGACATATTTTTAGCGCCTGAACGGTCAATTTACTCCCTTATTGGTAGTTAATATTATACTTTTGTTACCTTTTTCATCCTTCCTATTAAGGGTGTACTTGAGTAATCCTAACTGAAGAGTTTGCTTTAATACATTAATAAACGCTGAGATTTGGGACATAATATTGAGTTCTAAGGTACCATCAAAAGTGAGTGATTTTTATAATCCAAAACATAGATAGTAACCACTTAACTATTTATTTCCATCCTTACAAAGAATACGCACATCTTTGTTATGTAACATTAAAAATTATCTATATATGTTTACTAGACATTGGAACTTTATTTTAACATTAACAGCCAAGTCTCATCTACTACACAAATACACCATCCAGCTTTCATAGTATTATATTTATTAATCTCTGTTTAGATAATGAATTTAAAGTGAAAATGATGCAAACCCATTTATTACAAACGTAAAAAAATAATAAGACTGTTAAAATGGTAAAACTCTGTCCAAAATGAGTTGAAGCCTCAGTCATAAATTATGGGACTTTTAATATGTGATGTAATGAGGTCTAACAAATTAGCATCTTGGATATAAAAACACTAAAAGCCAGATATTATGCTTAGGGTTAATTCTAAAATTCCTGGGCTCCTGGAAACGACATCATCAAAGTGAACTGTCCATTTTAATTAATATTTGCCAACTACAACCAAAGCAATATATGGTACAAGGGATCATCATGGTGGACCTGACTTGGGACAATACGACTGGATGTGTGTCTTCAGTGTAAATTTTTCTATTATAAAAACGTGTATATTACATTCCACAGCATATTAGAAGCACACAATCATAAAGTTAACAACCACCAAATAACACAAAATACACACACACAAGAATATATATTATGCAAATATATATATTTATAATGTGTATATATTACGTGTATATATATATATATTACGTGAATATATATATAAAACGTGTATATATATATATATATATACATATATACCTATGTTTATGGATATATGTATATGTATGTATATGCATAGCCTATATATATTCATGTATGTATCCATAATATTGTAGGTATGTATCTATATAAAATTTACACACCAAACACATCACAACCATAGTGATAAATTCTCTATAGAGGGAAATCTAAATACATTTTAAATAGCTTGTTTTAAGTAAATTTATAAATTCTTCTAATATAAATATATTTACATTATTACTTTATTAATCAGTTAAAAATAATGATAACGATTAACCAATATCTTCTATTAATAAATCCTTACATAGGTACTATCATTAAAGGATTAAGAATTTTTAGTGACTTGTGAAAAGAGATATCAGAGAACAAAGTATGTTTAGTCGTATTAAGATCTTTATAAAATCTACTTCAACTTGAAAAAAAGATAAATAGAATTTGTAATAAATGTTATTCAAACAAACTTCTTAAAATGTGTATTGGTAATTATAAATTAAAATGTTTCATTATATTATGTAAGTCCTACATATCCTCAGGGTTATACTAATTAAATTGATGAAAGTTATCTGAAAATAGTTACATACCTATGAATATATTTGGGACATATAAAACTTTGATTTTTAATATTTTAAACACAGATATATTTCAATTGCAATAGGGGATCCACACTGTCATATTTTCTAGATAAATTATAAAATCAAATCTGTGCTCACCACACCATTTAGAAGCTTCTCTTTCCTTTCTTCAACTGTTTTCCCCCTTTTTGGTCTTACTACAATAAATATTCTTCCAATATCAGGGCAACTCCTTAATAGTTTCTCGATGAGGACTTTACCCATGAACCCAGTTCCTCCAGTGACAAACACATTGCAGTCTCTGTAGAACTCCTGAATAGCTGTACCTTTGCTTTGAGGTGCATGACCTTTTGTTAAAGACTGAATTTCATTAAAGCATTCTGTTTCAATTTCCATTTTTTAACTGCGTAGATTATTATAAAACAAACACACACATATATATAAACTCCTTATTTTATTTGTTCCTACCAGTAAATGTACAAACAAATTTTATTTCGGAATATATAAAGACAAGACCACGAATAAAATTTGCAATCTATTATCTATTCAAGGCTATATCATATTTATTGTGTTTATTGATTGCATATACATTATTTTAATCAGACGTAGAAGCAAGGACATAAGCTACAAAATTAAATTTAACAATAGATAAAATATATTGAAGCCTAACAATATGATTTGGGCGTTGATTAAGCTAGTCCAAATGCTATTAGAATAAATGGTACGGAACTCCGCACGGACTTATTTGCTCTATTGTTTAAACATATATATATATATATTTACTCAAAATTCCTAATATAATATCATTAGAAAACCCAAGAACAAATTGGGCTATATTTACGTAAAAAATTTTTGACTCGCATTTTTAAATTCTATAATTTTATTTTTAAGGAATTAACGTGTACATATGGACCAATAAAAAATATCAATATTGGGTCTCCAAGGGTCAACACTTCGTATTAAAATTTTTACTACTGTTTAGAACTTTCGGCATTTTGTTGGGATGCACATCTTATGGTTATCACATTGCTATTAAATTTCTGTTATAAATTATGACCAATAAAATAGGTAATTATTGACTATTTAATATAAAATTAAAAATATAAAACATTGCTGTACCAGAGGTAGATCCAGGAGTAGGGCGTGTGCCCCCTTCAATAAATTAAAGCAATTACATTAATCTTGAAGTCACTACTAGTTTTATTGTCAATGGAATAATCTCTCACTAACAAAATTTCTTTTTTTAATTGTTATTTGTAATATTATTAAATTATTAATATATGGTATTTATTTTAATACTTAAAATAATTACATTAAGTATTAAATTGGTGAGAGTGCTTATTAATAAAATTACCCAAATTTAAGTAGCGTGCCTCTCACCTTGTTGCACAAACATTGTTTGAGCTTAAATTTACTTTCTCATTTGTATTATTACTATATCAATGATTAATAATAAATAAATATATTTGAATAATTTATTTTTAAATAACGTTCTTCAAACAAAATCTTTGAATAATACCACACACATACCGTGTTATTATGGCTTAGTGGTAAAATTTCGATTTATAATGAGAAATAACTAGCTATATTATAGAGTGGAGTTAAAGTTCGGTAGTTCTAAAATCTGAATAATTCCATCTATTTTGTCTAATTGATCGAATAGCTAAAAATTATTTCCATAATAATTGTTATAATGTTTAAACTTAGTTCCCTCCTAATAATCATTATTTGCTGATCTTCTTATTATTTGCTTCTAACAAATTTCAATTCTAATCAGAAATTTCGTGTTATACCCTTCATTGGAGGGTTATTCTCAAGCTTAGCGTTACATTGAAAAATTACTTAAAGATTTACTCTCAAATTACCTGAGGTGCCCTCCACCCCCTTGAAAAGAATTAGTATATTATCACATAAATAACTCAAATTGGGGTGAATAAATTTGAGATTATTTGGGGGCAAACTATCATATGACAGCGTTAATAAGTTTAAATATTTACTATTTTGGAACAATTTTAAATTGTAATAGCGATATTAGATAGGAAATTAGGAAGATAGTACAATTGTCAAATTCATGAAACATATGAATGAAGAAAATAAATTTAATGTGTTTGAATAAGGGTGCTAGGGAGATATTTAGTTAAAAAAGAATGAGGCTATTGAGGAGTGAAGGAGGCTACATAATGATTATTTACATTTCCTGTATAATTCACAAGACACTGTAAGTATAATCAAGTCTTGTAGATTACGGTGGGCAGGACATGCAGCACAAAAGGGAAATTATAAAACAATTTTCAAGGTATTGATTAGCAAACCGAAAGGGAAGAGACCGTTAGAAATACCTAAACGCTGATTAGAAGATGGCGTTAGAATGGAACTGAAAGAGATTGGTTGTAATGAGGAAGACTGTATAGAACTATCTCAATATAGAGATGGGTGGTGTACTTTTGTACGTGCAGCAAAGAACTTTCAAGTTCATAATTCCATAGAGTAAGTATTTGTTAGCTATGAAGAATGGAAATAGGTTCAATTTACATGTTACTTGAACCGATATGAGTATTATATATTCATACGTTCATTGGTTAAATGTATCTCCTAACAAAATAATTCTTTCACCCTGTCAACAAGCATTCAAGACTTCATTGAGCTCATTCCAAAATTCCGATCTCACATTCACGTTTTTACCTTCAACCGGAGCATACATAACCTGCAACCAACATAATTCTACGAATAACTATTTTCATACTTCCCCATAGACGTCAAGATGACACTATCGCATATCTTTTTACAAACAAGCTTAGCTGTTGGGCTAAGGATTAAACCTACGCCTTGACTTCCACTTATCCATTAATCCACACTTGATCACAGTGCCAGGATACTTATCAAAACATCTTTCTATTTTCTCTTGATTTCTCATACACACCAAATATCAATTTTTCTTCCAATAATGTCATCAAACAGTTTACTCTCTTTGCCGCACACTTCTCTCACACTCCACGTTCCAATAGTCCATATTCTCTCCATTTTGTCAAACAATGGGCCCTTAAGTTTTAACCTCAGCTGCCCACTATAACTTTGGTCATCCGAATCTATTATTCCCAGTGTCTTGTATTAATTTTAAATAGAGTAGACCAGGTTACTAGCGCTGATCGTACCCGCACCCACGAAAGTATTCGCTTCTTACGGTAAGGATGCTGTGCTGATCGGTATTGGAACACTTTAGTCAGTATACCCCAAGTACAACCATTAATCAATCTTACCCGAGAGTGCCACCACTATTCCTGAAACCAGTATCCCTATTAAAGAGACTGCCTTGCTGGCCAGTTTACCATTGCCCATGTAACTAAAAGTAGGAATAATTATTAAATCTTATCCTAGCCTCTGAACATGACATATTTTACCAATTGTAGCAGGGTTCTGTTTTATCTTGACCATTTAACTGTCCAGATATTTGTTTCACGATAGCTGTCAAATACTGTACTTGAATGAATTTAGCAGGAAATATTTTTAAACCTGGCAGATAAAAATATGTGGATGGTTCCACGATCTGATTATACATTTCATTATGGTGGAAACTCAAATATATGTACACCAGTTTGTTCAACTTAAAATACCAAATGTGTGGACCAATTTTAACAATATTGGCTAGGAGAATATTTTAACCTAGTCTAAACGAGTTATATAATTTTGTTTTTGCTCTGGTTATCTATCTAAATATTAAGGCAGCAGTTTAAAAAATGTCTCGTTTAGTATCTTATCTCAAGCTATTAAAGTTTTAAAGATTTATTGGCATACCTAAGAATTATTTCTAACTTTTTTTTTACTTCAATTAGAATTTTCACATCTTGAACCACGTGTAAAACAATTGGTTTCTATGAATTTAATATACTGTCCCCCTATCTCCCTTAAGCTCTCGTGGGGCTATTACTCAGGATGGACTCTTTTTTTGTGAAGCTATGGGTGGTAACAATTATATGTACAGTTCTATATATAATATGTTTAAATAATTTAACAAAAAAACATAGTACTGTGAGATGCTTGTTTGCTATACAAAGGCTTGATTATATTGTCAATGACAGAAGATTGTTATAAGTTGCTAGTCACTTCTTTGCTCTAACAGTCCTTATAACCTATCTAGAAGGGTTTTCGAGTTTTCATCTATAGTCTTAAAAAGTTCACAATCAAGTAACTAGCTTGTACTGCTTGGTTCCCCATACTCACTTTCGAGCTCGTAGTTTAACTCTCCCACGGTCATGCAATCGACGCGCAAAGATCACTTACATCAGCCCGGGCATGTGGCAGGACTTTCTACAGGAATTCATTAATCGGAAAGGCAGTTATACTGAAAGGATAAACGATACCAACGTTTGAGTGTGGGCTAGTACGCGACCACCCTGTAGCATTGGATGTTTTATGATAGACACGAGACAAACATAAATAGTCAAGACTTACCCCGTTTGCTTGTTGACTGGGGCTGCGTGGAAGAACGACACAAAACCACCTAACGCACCTTCACTGAACCGGGAAAATTGAATACTGACTGTGAAGACTGAATGGCAAGTTCAAGCCAACGCCTTGGGTTGAATGGACTTGCGCAGTAAAGAGATCTCCTCCGAGAAGATTCTCGAACGCCCACGGCCTCTCTCGAAGCGAATCAACTTGCGCGTTCTTGTGTTCCTTTTTTATTCTCGAATGTTATTCCCCCCTTTTTTCCCCTCTTCCCCTCTTCTGTGCTTTAGGGTATATATTCTAGTGCCTGTGGCTACGAAATTTACAATTGGGCCTGAGTCTTATCAGGGATAGGATAAAGCTCCGGCTTTCAGCTACGTAAAATGTAAGAACTAAATCAGTTTTCGGCAAATTAAACTTCTTTTTTTTAAATGTAAATCTTTTCAAAATTCAATTTTGGCTTAAATTTCAAATAACTTTAAAATCAATCTGACAGTTAGGAACATAGTTTTTTTAGAGATCACTTTATTGCAAGGTCAGGGTGACTTATCGCCAGTAGAGTCACGAATAATCGATTGTATCGATTATGTACTGTATTGTTTAAATTAATGTTCACGGGAACTATTTTATAGTGTCAGACTTCTATGCTGGCGGCCGGGGTTCAATCCTCAGTTCCGGCAAAGATTTATCTGATTACTAAACCCTTCCTTCACCTCTGACAGGATATCTTGTGAATGTGGGGAATGCCAGGCCTCCACAGTGGTTCGGATTCCACGTTAAACTGTAGGTCCTCCATTTCATCTCACAATCACCCTACCATTACACATTAGCGTAAGTGCATATAACCCAAATGGGTAGTAAGACGCGGTGCTAATAATAATAATAATAATAATAATAATAATAATAATAATAATAATAATAATAATAATAATAACTATTTTATATTTGAAATTAGTTTATCTTGTTGCCATTTGTTACGTCCCGTTTTAATGGGCGAATATTTAGTAATGGAATTTAACATATCTTATTGTCATACACTATGTGTCATTTCTTATGGACAAATATTTAGTATTTGAATTTAACATATCTTATTGTAATACGCTATGTGCCATTTCTTATGGACGAATATTTTATATTTGAAATTAGTTTATCTTGTTGCCATTTGCTATGTCCCATTTTAATGGGCGAACACTTAATATTTGAATTTAACTTATTTTGTTGCCATATGCTATGTGCCATTCCTAATGGACGTATATATTATATTTGAAATTAGATTGTATTGTTGTCATTGACTAGGTGCCATTTTTAAAGGATTGATATTTAATGATGGAATTCAAATTATCATGTTGTTATTTACAATGCACCATTTCTTATGGGCGACATCTTAAGTTAACATTTAAGTAATCTGATGAATATTTAACCTCAGACTCTTTGCTTTGACTTCAATTCATAGTTGTTTATGAATTTAATCTATTTTCTTTATACATCGCAACAACAACAATGTATATATTTAATGGAACTGTTAAACATCTAATCGAGCTATAGCTAATAAATATCTGCTAACTTTGACTTATATATATATATATATATATATCCCATCATACCCAAGGTACTACGTAAAATATATATCTATTGTTTATTGTGAATGTTAGGCAGGTTGCAGTCTCTAACTTTTCCTGAGGTAGACGATCCATTTCGATAGCTCAGCAACAGGTGTGAGAGTTGCGAGCTTCAGTATTGAATGTTTTGAGTATAACATTCAAAGTCTTGAACTCCATAGCACTCACTTCTATTGTTGTTCCCCCCTTTTTGTATTATTTTTGTATTATTTGGGCATCCTCCCCTTGAGGATGCTACAACCCTTCTTGGCTCTGGAGCCGTGCTATTCATAAAATATTAATTTCGTTGGTTAAGAGTAGTCGCGGCCATGTTCATGTAACTAAACATCTTACATTCAGACCCTGGTTCCGAGTTTATTTCATAGTTGGCGTGAGCTTGCCTCTTTCGTGGGTTTTGAACAAACTACTTTTGTTCCGGTTCTTTCCGCACTCTACCGTTTTACTCCAATGGATTTCAGGCTTGCCATAGTGTAAGGGTAGTTTCCTGTAATTAGTTAGTAATTTGTTTTAGTTATCTCTATGCGTTTGAAGGTATTTTATATAGAATTTATAGCTGGTTTTAAGTGTAAAACGCCCATTTCATTGAAATGTCAATATTGGTTTTTAATAAATTGTTTAAGAATAGAAACCAAGAGAGTTAGGGAAGTTTTGTTGATAGTGTAGGAAAATGAGCGGTACCTGAAAGAGTTTGTTTTGCTGGAGTTTTCTTAGTTTGTCTGATACTCGTGTCGAAAATGAGAAAGAGGAAGGTGGATTTTTTGGATTGTTGAATTAAAGGGAGAAATAATTCAACTAAAACTATAAACATGCGCAGCCATCGGTACATATGTTCACCGGTGTTAGGGCCTCAGTGAGTGATGATGTGGGAGGCTACTACCAGAGCCTCACGTTTTGATTCCCTAGAAAATAATATAGGGATAAGGAAAACAACAATCGGTTGTTTATCCGATTTCACTTAATGGAACTAACGGGACAAAAGGTAATCTCCAAGCACGTTTTCCCACCTAAGAGAGTCAGTTAAGGTAATGGAATTCCAAGCAACAGTAGCTTATTCTAATTTAGATCTAACCAGTGCGTAGTACAGACATAAAAAACAGTAAATTTTTGTAAATTATGACGTAATACATTTAATAAATCCAAGTAATTTAAATGACTGTGAAATTACAAGGTCAACATGAAAGTGGGAAAAATATTTGCTATCGAGAAGAACACCAAGATCATTAATATAAAGTGTGCTAATTATGTTTTAATTGCCCAACTTTATAAGTAAAACATAAAGGATTAGTTTTCCTAATAAAAGTTATAGATTTGGTCTTAAATTTATTAATAGACATTTCATTTTGAAAATACCATTGTATTATTATTATTAGCACCACGTCTTACTACCCGTTCGGGTTATACGCACTTACACTAATGTGTAATGGTAGGGTGATTGTGAGGTGAAATGAAGGACCTATGGTTTAACGTGGAATCCGAACCACGGTGGAGGCCTGGCATTCCCCACATTCACAAGATGAAGACCATTGTAGAATACCATTTACATCACTTTGTATCTCTAAACAATCTGCAATTGATTTGATAATTTTAAATAAATTTACATCATCAACAAAGAGTAAATAATTAGACGAGTTCACATATTTAACAATGTAATAATAATAATAATAATAATAATAATGGGAAGAGAATATTATTATTAAAAAAATGATTGTATAACAGATAATAATTAACTGAAAACACTCAACCACTTTTATTAAAACTGGTATACCGTACGAGATGTTTCATAATATATTTAAAAATAAATATGAAAACTAAATTTAATCATTTTAAATAATTTGAAGGGAAAGCCATATTTTAAATACATAAAATAAGCAGTCCAAACTAATTAATTACATTAATGGCAGTGTTGGCTCGTGTAAAGGGCCTGTGGAATTGCAGAACCACCTATTTCCACTAGATATTATTGATAACATTTAATATGATGAGTCCTTTTTTCTTTAATTCTTTATTTATTTTTGTAGTACAATATATATTCCTTTAGCTTAATGTCAGTACTTCAGTAGCCATCCCCCAGTTTATGAAAAAGATACAAAAATCTTTGTATGTAACTGTGCGCTTCACAGTGCTAGTGACGTGGTGTTTGACTGTTGTGCGCATGCGCACTTAGGAGGGTGGTGGAGAGGAAGGTGGGACTGCCAGGTAGAGAGAGCTCTGTTGCTCTCGCAGTCCCGGCTCTGTCGTGATGGTGGAAGGAAGTTTTTTTTACTCAGTGTGTGTTGTGCTTAAAAACCGTGTACCATATTCTTGAATGTGATAAAGTTTAGAATAGTGTATAGTAAGACTATTATTCTGCTTCCAGCTATTCTATTTGATTAATTTTTTTCGTTTCTCTTATTTAACAGAAAGACTAAATGCGCTTGTGGTACTTTCAATGTATTTTTTTTTCTCAATTGTCATCCAAAGATCAAGGAGAAAACATTGAACCTTTTGCGCAAATTAAAACAAGAAAAATGGATTTCATTTTAAAAGAAAAGATTGAGCTTGAACTCTGAAAATTTAGGTTAAAGCAAGTAAAAAACACTTTTTTGTTAAAATTTTATCAAGTTGAATAGATTTTATTCTTATACATGCTTTTTCTACTCTTTGCATAATTTTAAAACAAAGGCTAAACATTTTCTGGAGCAGCACCCCCACTAATTTTAGCTACGATGTTGCTAAAACTAGATGCAAAATATATTGTGTATAAACAGTAGCGGATTCAGAAAAAAAAAAAAACATGAGGGATACCATGATTCAAGTAATTATACTACTAACCTACCCTAATCTGTAGGCTTTATTAGATAAACTCGAGAGCCCAGCGAGGAAAATATGGGAGGGAGGTATCTAAAGTACAATGATGTAATTTTCAACAAGTCATAGCGTTGGGATGGCCTCGACACATGCGCACAATGTCGAAAGAGCGTCATTCACGGGGGTAGGGTAACATACGTTATTTCACAGAGCGCCACTTTCATGAGTTCTAGCGCCTGCGCGTTTCTCGCCACTCGGGGATAATGGGTCGGGCTACTTAGCACTCCGTGACTTCATTCATGTTTAAAATGAACGGTTGATGGTCCTGTGTGTTGATATTTGTGGAGGATTGAAATACGGCGCTGGTCTCCTGGTAAAACGGGGTAGGTGTGTGTACTTTGTAGGTGGTGGAGGTTCGGTGGTGTAGATGTTTGTAGCCACGTTACAGGTACATTTCCTCACTGTCAAAACTTATTTTAATTTATAGTAAAATAATTCCAGGGGTTTACAGTACTATTTAATATAATGTTATAGAGGATGACAATCAAGTCAAAGAAGTCTGGGTAATTCATATCTTTCACATGGTATGGTTGGTTATTTTTGTTATGTAATATTTTAAATTGTGCTAATATAAAAATTACTAATCAATCTATCATAGTGTAAACCGGGACATACTTTTTTGCAGATGCTATGGCACTACGCATAGAATCTGCTTCCATATAGCTGTGCATACTATCTAAAAATGTGTGTTCAATAACACATGCATTAGTTTGTTGGACCAGATAGAGCAACACGAGAGCCAATTGTTTGTTTCTGTTCTGTTCTCCACAGGTATCAGAAAATAGTGATACTCCAGTGATATGACAAGTTAGATTGACTAAGTATTGGAATAAGCAGCTTCCTATTTCAGAACTACATATATCTTACCATGAAGCTTTGACCAGAAAAAGTAATATGAATCATTTGGTGGTGCAGATTCATAAATTTTCAAATTATATGCTTAAGTATTTCTACTGTAGTACATGGCGCTTACATCTGATGATGGTATTTGCAGCACCAGAATGCAAATCAAATGAAACCGAGAGAAAAGGGTTTTAATTTATTGCCCTTTCCTTTTCATACTTTTTTGCATTATAACAATCTACTTTCCGTTTTTGATGGTTTTCATAATTTTTAGTTAAATCTTTTTTTAGCTCAGGGTTTGAATTCTCATAATTTTAACAAATCTGGCAATGATCCTTCTTTGGTTTAAAATAACTTAAGCGGTATTCATTTCCAAAAATCCATTTGTACGTTATAAATGAAACAGGTTTCTTCTACTCATCATCTTTTGATTTCAAATATTCTTCTTTGTAGAGTGCATACATTTTCGTTATAGTTAGATTGATATCCAAATATTATTTTTTTGTGCTCTGTCTCGAGTAATGGGATTCCATCTTTCGGAAACTTTCAATGTGTATTTTAGAAAGTGCAACTTTTTATGGGTTAGTTTTCGTTGGTTCTTTTCTTCCATGTTTATCATCTACTTCTTAAGTGCCAGATATCCTTCTGTATTTAAATGCATTTATAACTACAACATCTTAGGGAAAAATTATTGACACGCTCTATAATTATTTCTTTCAAATTCAAAATAGTATTGTTTTTATTGCTACGATGTGTCCCTTCACAGTTCTTCTGTCATCTTCTTTCAGGAAGACAACTTTTTATCCTACTGATCAAAAAATCTTTCAGTTTTTGAAAATCTGAAAGCTTCCAATAAGTCGTACACAGTACTTATAGCTGGTCTTCTGATGGTTTTTAACTTCAATTAAATCGGTATTTTCCTCAATTAATTGCTTGTGGTGTTCTCGTAGGCCGATTCTTATTCTTAATCTGGTAAGTTAATAACTCACTTCTTATTCTCTTTGCCACATTACACTTCCAACTGTTCTCGTCTCGCTTCCTCCAACACATACATCTTTTCTTCCCTCTTCCTTCAACAGTGTATTCCTCATTTATCTTGTCATCTGTTAACAAATCCAAGTATTTTACTAATTTGATTTTAAAATACTTAGTCAAACGTCAATAAAAAACACAAATCACTCCAGTTAAGTTTAAAAGAATAATGTAGTTTACTTTACCTGCAATTGAATCCTCCTCTACATCATAATTCGCAGATTATGGGCAATAATTTGGATCTTCATCCTGGTGATCATCAACAAACAATTTATTTCCATATATTTCCTCACTCTGATTACTGCTATTATTTATCGTTGGAGTGGAAATATGATTTGCTGGCCCCTCAGATATTGTAACATTGATTAGCCATTACTACTTCTTCTACACATAATGTGGTTTCTGTTTCTGAGAACAAAATATCCACAACAGATCTAGCCGAGGTTTATCCATATTTATTGTTTTCCTTGACATCAATATCAACAACAGTTTCATCTGATATATCATAAACGTTTCTTATTGTTGACCAATCTATATCAAGCACAGGAAGCTCAGATTGAATGTCAGAATTATTACACTGGTCATTGACTGAAATAACATTTTAAGTTATAGCTCTCATACTTTTCATCTGAAATTGTGAATTAATTTAACTAAACTGATACCATAATAATACAATTATTAAATTGAATTAATAAATTAGAAGTAAAAGTACAGCATTGACCCTGAAAAAATATACAAAATCAAATAAAATAAAATGAATATAATTGCATCCCAGCAGGAAAATTTTTTCATTACAGAAACCATTAAAATAATGTAAATTAAATTTGAAAAATTACTTTTATTAATTTTCAGTAAAAATAAAAACAATATTATTATTTATTATTATTATTATTATTATTATTATTATAAGATAAAAGTATTTGTACAACATACCATTGAAAGACCATCAAGTTTTACTGCCAAATAAAACTCGGTTACTAAATAAAAATGAATGAAACTAGAATAAAAACTAGTTTAATAATGTATTAAGGTTTTGTATTTGGTAAATAATATAAGATAGGTACAATCCTACAATTATGTTAATATTTTAAGCAATTAATATCTATGCTTGATAAATCAAGTAAAGCAAAAATAATTGTGGGGAAAATATAGTTACAAAAATATAGATCTTTAGTTAAGTGTTATAGGTTAATATTTGACTTGGATTCATAAATATTACTGCACGACGCGTGGTGGTGGTAAGGGGGCCGCCGCGCGTGAAGTTTCCAAATCTTCTATTCCCCTTTCCCCTGTTGTTAGATTCTCAATTAGATCCGTGTCTGGCTCTGCCTTACTTGACACTGGTTCAAGTGCTTCGTTCATTAGTGTTGAATTTTTGAATAGTTTAAATAAAGTTGGGGAGATATTGGTGGGGAAAGTCGATGTTAAGGCCTTTGTCTTAGGCAATGGCAACCTCCTTAAGGTTAGTGAGAAAGTGAGTCTTTCCATAAAAATAATGGGGTTTTCTTGGAAGAGGGACTTGTTTTGTGTTCCATCATTACCCTACGACATAATTTTAGTTAATGACTTCCTGTGGGGAACTGGTGCCATCATTGACCTGGCTAGGAAGGAGTTAAGTTTTGGGTTTTCACCCAGGGTTAAAGTCCCGTTTTATACAAATCATATTTTTCATAGCTTATGTTTGTTTGATAATGGTGAAGTAGCCATTAGGGGTCTGATTTCTAAGTTTTCTGACGTCATTACTACCAGGTTAGGTAGGTGTAATGTCCTGCCTTATGAAATCGTAATGAGTGACAACATTCCCATTAGATCAGGTCCATACTCATGTGCTCCGCCCAAAATGAAGGTTTTTCGGGAGTTGATCAATGATTTAGAATCAAAAGGGGTCATACGTCCCTCTAACTCACTGTATGCTAGTCCTGCATGTATTATACCCAAAAAAGGGGAGGGCTTCAGGCTTATCGTCGATTATAGGAAGGTCAACAAAAAGATTCAGTTTGACTCATACCCAATGCCTAGCGTAGAATCAGCATCTTGGTAGAGCTCGTGTATTTAGCCTGATTGATCTCAACGCAAGCTTTTTGCAAAGCGCCTTGATAGAGTCTTCAAAAAAGTTCACTGCTTTTGTCACTCCGTGGATACAATACGAATTTAACTGTGTTCCCCTTGGCTGTAGTATAGGTGGACAAGCCTTAAGTCGCGTATTGGACCATGTGATGTCTGACATAAAATACGATTATGTATTTAACTATTTGGATGAAATATGTGTATATAGCAATTCGCTTGAGGATCATTTAGTGCATTTAGAGGAAGTGTTGACTCGATTACGGCGAGTAGGCCTGACCGTAAATCCCGATAATGTTACTTGGGCAAAACCCTCCATCAAATACCGTTACTTGGGCAAAACCCTCCATCAAATACCTGGGGTACGTTATTTCTGAGGGAAACCTCCTTATCGATCCCGAGAGGATTAGCCCTATCATTAATTATCCTCCCCCTCAAATCTCAAGGGCGTGATGCGTATTGTTGGCATGTGTGCCTATTACGCCAGATTTGTCCCGGCCTTTTCGGAGATTACCGCTCCGCTAAATGCTCTAAAGAGGAAAGGTGTCACCTTTTACTGGGGTGAGGAGCAGGCACGGGCTTTTAACCTATTGAAAGAAAAGCTTATCTCCCCCGAGGTACTAAGGATGCCCGATTTTTCTATCCCATTTCTCCTTCATGTTGATGCTTCTTCTGTGGTCTGGTGGCTGTGTTGTCTCAGAGGTCATCGGAGGAAGTCCGGCCGGTAGCCTTTGCTAGTCGGACTCTCACCGATGCCGAGAGGCGATACAGCGCCTATGAAAAGGAATGTCTCGCCTGTGTCACAGGCGTTGAGAGTTTCGCCGACTATCTAGAACAAAGAGTATTCGAGCTTTACACTGATAACCAGGCACTTGCGTGGATGTGGGGCCACCCCAAGCAGCTAGGGAAAATAGGGAGATGGGTTTGGAGACTATCTAGGTTCAAGTTCTCCACCCACCACATTTCCGGGAGACATAACGTTGTGGCAGATGCTTTGTCCCGCATGGCGGAAGATAACTCTCCTATTGGTTCTCTCGAGGTAGCTCCTGCTTCCTGTGTTATTCGGTCCATTCCTGAATCTTTTACGTCAATTGGAAACCACCAAAATAACGATCCGTGGTGTGTAGAATTAAAAGACAGGATATCTAGAGGGGAGAAAATAGGGTCATATGCTATATTCAATGGGAAGTGCAGGAAAGTTGTTGTGCCAGGGGCGGTGCGATCAATGTTGCTGGAATATTTCCATGATTCTGCATATGGTGGCCATCTTGGAGTTTTGAAAACCTTTAAGAAAATTATTAAGGAGTTCTTCTGGCCCGGTTTGTATAACGATGTGAAAGAGTGGGTTAGCCATTGTGAGAGCTGTCTAAATGCTAAACCCGCCCAAAATTCCAGAGTTGGGTTCCATTCGGCCGATGTTGCCCAACGTCCCTGGGACAAGGTCTTCATCGATTATATGGGGCCAATCACCCATTCCACCTTAGGTAATTCGTGTATCCTTATATTAGTGGACGCCTTTTCCAAGTTCGTGGTTCTCATCCCGTTGCGCAACATGAAGGCAACCACTACTGTCAACGCCCTCTGCAGGCGAGTGTGGGCTTTATTTGGAGCACCACGTGTTGTGGTCAGTGATAATGGTCCTTTCTTCAGATCGAGCTGTTTCAAAAACATGTGTTTCGGTTGGGGAATTAAACATGTAACCACTAGCCCCTACCACCCCGGACCCAATCAGGTGGAAAGATTCAACCGCAACTTGGTCATAGCTCTTACTATTTTTCACAGTGAGACGCAGAATAAGTCGGATCAGGAATTAGATTTTTTAAATCTAGCTTTCAATTCTGCTTTCCACGAGTCTATTGGCTGTTCACCAGCTTCCATCTTTCTGGGTAGAGAGCTGAATCACCCCCTATTAGCCATTTGGAACATAGAACCGTTATTAAAGTGTTATGAGGACTCCTCCCATAAGGATAGATGTCAACGTGCCCTGGATCATCTTAAATGGGCTCAAAGAATGGTGGCTGGCGCTTATAATAAAGGGAGACTCCCCGTTCCCTTCAGTGTAGGGGATAACGTTTTATGTAAGGAATTCCCTTTGAGCTCCTCGGCGGAGAAGAGATCAGCGAAGTTGTGACAGAGGTGGAGTGGTCCATGGACAGTGGACAAGTTTTTGACCCCCGTGACCGTCTATCTCAGGAGTGTAAAGGATGCAACTACGTCCAGGAGAGCGCACGTCAGCCACTTAAAGATGACGTAAGCCCAATTGTCCCTTGGGATATGATGTGGGCATTGTGGTGTAATTAGTTATATAAAAAAAATTAAAAAATATATTATTGTGGGAATTAGCTAGCGTATTTATAAATATATTTATATAGGTCTAGAGTAGGCAGGTAAATTGTAGGTTTTATTGTTAAATATATATATTTCCCTTACGCCTGGGCCCAGGACAAGAAATATGATTCATAATAACAAAATATATATATATATTTTTATTATGTGGCGGACAAGTATGTACCTGTGTACGTCAACATGTTATTTGCAAGTGTTATATTTATAATCCAGTGCGCCGGACAGCTAATGACTTGCTGATTTTGTGCTTCTGTTGGCCACTGGGGCGGAGAACTGGACCATACATAAAAGTGTATTATTTGAATTGTCTCGTATGAGATCGAGACATAGGACCTTTTCTAAACATTGAATAAAAATCCCAATTTGATAGGGAAGAGACATTTGAATTCTGTGTACTGCGTGATTTTTTTTGTGTGTACAGCTCAGTGGTGTCCGATCATCAAGGTCTTCTCCTTCCCCTTCCTCTTTCCCGTGCGCATGCTGCAAGATATTGACGTGGTGTAACGGAGACTATAGTGGCCGTCCTCGAGGGTTGAACCGACTGGAACCCCGGCAACAAGGATGGACATCTGGACGACCTGACATGTAACTTGGTACAGGATCCCGTCGACAGCCCAGGTGAGCTACCCGTTCCGGTCTACCTTGATCCATGGATACCCATCTGGCACCGAGGATGGAAAGCGTGCCAATGGAAATCTCCTTTGAATAGTGGACATCACTAGTCCATAGCTGGTGTTCCGTGGATGCTACAAGATCAAGTAGAAGGAAGTGGCAACCCACTCCCTCCCCCTGTTGCGCCTCTTAAAAGGGGGGGGGGGATTTGTTGCATTGGACGTTATATGGGAGACGCTAAAACAAAACAAATAGAAGAGACTTACTGCATTCGCTTGTCGACTGAGCCTGTGGGGAAGAACGGCTCAAAACCTCCGGACGAACTTTCACTGACCCTGGAGAACAAGACACTAAGAGCGCATAATGACTGGCAAGCTCAGCCGACGCCCAGAGCTGGCTGGACATGCGCAGTAACGAGTTCCAGTTACGAGAAGGTTCCCGAAGCTCAGCATGTTTGCATATTGTTCCATTTAGGTCCTGAATGTGTCCCACCCCTTCTCCTTTCGTCCTCTACTGAGTTTTGTATATATTCTGTTCTCTGTATCGATAACGACACAATTGGGCCTGTGTCATAGCAGGAATAACATAAGCTCCGGCTTTCGGCGACTAAAGTGTAAGATCTAAATTCAGTTTTGGCTTATAAAACCTTTTTTTATATACTATGATACTTTTCAAAATTCTTTTTCGGCCATATATTTAAATACATCTAAATTTATATTTTATGGTTAGGAACATTTCCTTGTTTTTTTTATAACGAGGTCATGGCGCCTTATCAACAGTAATGACATTTATATTTCGATAGTTTCGATAGTTTAGGTCATAATGTATTTAGGAATATTTAATAACTTTCACGGAAACCATTTTCTTGGTCTTGTCGTTAATTTATTATGGATTACTATCTGATATTTGAATTGTAAATTGTGCAAAACTTTTTACGCGCCATTTCTAATGTTTAACTATTTGATATTTAAATTTTTATCATATTGTAATAATCTAATTCTTGAGGGATACCTTTTTGATTGCTGAGTTAAGATTGTTTGTTGTCATTTGCTAAGCTCCTTTTATTCTGAGCGAATATTTAATATTAAAAATAGGAAACAAATATTTGATATTAATAATATAAAATATTTAATAATTTAATGTTACTAGAAGGGCACCTCTTCAAGATAGAGTTATGGTTAACTTCATTGAGGTACATTTTTATATAATACCGTGTGACTATTTTTATAAAGTCTCTTATTAGTCTCGCGTACACTATACACGTGTTGTGAAAACAAATGTTAACATTTCTATGGAATATTTTCATTGGTTTCGAGTCATAATGTTGTTTACCTATATTATATTGTATACTCTGAATCAAACTGTTACGCAACTATTGAGCGTTACTAATAAAAATCGGTCTTTCTTGACCTTTTTTGTATCTTTCTGATATATGCCCCATCATTCCCAAGGAAATTGGTCTAATATTTTGGTTTAGTATGAACTTTAGGAAGACTGCAGTCTCTTGCTGTCTGGTTGAGATAGAGGGTCACATTTATAAAATCCACAAACTGGTTCGAGGGTTGCGAGTTGTGGGACTATAATGTTTTGTGGTAAGCATTTACAACCTAGAACTCCTCGGCACTCGCTCTGGTTAGCCCCCCCCATTTATTAGTTTTTATATTATGCTATGTGTTTTGTTGGCATCTGCCCCTTTTGGATGCTACAGTTGTAAATGAATGGGTGAAAAAGAGAAAGCTAAAGAGTTTTAAGAATAAAAGAGTATGTATAACTCGGTGTATGGATGTTGTTGAAGGGAAGGAAATAGGCAAAAATAGGTGGGTGTGGAGAAAGTTAGTAAGGATGGATTAAGTTCGATGTAGTTTTTCTTAGTTATATTCACAGTTTCTCGTCCACCACGTAAAGGATGGCGTAATTAAGTATGTATGTATGTATGTATGTATGTATGTATGTATGTATGTATGTGTAAATTAATGTATTATAGCCCGCCTCTGTGGCGTAGTTGGCTAACGCGCTTGTCGTATTGAGCCCGACTGCTGAGGACGGGGAGATCGAGGTTCGAATCTCAGTCGGGTGAACTGGGGGTGGTTTTTCCTAAATGGTTTTCCATTCTCCCTCCACGCAAATGCGGGTTCACTTCCTTTAATTCAACCTTCCCAATTCCTAATCCATTAGTGTAATTAGTACTTAAGCGTATAACCCAAACGTGTATTAAGACGATGTGCTAAATAATAATAATATATTATAGTGTTATAGAGTTAAATTTTTCAATAACATTATGTGTTTACTCAATATGGTTTATAAAATGTTTCTTAGTATTTCAACCACTATACATGATATCTTTACACGACATATTTAATCTAAACTTAATCAAATATATTACAATAAAATATAATTAAATAGATAGCATATAAAATTTATCTTACACCACGTCTTAGTACAAATTCTAACTGCCTACTTTCCACACTAATTAAAGTTATGCTGTAGAAATAAGGAATACATGGATAAGAAGAAATTTACCAGTTTTTTTCTTTTTTTTTTTTTTGTGGAGGGATATTGATTGACAAACTATTCAACAAATATAGCCTCAGGGGGATTCGAGCACCCAGCTTTACATAACCAGTAAACTAGAGTAGATGAGCTTCACGTTTATTCAGAATTTTCACTAAAATGTCATATTAGTTTGGGAACAACCTACTATTTCAATTTAGGAACCAATTCTTAACATATCTGGATGTGACACATTATTTTTTCCTCAAACAAATATAATATATGCGTTTTACACTAGAACTGAAAGCAAAGTCATATCCGTTGGCTGGAAAAAGAGAAGTTATATTCTACGTATGTCTATATTTATTTTCACCATTAAGTTATATGAGGCAACATATATTTATGTTCAATACAGAGAGTGACTATTGAGGGCAAAGCTAAGGTCAAGGTAGTAAACTTAATTCACTATATTTGACGTAGATATCCTATACTTTATATATCAAATCATTAACACAATATTTCGTTACTCAGCTGAATATTTAATGAACTAATATATTATATTTATGTAAAAGAGTACCAGGATTAAGTTTGAGAAAATGCATAGTCAGTTATTTATACAAAAGAGACATTTAAATATCATAATGTTAGCAAAAACTGTTTTTAACACATTCAGTCTTTATTCGAATGCTTCAAGAGTTTGACTACCGTACTTACATATGAAAAGTTTATTCAAACCACTGGTAATAAATATTTAGTTAAAGATTTAGTTTAACATAAAATTTATAAGTTTTATAGTAAGAGGAAGAACTTATAAAATATATCAATTTTATGTTGAAACAAATCTTTCTTGAATTTAAAATTTTTAACACTCCTTACTAAAAATAACTATTAACGTAACTAAAAATATTATTAATAAATTAAAAATGATAGTATATCTAAACCTATCTTTGAATGGAAATTATCTTTTTAAATGGCTTCTTTCATTATCTTAATTTATGAATACTCAACTATTCGAACTAATTGTTATATGTGTGTGTATTTATAAATATACATCCCATTTGTTAACTTTCCAAATTTATTAATCGGACAAATGTCTACACATTTCATTAATCGGACAAATGTCTACACATTTCATGAATTGGCCTCTTTTTCTGACCATTGCACGAGCTGGGCGAGAAAATATTCCAACTGTGCAGCGTTTGTGCTTCCCAATTTATGAATTGGATATTTCATAAACTCGGCAGCTCCATTGACAAGTTTTTGCCCGATGCGTGAAATGGACGTGTGAAGAAAAGGGCTGGTCTTTAAGTTCATTTAAATTTTAATTGATTTAGAATGTAAGGTTAGATTAAGCTACTTTGGATTATATTAGAATAATATCTCAAAACAAATTTCAGTTAATCTTATGATAGATATTACAACAAACTCCAGTTTATGAAATGTGCAAGATTTAATGGTATTTATTCCCAGTTGGTGAAATGGTCAATCGAAGAAGTCAAGTCAAGGCGTAAGCAAAAATTTGCACCACTCTTGAAATGGACAGTTTCACTTTTGCGGTAACATATATAATTTAAAAAAAACTATGGGCCCACCTCTACAGAAATGTATGGCCAACAACTATCAATCTATTTTATTTATTTGGTGGATTGTAAAGAGAAAGTTAAAAAGGGCTTTTAACTTAGTTTGTAGCGTCAGAATGTTGTGTCACAAGTCTGATTAAATGATAGCTCAACGTTTACAAAAGTTAATTTTTAATTTAATTACTTTATTAATTGATGGCATTAAGAGCTCGAGCGTTCATTGCCACACTTACAAAGGTATGCCATCCATCCCTATCTTGAGCTAGTTCTATCGAATCCACCACATTACACCCTATCTCTTTTAGGTTAATTCCAATGTTATCCTATACTCTGCTTATATTTCTTCTCAACGGTCTCTTGACCACGTACAAGGTTGTAGAATTTCCCATTTGAGCTGCATGTCCTATCCACTGTAATCTACGAGACTTGATTATCCTAACAAAGTCTTGAAATCAGTACGGGGTATGTAAAACATCATAATGTAACCTACTCCAACTACCAGTAGCCTCGCCCCTTTTTGGAAAAAATATATTTCTTTTTATCATGTTTTCGAACACTCTAAATTCGTTTTCATCTTATAAAGTAGGACATCACATTTAACAGCCATAGAAAACAAACGGTAAAATTATTGGTTTTGTATATTCTGAATTTTACATTCCTTGAAAGAATGCAAACTTAGTGACTGAGCAATATCATGTAATTGTCACTGTATTATTTTACTAATTTCCATTATAATATCGTTATTGCTAGTTACAATTATTCCCAAATAGTAAATATTTAAATTCATTAATCCTATCAAATGATATTTTGTTCGCAGTAATCTTTAAAGTATTGACCCAAATGTGTTTTATTTGTGTTACTGTTCAGATTCACTTCTAAACCTATTTCCTTACTACCTTGATAAATGTCTGCATTTCTTTTAACAACTTCCTTACTCTTGCCCAACAAAACTAGATAATTTACATATTCTATTACATTAGATAAAAAATAAAAGCCATTTATTTAATAAAGTAAATTATAATAAGAAATGCAATCAAGGATTTGGCTAATTCTTGTTAAAATAATACTTTAATGACTTAAAAATGAGACTAGTAATAAGAGTAATAATGTGTGATAAGATAAAAGCTATAATCATTCACAACAATGTATTATATATTTAGTTATTCAATGTGCTTAAGTTTCTCCCCTATTAGCCATCTATAAACCAACACTAAATATATGTTAATATTTAGCACGATCTCAACTTATGTTAACTAAAATTTGGTTGCTTGCCTAATCTTTCTAAAACTTCTTAGCCGATGGCGTGTTCAAACGGCTCATTCTAAATTGGGTAGACCTAACACTTCAGTCACAAGTCAGTGAAGATGTTGAGACGGTGAAGAATGTTGCAATTATAGCGCAACACCTCAGTCAACTCTTCCAGTCGAGAGAACCAAGCATCACGTGATCGTCTCCCACCACTTTACTAAAATGGAACTAGGCATGGTGAAAATAGATCTCTCCTTAAATACCCCTCCTTTACCAGCTTTTTTGATCATATAAATTAATATGTTCAGCACATAATATGGAACTTAATATTCAATAACTGACCGAAGAAGACATTTGATTTTAGTCACATGAGGCTCAATGTTAATCTAATGTCCAAGAAGGTATCAGTGATCCCGATGACTCGGTGGGAGGATTCAATTTTGAACTCATAGGTCTCCTTATGAGATGGGATTAGTTGCTTAACGTCTAATTAGATTGGAGGAAGTTTGTATGTCGATATATCTAAAGTTAATTTGTAATTTAATCATGAACTTCACCTAGGAGTAGCTAACTCACTCAGCTTATTGTATAATATTGCTGGGATCTTAGCTTAAATACTTGCACTAGGACGTGTATAGGTCGTTGATTAATGTAATCTCTGTTTGGTGTCTTTAGGAGCATGTGTGTTTATATTATAACTTCTTAAATTATAGACGTTATTGCCGTAATGTTTTGTATTACTCCCTGTCGTGGTTGGGGTCAAGGTAATTTTATTTTTATTGTTGTAAAGGGGTTCTACAATTATTTATAAAAGTGGATTTGATAATATTTATGACTTGAGAAAGTGAGGCTAGTGCACCCGTCCTTAAGAGACAAAAGGAAAGACGTACAACATTTCAATAGCAAACAACACACCTATAATGCAGAGTGAACCCTTTAGAATAATATATATATATATATATATATATATATATATATATTATTATTACAATTTGTCTCGTGGCCCTATTGTAATGCTCCACACAAAACAGCTATCGTTGTTCCATTCTATTGTTGATTAATATATGTATATATTCCCCTTTTGGCAACTTAGATGCTAATGTGAGGTGATCCAGTTATCCAGCTATATATTTTTATATATATATATATAATAACTGTTTCCAGCTGGATCACCTCATCCAGTTATCATATATATATGATAAATGTTTCCAGCTGAATCACCTCACATAGCATCTAAGTTGTCAAAAGGGGAATATATACATAATTATATTAGTCAACAACAGAATGGAACAACGATAGCTGTTGTGAGCGGAGCATTACAAGTGGGCCACAAGACCAATTATTCCATAAGCTCACAGGTGAATTGGGCCACATTCGTTGACCAGGAGGATTATTAAAGATATAGATCTATTATACAGTTAGGCCACGTATACCTGTTATAAGACAAGGTTGTGCATAGACGTATAAAAACATATAAGTACAAACTATAGTAATTAAGTAAGTATAAAGTAACCACCCTTAATTTAAGGGCTACGGGCTACGGTCACAATCAAAAAAAATCCTGGTATAGACAGACATGGGGACAGACAGAAAAAAAATCCCCTTTTTTATGTTTGGGCTTACTTAATTGCTTTAATTAATTAATTAATTCTTATTTGATTCACAATAAATGCTAAACCTTGTTAAACACTTTTCAGGCTTGTTGTGTAATTCACACGTAAGTAAGCCGCATTAAATTATTTTTGAAAACTAAACATGTACTATTATTTGTCATGTAAAATTATACCCACAAATCAGTTTTGAACAAAATTGTTAAAATCGTTTTTAATTCAATTTTGAAAATCATTTATCAATACACTTTCTATAAAATAATTTTCAAACCAAAAAAGAGTAGCTATTGAATGTTATTTTTCAGGTGCTTTTTATCATGTTATACACATCCTAGAAATATATTTTTAACGCAATCATTAGGGCAATTTTTGAAGAAAAATTAAATATTCTAAAACATCACTCATTGGTAAACTACCCTTAATTTAATGGCTAGGATCACAATAAAACAAAAGCTGGACATATTGAATATATAACCCACTTTTTTATGTTGGGGCTCACATAGAAAGTAAAGATTCATCATTATCATGAGATGGATTATTTTAACGATAATAATATTTTATATTGAACTTTAACCCTTTAATTTCAAAATATAATTTTTCTTCTGACTACCAACTCAATTTTATTTAATGATAAACCATGTTGAGCTATCATAAAACGTCACTCAACTTCAATAGCCTTTAAAACTTATTCTTGGTTCGTTGGCAGTTTCAGAACAGCATCGTGCCTGGTAACGTAAATGTTCTTTCCTACCAAGTCTTTTGCATGATGTTTTGCCCACTCAGATCGGATGAGTTTCGATAGTCGTTCACATGCATTTTACTTAGCTCTTCGCTTTACACCATTGCTTATAGCTTGTCGATTTATATTTCTCACCACTTCATGATTATTTTATCACCGTTGATTATAACATTACTGTCTATGTTGTCCATGTACACTTTTACTGAACACTTCTTGTTTGCACAACTCCAGCGAACTTTACCATAGGTAGCATTCTGAGCCATTGAAAATTTGTTACTTTTTATGACAATAAATTCTTTGACCCTTTCACTCCACATAAACAAACCTTCCATATTTTAATCACTGAAACATTACAATAAGGGATTTCTATAGTTTTGATGTATAATGGGTTGACATGTCTATGCACAACCTTGTCTCATAACTGGTATACGTGGCCCAACAGTAATGTTTACGTAAAATTTATATGTATTCCAATTGTAATGTGGGTAATGTGGGATGGTTCAAAGTAGAGTCAAGGAATGGTGCACTCCTGTTTCCCGAAGCCCCTGAAGGAACCGGGAAAACGTTTTTGCTGAATTTATTATTGGCGTTCATAAGAAAAATTAGCTTATTCATTCCAGTCAGCTAGACGTCCATTAACCTGTAGTACCACTTTTGAATTTAGAACCTTTTGATGCCAAAGTTTAGTACTAGTTTTGTACCATTTTGTACCCGTACCCGTTTTGAGTAATTAGCATATCAAAGTGGTGACTCTAGGTTAATGCAGTTGTACCACTTTTGATTTTGAACTTTTTTTGATGCCAAAGTTTTGTAATAGTTTTGTACCGTTTTGTAACACAAATAAGTTTTGTACCCGTACTCATTTTCAGTAATTAGCATATCAAAGTGGTGACTCTAGGTTAATTCTGTTGTACCACTTTTGAATTTTTTGATGCCAAGGTTTTGTACTAGTTTTGTACCGTTTTGTAACACAAATAAGTTTTGTACCCGTACCCATTTTGAGTAATTAGCATATCAAAGTGGTGACTCCAGGTTAATGCTGTTGTACCACTTTTGAATTTTTTCATGCCAAAGTTTTGTACTAGTTCTGTACCGTTTTGTACCACAAAGAGAAAGCTTTGTACCCGTACCCATTTTGAGTAATTAGCATATCAAAGTGTCACGTGACTCCAGGTTAATGCTGTTGTACCACTATTGAAATTTTTTCAAATAAATATCTGGTGAGGATAGTGATAAATAATAATGTACACTTATTTATCAGAGAAAAATTTATTTAAGGTAAAATTAGAGAATTTATTTTTGAAGATTTTGTCACCAACTATAATAAATAACCTTTATGAGTGAGTATGTAGCTTACGATTTTGTTGTACCATTTATTTGAGTTTATTAGTAAGCAGGTAAAATAAAAAATAACTAAAATTTAATGTGCTAAATTTGGCAACTGTGCTTTGGCTAATTTTTAAAATTTAAAGGCTAAGGAGGCAATAACATATTTTAAAAGCAGTTTCATTTCGAAGACTATAACAATTTTGACTATAAATATATCTGTTATTTTTATTACTGATATCACCACGTCATACTACCTGTTCATGTTATACGCATATATGATAATCTAATTGGGTGGTAATGAGGAAAGAAGCATTTGAGAGGTTATCTACCAGCATTTTTATTTTGGAAGATGGGGAAACAATTTAGGAAAAACTACCCTCAATAGACTCGACCAGGATTTGCACCCCAAGTGCTCCGCTATCAGCAGGCCAAATTAACACTGTAGTGGCACCTTAGACCACTCAGCCACTGAAGTGGGTATCTGTTATTTAATACGGTGTTTACAGTTTTCAAACATCTATAGGATTTACACAATTTTCCAGAAATAAATGTATTTGGGAATAATTTTTTATCCTATTGGTAGAGTTTAACTTGAGTAATATCTCCATGGTGTCAGCCTGCAAGCAGGCTATACCAATCGAGAGGCTGCCGTATGTTGGCAAAGATAGGGCCAACATTTTCAAGCTGAGGGTGCCATGTGGTTAGCACAACGAGCCCTCCAGACTTCTACCTCAGTTTTCTAGACTGAAGCGCTACTTATTCATTCAATTATCTCCTCATTTGTCCTCACGAGGTTGATTTTGGTTCCGTTTCAGACCCACTGCTTCACAGACAGAATTAGGGGCACTGGGGATCGAACTTGGGACTTCAGTATCTGAAGCCAGTAAATCTGACCACTATACAACAGAGGCGGTCGGGTATTAAATACTTACTTTATGGCATAGGGAACACAAAAGTTCATTAATTTTAATGGTTTTAAATATATATTTACTTATCATCGGCTTCATGTCGTGGTCAATATTGCTAAAGTGCTATGACTGAGCACTGAGTGCACTGTAAGAAATAATCATAAATTTTCCATACAACAATATTGTATTTCTCCCATACTTTTTAATATACCATATGGACATCGGAATTTTACCATATGTCTATCGAACATTTCCAATGCACCCAAAAGTATCCATACATTTATATGGGAAAATTTCAACTTGAATGGGAAACACCGATTCGTAGCTCAGTGCGCATGCGCTATAATAGAAAGAGAGAGAGAGAGACACACGTTTGTCTCCAAGATCAGAAGTTCGCCATATTTGTTTAGAGAAGAACATAGTGTAAATATAAAAGTTATCGAATTATTAATTTTTTTGTTAAAGGAGTATATTTTCTGCTGTATTTTCACACCATTTAGTGAAGAACAAGTTAATTATTTATGAATATAATTTATGATGTGAAAAATGGAGGAATTTCGCTTGTTTAACCTAACTTTGTAATAAGAACAAAACACCACGTGGCAGTTGTTTATTTTGTGATTCAAATTGTTTTCATCTTGTATAAAGATTGAGCTATCATTGCCCTACATGTGACTAAAGCTTAGTAAAATAGGTGTATCATTTGTAATATCGAAAAATATTAGGTACCCTACCAAACTATTTTATTAAATTAAAATATAGGCTGTGTCTGAATAGTAGCGCACTTTTACCCTAGTGCACTTTATTTATTTAAAGGGCGTAAGTCCTTTTTGATGTCTGAATTCTTTTAAAGTGATCTGATGTGATGTGCTCCTTATGTGCACTTATAGGTAAAAAAGATTTTAATGTGCCTAAATAAGTATTATTTGTATGGTATGGGGAAAATACCAATCAAGTATATAAAAATTACAATCTTAATGGCGGTCAAATATTAATTTTTCCATACACAGGTATGGGGAAAATACCAACGAAGTATAAGAAAAATACAATCAACAAAAAGGAGAAATTGTATTTTTTCCATATCCAAACATGGGAAAAATACCAACCCAGTACATGAAAATTACTACCGACGTGTGGCACTTTTCCCATGACTGTGTATGGGAAAACTTCAATACGTGTATGGGTTAATTACTTCCAATACATGTATGGGAATTTTACCACAGATTTTTCTTACAGTGTGCGTAAATTAATCAGCTCAATAACTTGACTAGTTCGATTCCCTGTTAGGTTGAAATTACTTAGTACTAGCGTGATACGAACTCGGCCAAGGCACAAGAGATTTTGAACATACAATAAGTGCGTTACAGAGTGTTAGTAACATTTACTTTCAGCTAAGAGCTTTTCTTTAAAAAAAAAGTACTTGAAATATCAGAATAATCGCTGCATTGTTATATAGAAGTATTTATTTGTATCTTAATTTTGATATTATTTCTACAATAAATAAAATAGTATCGCTGCTCATCCATTGTACTTAAATTAGTATATACAGATAGCCTAAGCGCCAGTAATATGCATACCATTAAAAAAACTTACCCTTTACTACAAGAAGTTAAATAATCAATTATATCTTTGATTTTCTTTGTGCACCCTTTCTTAACAAACTTGTTATTCACAAGGATATAAAATAATATTTTGTAAATACTTCTCCACCTCAAAATTTATACAATCCATTGGATTTTGTTCGAAAGCAAAAAGGTCACATATTGTTAATTATATAAAAAGTAATCACCGTGGGTACTTATTCTTCGGGATTCAATACATTTCTTCCAAAACGAGCGCACAAACTGCGAGAATGCAACAGGTTCAAATTAAAAGTAATCCCATTTAACACGCTAATAAAATAAAATTAACATTTTCACATCTTGACTACCAAAAACTTCGTTCATTAACTTTTTGAAAAATAACTTATTCCAAAGTCCAATGAGAGTCAAATCCTAGACAGTAAAATAAAAACTAGTATATAAAATTATACTGAGAACGTCTCCAAATTACATTTAGACCAAACTTTATTTAAAATAACTATGATATGAGCAGGAATGTTTATTTTCATTTATTATAATAGTGGATTAAAAATTCAATTTACAGTAGTTTTCATTTACTTTGAATACTAACACTTATTATTACAACGTGTAGTGCTCAATAATGATAAAACCGGTGAAAGAATGTAGGATAAGAGTGAAGAATTTTACATGTTTTACTGCCTCAGTTAAATAAGGGCTAATGTCATAAAACTTTGTGTATGGAGAAGCATGTGGCTTTTTATTTGAAAATAATGTATCACTAGAGTAATACTCTCATTGAAGTAAGTAGGGACCAACTATATTTATTCACACAGCAGGAAGACTTTGTGAGTATTTTAGTTACTGAATATATTAAGATGTTTAATTGTTTATATTTAATTACGCAAAATTTTCATAATTGGACATTGGCCCTTCTTATCCTAACGTACATGGTATTAATGTTTCTTTGACTCAAGAAGGTCACAGAGATTAGTTTAACCCTCCATTGCCGCCTGCATTCCGATACAGCAGGTTAGCCAACGCTTGCAAAATGATACTAGCTTGTAAATCGGTAATGATCATACTAACGGCACCTATTATCAGCTATGACAACTAGTTGCAGAAGGAAAAGTTGTATTTAAAACCATGTATTTTGACTAGAGAGTCGACTTGGGAGTCGTTAGAGCTCAATATCGTCGTGATTATTGAAGCTAACCCAAATTAAAAAATATGTCTAAAAAGATAAAGAAATTATTCATTAAATAGTATGTTATAAACAAACACTCTAGCTTAATTGTACAAAGAAAATAAATAAATCCATTAATAATTTTTGTTTTACCATTTAAAATGCATTGAAATGGAAACATTTTAATGAAATTATTTCAATAACTGTTTTTAGCATGGTTTGAAAATTCCATAAGAATTATGAAAGATGCCCAGATATGTTACTAAAATAAATAAAAAACAACAAGGTTGAATTATTAAATATATTTTATTCTAAATTCTTTTGTTTAGAACCGTGCATTTATGGGTAGGCAGGACCTTCAGACATTATTCATTTTCTCCCAGTAAGTGACAAGATTACGTTTTACGTACCAAGTATTACCATATTTCCATACCTATGTTCTACGCCGTAAAGAACAAATCATTATAATGACACGGCGAAATCTATAATTTGTTCATCGGACTTGACTTCATGAAAACAAAATATTATATGTTAACAATTTTATAAGCTACGTCGCTGTATATACTTAAAAGAGACCTAATCAAAATTATCAAATTTAGGAAAATAATACTATTACTACTAATTACTAAAATAAACCAGGATTAATTATACTGATTAAATAATTATTATTTTAGCTACGGATATTTTCGTATTTAAAACATTTTAATACTAACAGTAATATTCTCCAACCCAAAATCCAAACTGGATCTTTCTAGCCTTGTGTTTCATTTTATGCCACTGTAGAAAAAAATCATATATTATAAGTTGATTAGAATAATAACACGTATTATAAGTTTTCCAATTTATGAACTCCAATTTAGTTAGCAAACCAATAATTTTTGAAACTTATTAATCATGCTCATCAAATTCAGTAATTAAATATTTATCAATAAATTATGTATTCTTAAAATTGAAAAAGACACCTGAACACAGGATTAGAACCCGAGACCTTTGGCTTAGTGCGCCAATCTTCTATCCACTGAGCTATCCAGGTATTCTCTCGTGCTCATGGTCATTCTTCACTAATATTTAAAGCAGAGTCTATGATGGACGTGAGGAAATTTTCTGATACTAATGTGATAAACTTTTATTAAGATCACGAGTCAACATCTTAAGTTCGTAACAACACATTGTGTGTCATCACCCAAACGACTTCCATGAATAGGGTGCGTTGGTTCTAGCACCGAAACATTACGGTCAAAAAGCGTTCCAGTGATTAATAGCAATACTGGAACACCAAAAGTAGTACAGGGACAAATGCACCCGATAAGACTTAGATAACCGTTAAAAACTAAAGTTAACTCTCTGAAAATTTCTTGAACAATAACAGGTTTCAATTCAAACTACTCATCAATTTTATGTAACATATTTAACTTGTTGTTTTAAATTGTTCTACATTTTAATCTCCTTTTAAAACTAGCTAATTATGTTATAAGTGTTCGATTTTTACTATTACTCTTAATAATTGGTCAATCTTAGTGTACCCCATGATTTTATTAGTTCATTTCCACGTGAATCCTATTTAAACATTATATTTTAACTACTTTAGTAAAATAGTTGTTACTATTATAATTGTTTGACTTGTGTTTCTATTTTAAATAATTTTAAATCAATATTGTAGTATGTCATGTTATTAGCTATTACTATTTAAATCGTATTAGAGTACACGTTGTAATGTAAATATGTAATACCAAGTATGCTAACATCCTGTAAAGATTAATCATAATATCAATTATACACAATATACTATAGTTATCAACCAATTAAAACCCATACTTTCATTAATCATTAATTATTAAGATGATATCTAAGTCTTAACCTTTACTACATTCATATTTACGATTCATAATTATGTATATTAAAACAAAGATTTTATAATATTTATATCCAACAAGAATTTTAAATAAAAAGATTCACGTTAAATATCAACATGCCAAAAGATAATTTTGAATAAGAGGCTGAAAAGGAATTTAATAGCTTATATTTTACTGGACAAGACGCGTCCTCAATGATAATCCAACCAAGAGTAAAATTCCAAGGCAAAACTAGCTGTGTATAATAATTATTAATCTACAGCTCAGAATGAAGAGTGAAAGATAAGAAAAGGGAGGATTTGAAGGAAAAACTATTTGACAGACACGTGATTGAAGCTTGGTCTGCCTTCAACTATATGCCAGAACCTTGGAGAATGTCAATATAGACAGGCCCATATTCTTCTGGAAGTTTGTAGTCAATTATCGTCTATGGTGGATGCGGTGGCGGTGGATGAGACCGGAACTATCCCAGAGTGCATGTGATTCGGTCAGTCAACTGGTCTAGTAGATTGGAGTTGGTCGTGTTGTTTCGGTCATTGCATGTTGTAGAAGGTTAAGTGGAGTTGGACTTGCTGTTCTTATTTTTGTAGCGTGTATATATCTTACAATAGTTCCTATAGAGCTATTGATAATAGCTAGGTCCAACTGTTTATAACTCGTACCATAATTACTGAGAGATTAGGGTTCAAATTCTGATTGAGTGTACTGAGGGTGATACTTTCAAAAAGGTTTTCCCCTTTACCTCCATGCAAATCTGGGTACACTTCCTCTAAATTTAACCTTAATCATCTTTAATGTTTTAGCATAGTAAGTACATAGGAGTACAACCCATGTAGATAGTTAGATGCAGGGCTAAAAAAATAACAAAAGTCTTAGGTTTAGTCCATTATAGTACAAGAAAAATCGATATAAACTTATACTCTTTTAAAATAAATAAAAATGTAGGTAAACCTACATTAGTATTTATATTTGGTTTCCAAAATAACCTCCCAATATTATTTTCATGGAATTGTCTATCAAGGTGAACATGGCCTTCTTCTCTCTTCCTTTTCCTCAAAATTATACATCTGCTTTAATTGGACCGGCAATATTTTTACAAGTTTGTGAAAGTTCAATGAAACAAATAACCTTCTACCTCAACTCCTTCACTTCTCTCTATCAACACAAACTTGACAAATATGGCATCAACGCTATTATAGGATGGGGGGAACTAGACATTCCTAATACTTCTGCGTCCACAAGTTCCTTAGTAGTGGCGTTGATAGATTCACCAAATAAATAAAAGTTGCATTTTTACATAAAATAGAAGTAGAGGTACGATATTTAGACGACTTTATTAATGTTTCAAATGTATAATGTTTTAAAATCTTAGTTAATAATTAACAATTACATGGAATTTTGTATTTTCATATTTTTTGTTATTTATTAGGTTATGCATAATTTATTATATACATACTTAACATTTAAATAGATTTTACTGAAAAAAAAACATTAACAACATTATCTCAGGATTATTACTAATTTTTGGTATAATATTTCAATTATCTATATGTTTTCATGAAGCATAAAACTTTATTAAAATATGCAGTAAAACTTAGACGTTATTATTAATATAAATTATATGTTTATTAAAATAAGTACATAGATTTCACTCTAAGAGCGACACTCCACAGGATCCACGCAATTAGTCCATATAAAAGAAATTTGATTGTTTGGTGTGCAATGTAGAACCTAGAATAATAACAACACATATTAACTGTAAAATTGAGTGGTATATTAATATTATAATATAAATAACACCATCAAATGCATATATAAATGTATCTCTATTTATTGAGTAAATAAATTTAGTGTTCACATACTTTCTTCAAATTATAGAAATCATGTGTTATACTATTGTTATTAAGGTATGTGTGTATGTTGCAAGAATATGTTAAATTGACTAAATAGCTGCGTTACTAAAATTTGAATAAAATGAATAATTGTTTAAATAAAATTTTCAAAGCTTAGAAAGATCAGATGTAAGGATTTTATTTCCTCATATTGGAGAAATATTATATTTGTAGAAATTTGCGATCCATAGATTTAGATTGCTTATTAAATATTAACTATCACCTTCCTAGAAAAAGTGGGTCTTACTAATTCTGTATGTACTTATGTCTGAACATTATATTATGACGAAAAGTTTTGGTGGATTTGGTTTAAACTTTATATTTATATATTGTATAGTAAATTAATTCAAAATTTTGGTCTTGTGTACATAGTTAATGAAGCTGTTCCAATAAAGGGTGGGGAAAAAATGTGAATGGAGATTTTTTTTTAAATGTCCATTTTGCCTGTCACTACCTTCAAACTATTGAATGCATTCTGCAAGTCACTTTAAATCTCATTCATTAATATGGCATGCAAATAACAGCACTCTCACTTATACAGTGTACATTTTTACATCAAGCGCGTCCTCACAAGCATATTTAATACACTTATCGAAGAATACATTAAACACTCATGGATATATAACATAACCTTGTCTAATACCCTGTTCAATGTCAAATCATTCGCTCAAAGATCCATCCCCCCTAACCCACGCTTTACAACAATAATAAACCATAATAACAGCATTTATTAACCATGCAGACACACAATATTTCTTAAGAAAATTACATAACATACTCTTATTCACCTTATCATACGCTTTCCCCAGATCAACGAATACATAATACAATTTCTAACGTATTGCCATACAATTTCTCAATCATTGCTGCAATGCAAATATCTGTCCATGCAAACTCTACCTGGAGTAAAATCACATTACACACCCCAAATCTTGTCCGCGGTTTTTTCGTGCACCCTTTAAATTAGAATTTTCTCAAAAGTTTTGCCTGGAATAGTCCGAAAAATTAACAATCATAAATTTGAGCAGTCACTCATTGAGCCTTTGCATTTGTACAAAAGAACAAATGAGAGTATTATTTCAGTAATTTGGAACATCCAAAATCCAAGCAAACACATTGAGCAATTCGCGCAATGCTGCAAATATTCTTTGTAAAATCGAATGTCTTTGAAAATAATTCTAATATCCATCTTCAAAACAAAAATTCTGGGATAAGAGAAGTTTGGATGGAGCTAATGAGAAAAGGTTAAGTATTGAGTTGGTATAGTTTGAGCTATATGCTTAATTTTCATCTAGTCCAAAAGGGAACGGCGTTATTAAGTATGTATGTATGTATGTACGGTATGTATGTATGTATGTATGTTTAATTTACACTGTAAATACTTAACACCACGAACTTTTTTTTATACACATTTGTTTTAGTTTAGTTAGATTTCTATAGGCTAATGTTTGATGTTTTATTATAAATGGTATGATTATGGCTAGTGTATAAAATATTATCTCTCAACTATGGATTTTTGCTTATATTTGAAATATAAATGTTTAATTGATGTGTCATGTGTTTATAATTCAGTAATGTGTTAATAGAGGTTATTATCTAGTCATACTGGCATTCAAAATATAAATATAAATTATTTTTCTATATTTTGAACAGAACCATATTACAAATATAGGGAGAGAAAGTTAAACTGTATTAGGAAACGATTTGATATTTTATAAAAAAAAATTTAAAAAAAATAAACTTCAAAAAATTAAATGACATATAAGGTTGAATAAATTATTATATTATAACAATTAATATAATTACTGTAGATAAATTAGTAAAAAATTATAGAAATTGATAATAAAACCTATAAATTTATAGCTACAATTTGAAACAAAATTATTAAAATTTAAACCCTTTTGAAAGTTAACTCTTAGGTTGGCTGTAACTTCATAATTATATGGCTGTGGTTAATATATTGAAATTTATGGTTAATATGAGTTGTTGATTAAGTTTAATTAATTATTGAATTTAAGTACATAAGAAAGACAAAATGTATTAAAAAAAAGTTGATAATTAAATGAATGACATAAAACACATTAAAAATATAGCATTAGCAACGAGAAAACATATTGAAATTGAGTAAGACTTTGAACAGAAGGAAAGTTAAAATACAATTGACTATGTAAATCTAGAGCATTAATCGAAAAACCAGCAATTAAAAAATGGAAAAGCTAAGGTATATTAAGTATGTAGGAGTTATGAAGTTGTCAATTATCAAGTATAAATAAGGATATATTAGTTTTAATAAAATGTTTTACAATCCTTATCTGATATAAATTTGATCCCTTCTCTTTATTGAATACGATTAAAACTCATCGATGATCTTGGACGAGTACATGTTTCGGTGTTTCGTCTTAAGAATGGAATTGAGGTGTTGTTCCATAAATTTACAAAGTGCTAGAGCTATTAATACCTGATGATGGCAAAATTCTGAGACATGTAGTCCATTGGGTGATTGTATTTTAATCATAATCAACGTAGTATATATACACTAGGCACACAAAACGTTTAATATTTCTATATTACTGATAGTCTAGTATTTAATTTAAAAAAATATCCAGTGTAGTGTGTAATTTAAAAAACATTTTATATCACTAGGTTTAGTAAGTTATCTTATAAAATTGAATGTAATATTTTTTCTGTCTACTGTAGTTTGTAAACAAATTTTACAAACCCTGTAATCATTGAGTTCCCTTTTATTAATTTTTTCCTAAGAAAAAAAATAAATCAACGATTTCTATAACATAAAGGACATCTACTTATTTCGAAAATAAAATCATTAGCCATATTAAATCAAGTTACTTATAAACTTTCTATATAGAGGGTGTTCTATGGTTAAACGGTTGAATTTTGGGAAGTGGTAGGGGATCAAAAAAACTAATTAAAAATGTATTTTGGCGAGTTTGTGGTTTTGGCTAATTTTTCACGCAATTAGTAAAAACTATATAAAAAACACATTTTCTGCAGAGGTCCTCAGCAATGACTTTGTATTAACTTTCCTGGGAGATGGATTGGCCTCTGCATTTACATAATTTAACGCCATTAGATTTTTTTGTATGGGAACTCTTAAGCAAAAAGTGTATGATGTTCCTTTAAATGATCTTTAATTGTTACGACAAAGGATAACGCAAGTGTAAGAAGAATCAACAGTCGTACAATGTGGGTCAGCCACTCGTTATGTCATTGATAGGAGCAATGTTGGTCTCCGGGTTGGAAACCGTTAATTTAAACAAAATAAATAAAATATTTTTTGTTACCTGCCTATTTTTTTTAAATTTATATTTTGAACGAAAATAAAGTGAAAACAGGCAGATCTCCAAAATACATTTTGAGTTAGTTTTTTGAAACACAGCCATTTCCCAAAGTTTAGCCGTTTAGCCTGGGCAGTAGCCTATATAAATTGTGTTGATGCTACTATATATTTTTTATGGATGTGGAGCGTGGGTTTGTCAGAAGAAATACAAGATCAAGTTAGAATGTGGTTTGAATGAGAAATCTAATATATTTATGTGGAACAACTCATATGTACAGAGTCAGTAATGAATGGGTGCTGTAGGAGTGTGGTTCGAAAGGGAATCCATTAGGTCACTATGAAATAAGGGTTTTACTTTGATTTGGAATGTTGAGAGAATTATTGTGGATTGAGTGGTCAGGCTAATATATTAAGTTAAATGTGTGATCAAAAGTAAGGGGCAGGCCTTGTAAGATATGGCTAAATGTTGTAGACGAATCTTTAAAAAAGAGAAGCATTAAGAGGTTTTTTTTTTTTCAATTAAAGAGTATGTATTACTCTTTATATGGATTTTGTTGAAGTGAAGGGCGTATACAAGGACAGAGAAGTGTGGTGAAATTGATGGAGGATGTATTAAGTATGGAGTGGTTTATTGAGCTATATGCGCAGTTTCTGGCTATCCTGAAATGGAAAAAAGACTTTATATCTCTATACATAAGTATTACATTAAAAGTGTGCCTAAAATATAAATACAATTATTTTTAATCAAACCGTGACTAACAAATTATAATTACTTACTTCATATAGCGTATTTTTCCTTCAGGAATAGTATCAACCGATTCTTTTAATAAATAATTCTGCCGCCATCCATAAGTCTTGTGAGATAATCTTTCCATATTATTTCATTGCTGTTGAAGAAGAATATTTCTTTGTCTTTCTCACCCAAAGAATTATATAAGCTCAGACATTTCTGGTTGTCAAAGTTGCATTCATGTGTTGCAAAGTGTTTCAGTGAAAGTATATGTTTATAAACTTTTCGGTATATTTTAACAAACCTGCAAATGATAGATGGTAATAATCAATATATTTTAAAATATTTGATTCAAACCAATTTATATTTTATTAGAGAATGTCAATTTTATTTCTATGTATCAAATATTTATATATCATTAATTGCAAAACTTAATTATCTTATAAACCATTGTTTTAAATTATTGTGAAGCATAAATTAAAATTATTTGTTAGTTTATGTTTTAATATAAAGTTAGTTTATAAGTTTCTTTTTTGTGTTTTAATAGGATTAACACCTAAAATTTTAAATCTAGCTATTTAGCTTATATAATAGGGCTTTAATTTAAAATACAAGATTAAGTGGAAATTAATGCGTAGCTACAACTGGTTGTGTCAACATAATCATTTTAAACAGCTTCAGATTTCGTGTATTGGTTACAAATGCTTACGATAGTACAACTAATATTATGTTGAAATCCGTAGGCCAAATTGACTATATATTTTATTTCATGATTGGTTTCTTGACTATCCCATGAGGTACAGACTTAAAGGCTACACTCATGAATGAAACACTCCCTAATAGTTCTTGACACGTTTTTAGTGCTTATACTATACATTTTTAGGTGAAATTTCAGAGGCCAGTTCTATTCTGTGAGGTTTATTTTATTACGTGAAATTCTCACAAGACAATGAGGTGTCCACCTCGAACAAAATTGACTCAATGAGCCACCGGAAGCAGCCCTACCCAAACAAAGGGCTGAATGTCACGCAAAGATGGCGCCAATCCAAATATTGTAAAAGGACCGTCAAATACATTATGTAAATAATTATTAGAGTTTGTAAATAATAAATAAGTAATTATCTTTTTTATTGATAATCTCTAAGAGTAAGAAATGTGTGTAAATTATTAAATTTAATAAAATTATAAATTAATTAAGTAAAAACCTAGAGTTAAGATTTACTATAAGGCCAGTGTATGTTAATATCATGAGTATTACTGTCTTCAAAAGTAAAGGTGAAATTTACAAGCGCAATTTCTACGATTCCTATTATTACTTACCTCTTTTACTTTAACTTTCGATAAATTAGCGCTAAAGCAGCCTCTTGCTCACCACCCCTCGTCCCTCCTCTCCTACTTCCCTCCCTCCACCCAACTTTCATCCCTCATTTCAAGTTCAGCACTTCGGCTGCTACCAAACCTCTTCTTTTATTCTCTTCTCTCAAGTCATCGGTTTGGATGCTCTTTGATTCCTCCCCTCTTCCCTCCAAGTCGAATGCCCAAATGCACCAGAAACCCTAATTTTGAAACTTGCAAAAATAATCGCCAGTGAGTAAACTCGCAACACATGAATTCAAAAATCGCAGTCTGTACCGAAACAGAAATAATTTTGAAAGGTGTATACTGTAGTGCGAGCTGGTGTAATGTTGTTTCGCTTGCGACTGAGTTTTCAATCCGAAACATTGTAAAACCATGATGTGCCAAAGGATTGAGGCGATGAGATAGATGCCCCAACACGCCATTATATAAGATATGTAACTGAAAGTAAACATTGTTATCTTATTGAGTGAATCATATAAAAGATTTGTTTTGTTTAATTAGGAAACCATCTTCCAGTTATATGAAACTCAGATGTTCACAAGACCGATTACACCACGATTACAATATTTTAAATTCTTGTCTGAATTTAGATAGCTTGATTATAATTAGAATTCAGGACTATATTATTTTATTTTCACTAATATTTTTAAAACATAAATATACCCTAAAAGTTTTTAGTATGCGAATATTAATTAGCTTACTTAGCCTTATTTTTAAATGTGTACATTTTTATGTCATAAAACCCGTTAATTTAATTTATAAATAATCATAGTACACATAAACTGGAGTCAATTGTAATAGTTATATGAATAAGTTCTAAAATTCAATAATTATTATCAAGGACAAGAAATACTTTAAAAACATATCGAGAAAATATTTAAATACTGTAGTTGTAAACGACAAAGTTGTGTAGTGTGTTCTACTGGAGTAGCTTTTATATATTATATAAGTTATTCCAAAGTTATTTTATATATATATATATATTATATAAGTTACTCCAAAGTCATTATATATATATATATATATATATATATATATAAGAGAGAGAGAGAGAAAGAGAGAGAGACTGACTATATATACACAAAATAGACTACAAAGTCCTTATTAATATCCTACTCCATAAATAAATTATCATTCTGTATGGAATTAGGCTGTTGCTTCCATCTGAGAAAACACTTTTTACTTTCCGCTATCTTACAGGAAGATAAAGTATTGTAATAGTCAAAAAAATCAAACTCGAGATTTGGATGAACCTCGACGTTTCATGACACCCGGAATCGTAAAAAGTGGTTTTTGAATCTCCGTCTGTCTGTACCTCCAACAAGAGCCCAAAAAAACTATTTTACTAATTGGGCTGAAACTAGGTATCTAGGGTTTTCATAGGATTGCCCTTAGGAGTTTTTGGAATTGGATATCTAACTCTAAAATTATGGGTAGTTTAATTGAAGGGAAAAAGAGAAAAAATCAATTTACTCAAAATTGGATTCAACAATTTTGGTTAAGTTTCATTTCAAAACAATAATAAATATTCCAAGCAAAATGGCTACCCTCAATATTTCGGTGAAATGACATTAATTTTTACAGTCTGATGCGCAAATTCTAATTTTTTTATCATATATCCGAAACTATTTGAAATTTGAAATTACTTATCATTGCAAATATGTAGAGCTATTTATATTACAAATCTTTTATTTGAAAATTGTTTTTATAAAACCAATAATTTTCAAGCTATTGCAAATATATACATATTTTAACTTTTCGAAAACTTAAGGTCAAGTATTGTGACCGTAAAAAAGGTCTAACCCGAAATATGTATGGATGTCAACGTCTCATTATCCCCAAAACCTAAAAAGTTGTTTTTGTAATGACGTCTGTCTGTGTGTCTGTTTAACAAAAAATTAAGAGTAGTTTAATAAAGGGTGGAAAGATAAAAATAGATTTTCTCAAAATCGGATCTAAACATTTTGATTAAAATTCGTATCTAGGAGTTGATTAAAATTATAAATGAAATGGCTATTCTAATCTTCTCATTAAAATAACTTTTAGGTTAGTTTAAAGAGGTAGACATTTTCCGTATCTCTGCAATTATTTGAAATACTAAATAACTTATCATTGCAATATATTAGTACTATTAAAAATAAAACACTTTTATTTGAAATATATTTTTATAAACCCAATAGTTTCTGAGTATTGGTAATATATTAATACAATTTTGTTTTAGTTTTGGAGAGATACTATTTATATGTTAATGAAATAATAATCTAATGAGATAGAGTAATAAAATATAAGTATGTCTCTAAATAAATTTGTGTTATTTTTCCTTTAACCTCTAAGAGAAATGTTTTTATAACAATGATCCATCTCCTTCATCTAAGACTCAAGTCAATGAATACATTTTTTATTGGTCTAAATTTAAAAATGAGGAATTTAATACTAATACTATGGGCTGAATATGTCCATCGCCTAATAAAATGTTAATATTTAACCGGAAGTCAAAATTTTAATATGACGTGTTGACCATTGTGAACCCAATATCGATCTTTTTTTTATTGGTCCAAACATACAAATGTTGACATTATTCTTTAAAAGTAATTATAAAATCTAAAACGGGTCTCAAAAATGTTTTACATAAGTATGGCATGTATACTTGGTTGTAGTGTGTTATTTCGTTTTACATATATTACGAGTTTGTGTAAATACACAATTTTTAAAATATAGAGCAAGAAAGTTTGTGCGATTCAGTACCATTTACTTTTGTCAGTAAATTAGAGATTTTCCTTTGCTACTTTTTTAGCAAATATCAAGATACTTCATAATTTAGAGAGCCAATGGAATTTGCTAAAGTTAAAATAAGTACATGTGTAGTATTTTATGTAAAAAAAATTCCACATAATAATTTAAAATTGGAAAATTATATTGAATATGAAATAAATAAGTTAGTACTTTATCTATAGAAAAATCTAAGTTTAATGCAATAAAATGGCATATTTTATATTATCAGTATTATCTTAAAAATATTAATGTATAATCCTATATTCAATAATACGGCATATTAGATTTTAAAATGTTAATTTTAATTAAGTCCTATATATGCAAGATCAATTCTTAAATTGGAAATTTAATGTTCTTATCATCTAGCAAATACGAATTTAATATTATTAATACGTGTGAAATATGCAATACAAATGTCCTACATTTGGATTTTTTTGTTGCATGAAAATGCAAAATAATAGGTTGCATGGTGGTAATAGCTCATTAAAAAATGCATACAATCCTAACATCTAAAAACACATCGGTTTACAACATACTTTTAAGAAAATAAGTGTAGTTAAAGTGGAGATGTATGCACCTTACAAATGATAATAATAATAAAATTAAAAATATGTTTCTTGCAAAAATGATTGACAAGTTTGATTAAAATGAACGTGTGTAGAAAATCGTATCCTGCATTGTACGTTTGGTTACCTGTTTAATGTAAGGGTGGATCATTATGTTGGCAAGTTTTAACTACAATGTCGTATGGAATTAAATTAATTTAATACCAACTTCCTGTAGTTTAATATTAATTATTCAATTGTAAACAACACTTTGCCTCCTTAAATTTCAGTATCACATATTTTTGTTTAACGTAGTTTCATAAGTAGATTTTCTAAAACACAAAACATTATATATTTGGAGATGCTAAAATTCTTTATTTCTCATCTAGGCTACAAACAGTCATCATGTTCCTATTAGTAAAATGAATAGGCTAATTGGTTTACAGAAAAAAATAATCCACTAACGTAGGTAATTAAGTTTTAAACTAGTGCCTAGCTACATTGGATAACGTTTTACTGTGGCAGTTTATTTTTCGTTTCAATATATATCAATTGTATTTAACAATTCATTAGATTGGTATAATAAACTGCAATGAGATATTCACTTTACTGAAATTCACTTAAACTGGCATGGCTTAGCATGCAACTTATTGAAGTGTGTATAGATAATGTAATAGGTTATACCAATGTAATAGTTTCATTCTATAAAATATATTAAGGAATTGTTAGTAATTAGTTGTTACAGTTTCTGTTGTTAAATTTTCCCAATTTGAGCACTGGTTTTATCTGTATCTAAAAGCAAACAAGATAAATGTATATTCAGGGTTCTTGACTCAAATTTCCAACCAGCCATCATCTGTGACTTGTGAAGTCATTAAATTTAATAAACGCTAATTAAAGCCACGAATATCTTGCTATAGACTGAAAGATGTGATATCAAATATTCATTTATAGTAAAATACACGAGCTAAGAATTGTGTATAAATACCTAAAATTGTAATTCCCAAACTTTAGTATAAAAGGACTAAAATTATCGCATAATGATTACTGGCATAAGACCTGACCCTTTTACTTATTTTGCCATTTAAATTTTGTCAAAGTAGACTATCCCAATGTTACAACACTCAATATTGAAACAAAAACAATAATTTAAAAAAACCAAAAACATTTTGTTTAATTATTCAATATTGAGTAAGATCGTTACCAGTACGTGTTAAAAAAATAATGTGTGTAATCCAAAACATATGCAATCACCGTTTTTATTCATCGTAACTAGAGCATTGACGTGTATTATGTTTAACTCAAGTGACCAAACCTTGGTAATAAACAATAAGTTTATAAATTCAATAGTAGATGCTTGGTTTCGATATACTTAAAAACTTTGTGGCTGTGAGCAGATATTTGAGACTATCTTAGAGAACCAAGACCAATGTTTATTGAACTAACCTAAATACAATTAGTATTTGTAGAAACCGACTAGCAAAGCCACCATTTAGAGGCATGGGTGGCATAATAGGAGATGAATGGGCTCCCCGGTATCGACCCATGTCCTATTTACACTAAAATCATTTTCTGACATAACAGTCTCACCCAGTGGTGAAGCGTGATGATAATTTTTTGGCAAGCTGAGTCATGAACACTCATAAAAGGGCACACTTAGCAATGTTTAAATGGGTTTTAATTAACTTATTTAATACTGTACTGACATACTACTAACTACTACTACTACTACTACTACTACTACTACTACTACTACTACTACTACTACTACTACTACTATATATTATTATTATATTATTATATTATATTAATATTACTAATATATTAATAAATAAAATAATTATTTATTTATTTATTGTCATTCCTTCTTAAAAAGTAACCATTTAAATTTAAATTTTACATCTGTTTTATATAAAGGGATATTTTATTTTCTTGCTACAAGTATTTTGGGATAGCTGAGCTTGTCAAGCTTACGCTGACGCCTCGATACTTATTAACTTCTAAATTATCTCTCTTAGCCTGGATATGACTATCATTATATTAATCTACACATTTGTTGTTTAATCAATAAAAACACCTAAAAGCCAGAATTGATTAACTATTTTAATTTGTTCTTCATCTTCTCTCCGTACTCACCCTTAACAAGAAATGCTTAGGGAAAGAGATAGCAAAAAGAAAAATGAATAATTGATAAAAAAAATACATATGGTCTGTATTTATTTTGTTTTTATTAATAAGTTTATCCACTTACATGGGAGTTTTTCCTTGGGAAACATTAGGACAAGATCTAGAATGGCCCCTGGTATAACATGAAGATAGATGTAAGCAAAGCGGAACCAGAACCAACTTTCGAAAGATATTACCCAAGGGCACCAGATGGCCCGTTTGATTGGCACCTCACTCATTCTCTTATATAATATTTTTTGGGAGTCAACATACGAAATAGCGTGTCTCCCACTTACGTTGTGATATATAGGAATTTCCTCGTAACTTCTGAAACAAAAATGATACAAAATTAATCGCTTGAATTTAATTGCATATGCACTCGATATGATTATTTATAAATCTCACATTCATCATAAGAGTAAAGTCTAAAAAGAGAATAAATATTTAATCAATTTCACACCTGTAATATGGAAACACTAATCAGTAATAACCACTAACCATACACTAAAAAGGATGTTAAATATATTGACAGAAGGAATAGGAAATGAATTGTTGTCAGACAAATTCGTCACAGTCCACCCTTTTTTTTTTTTTAACATATTGACTGTCTTAATTATAATTTTTAAGTAGAGACCAATATATATTTGGAAATAAATCTTTTTGAAAAGCTCTAGATTTTGAATAACATCAAGTCAAAACTAAGCTAAATAAAAATTCTGCTACTTTACATGTGTTGAAATATCGACATAGATAGGGATTATTTACTTGTAGAAAATTATTATTTATAATTATTTTCAAGAAATACAAATTAAACTATTGATGTGATACATTTTTATCTTGATAAAATATTAATATAAATATATAAAATTTCTATACTTACACCACTGACCACAATGACGTTAGTAGATATGAACTATTAAATAATTATTCGGGGACTATCCATAATATATTGGGAATTAATTTTGAATATATCTTAATACCGTTAGAAAGGAAAAATATGATGAAGAATTGCTGTCCTCTAAGATTTCGAGTGTGAGTGAAATATTGTTGAAAACTTTGCCGCAACATATTCATCTACGTCCTCATCTAACCAAGATACTACAGCTTTTAGCTTGTACCAAAGTGAAGCTAGCTCGACTTCAATTCAGGCAAGCCCTTATCTGTGTTCTACTAATTCTAATTTAATGCCGGCCGGTACACTCATTTTAAAGTCGGTGACAACGATAAAATGCTTGACTTGAAATCAGAATGGACTCCAAGTGTATCTGAAATGCCCCCATTTACTAGATCACTAAAGAAAGGCGAACTTAAAAATAAGCACTGGGGTTAGAGGGAGTTTAAGAGTTAGAAAATGACCAAGGAAAGTCCATAAGTCAAGAAAGTTTTAAAACAATTTAAATTTTACTGATAAATAAAAAATAAACAACTAAACATATAGTATAGTGGAGCCCAAAATGGAACAAAAAGAACAACCAAAAAATATATTAATTTTCAATAAGTGTCTTAATTTAACACAGTAGAAACGCTTCCTTAATTTACTAAATCAGGCTGTAATAAATACAGAATTTATTATGTCAGATTATCATATTCAGATTATTATAAAGACAGACTATATGGAAGTCATTATCCTATATGTATTACATGCATGTTGCTAATAAGAAATCTACAACTTCATATGATTCTAATCTCTGATAAAACTACAAAAACTGCAGTATAACCTAACTTATATTTAACTTTAACTAAATAAGTTATGGCAAAGTACTAATACCAGTCCAACTTGTCAGTCTTCTACAGTTAAGTTTCGTTTCAAAAGCGTCATTTCAGAATTCACCAACATGTATCACTAGAATGACCACTAATGGATATTATTCCTGAATGAACTATATTTAATATTTCATACCGAATGACTTTACTACAATTATGTACTATGATCCCTGATAATACATAAACAATGTTACGATATTTTCCAGATGGAAAGCATGTGAATACCAATCCTAATTAATAGAATATTCAATGTATATTAACTTCTAAAGCCTTATTTCATCAATAGAAAATAACAAATTTTCACCGACATAATTTAAATGAATTATAAATAAATAAAGATATTTTCCAGAAGGGAAAATGTGGTATGATACCAAATTTATTGGTATCTTATATTCCATTCTAACTTTAAAGATTAGTTTCTTCAATAAGAACTATCAAAAGTTTACTTACATAAAAAGAAAATAAGATATATTCCAGATTGGAAAATATTATCAAAGTTAGACAATATACATGAAATATTCAAAAGTTAAATAACGATGATGAAAAATTTCAACAAATTCAGGGATATTTTCCTGATTGATAAATATAATGAAGTTTACCCACGTAACTCGAGCAAGCCTGTTTCATTGGCTGAGACGTGGACTCATTATGCTCACACTGAGCACGTGTAGAGTAAGTGCATATAGGGTTCAAGGTAGATCACGAGGCAACAAAACTAAATCTATTAATTTAGAGTTCTTAGAAACCATATATGTCAAGAAATGTAAGAGACAGAAAATGAATGTATGATTTAGAAAAGTTTATGAATATTATTTTAGTATATAACTTATTTTTGAACTCTACAACACAGCAAATGCTACATGTATAAATTTACTAAAATTGGCAAAATAAATCTGTCTTTTCATAGAAACTGGCTTCATAAATATAAGTGGTTAGCATACTTGGATCATGAAAATAGAACTGTCTTTTAAGTATGTGGTTTATTTGGTAAGGATTCTATGTGAAGAGGTGATCATCAAATACCTTGTCATTAGTTGTAAAAGGGCTCAATGAGTATAAAAAAACTTTGGATAAATTCATTGTTCACCAGTTAATATGGACTATCATAAAAATAAATGTGCTACAATTGAAGAAAATTTCATAAATATTGCAAATGGTAAGACCAAGTAAATACAAACCGTTATAAAGAAGCAGCACATAACCAGGTAAAGTGGCGATCAATAACAAATATTGCTATTTTCTGTGGGAGACAAGAAATAGCTCTGTGTGTAAAAATAGAGTCTGGTGATATCATGGTCGAGGCTCAATATATCATGATGGGAATTTTCAAGCCCTCCTTAGATTTGCGGTAGAATCTGATGACACAACTCTCAAAGAACACCTTTAGAATTATCAATTCTTTCAAAATGCACAAGTCCACATATTAACAATGAGATACTTCATATTTGTGATCAAATCATTAAAACAAAAATTGTAAATAATGTAAACAAAGAAAAGTGTTTCTCTGTGCTTGAGGATGAAGCCACTGATATCGCCAACACAAAACAAATGAATCTGTGTTTAATATATGTTGATGAAGAAATCTAAGAGTTTCGAGAAGTTTTCCTTGAGTTCGTACCAGTCACAAACATGACAGGTGACGGTATTGCTACTACTACTGTCGAAACATTGTAACATTAATGAGTGCATTTAAAAAAAATATTAGGCCAGGGATATGATGGGGTTGTGGCTATGAATAATAATATATGCGGTGTTCAAGCAAGTTCTAAAATCAAATGCCCTATGGCTCTTTATGTACATTTAGTTGGCCATTCTCTAGGCCTTGTACTTTCTAACTTAATCAAGAACCGTGCTAATCAGAAATTGTAATAGAACATTACATTCAGTGGACATTTTTTTTACAAAGCCACCACAAGAAATTCTGTGTTGAAACCCTGCATTGTCCGGGATTTACTTACTTCAAAACTAAAATACTTTCTCTGTGCGAAACAAGATAGGCTAGTAAACACGAGGCAGATATTAGATCCAAAGTTGTGTATAAATCAGTAGTTAATGCACTTAAAAAGCTTCAGTCATCATAAAATTGATAAACTTTAAATTTGGCACATTAGTGTGTATTATTTTATGGCAGTTTATAAATATGCCTCATTATAATCTAGAAAATATTCCCTTTCACACTGCAGTTGTCAAAGTCATTTCAAAAAGTAGAGATTGTTATTTCTGAAGCTTTATTTCATGTTATACAGTTTTGGAAGTTCATAACTGCAACAGAGTAAATTTGGCAGAAATATTAAGACAATATATGAAATAACATTAATACTGGCTTCAAATTTTAGTGGCACTATCTCAATGGCCAAATAAACTGTCTATCATGTTTGTAGATAAAGTTTTCTAATATCAGGTCTAGAGGACAAGGTAATAGTGCAATTAAAGGAACGCATTTGAAACTACATCAAGCTTCTCTAAAACATCCAAAAGTGATATCTAAACATCTATTAAATGATGAAAGTAGCCAAAATTTGCCAGTGAGTTAAAATTTCTACAGAGAGCATTTTCCGAATCCTGAGATAATCTTCACATAATTTCAATTTGTAAAAGAATAAGTGGAGCAATTTACATCTAAAAGACAGGTCAAGCACTCAAATATAGGAATTTTTGCCGTGTAATGAATTTTTTTCATCCAAATGTGAGGAAACTTCTTGTGATACTGGTGATTCTTACCATCTCTACTGATTTACCTGAGAGGTCATTTTCGAGATTGAAAGATTGAAAAGCTAACAGTTTAACACCATGGCATAATAAGGCCTTATTAACCTTGTCCTGCTCAGTGTTCACGCAGAAATTGAAGTGGACACAGGTTAAGTTAAGACCAAGTTTTCCTGAGTATAAGGAGGGTAGATTTCATCTTGTGATAATAGTAGAGTTGATATAAATATATATGCATATATAAGGAAAAAAAAAATATATATATAAGAAAAAAAAATATATACATATAATTAAATATATATATACATATATATAAAATATATATATACATATATATAATATATATATATAATATATATATAATATATAATAATATATATATAATATATATATATATATAAATATATATAATATATATATAAATATATATATAAAATAAATATAAAATATATAAAAATATATAAATATATAAAATATATATAAATATATATATAATAATATATACATATATATAAATATATATATATATATATATATATAATATATATACATATAAATATAAATATATAATATATATATACTATAAATATATACTATAATATATATACATATATAAATATATATACATATATAAATATATATACATATATATATATACTATACATATATAAATATATATAAATATATATAATATATAAATATATATAATATATATATAATATACATATATAATATAACTATATATAATATATATACTATAATATATATAAATATATATATATCGTAATATAATATATAAATATATAATAATATATAAATATATATACAATCATATATATATATACATACATATATAATATAATATATATAATATATATATATATATACATATATAAATATATTAACATATATAAATATAGATATACATATATAAATATATATACATACATATAAATATACACATATTATATAATATATATAAAATATATAAATATATTTACATATATATAATATATATAATATTCATACATATAAAAATATACATATAAATATATATAATATATAATTTAATAAACACATATAATAAATATATATATATAACACATATATAAATATATTATACATATATAAATATATATACTAATATAACATATATATATACATATATATATATATATATACATTAATATATATATAATATATAAATATATAATTATATATATATTTATGTATGTATATTATATATATAAATTATATATACATACATAAATATATATATACATATATAAAATATATATACAATATATAAATATAAAATATATCTATATACATATAAATATATTATATTATATTTCCATATATAAATATATATACACAATATAATATTATATATATATATAATAATATATATACATATATAAATATATCTTTACATATAAATATATACACACATATATAAATATATATATAAATATATATATTTATATATAAAAATATTTATTTATATTATATATATAAATATATATAATTATTATATATATTTATTATACATATATGTATGTATGTATATATATTATATATATATATGTGTATATTATATATAATTTATATATATGTGTATATGTATATATATTTATATATATGTGTATATGTATATATATTTATATATATGTGTATATGTATATATATTTATATATATGTTTATATAATATTTATACATATGTATATATATTATAACACTTACAGTCTTTCTCGCCCCACGTTGTGCACCAATTATGACGTTATTGTCTTTCTCTCACCGCGATGGGCGCCAATTATGAAGTTTTGGACTTACGAATCCCTGTCTTGGGTCACAGTTAATGAGATATTATCGTTTAACTAGCCGATAATTGCCCCGTGATAGAGCACCAATTAAAGAGTTTACTTATGATTAGAATATTGTATCAATTAATACACACTTATTATGTTGACATGTTGTTATTTCTAAATCTCGGTTTATTTCAAGAGAAAATAGATCATGTCGTCGACGAACTATTTACGTGACCTATAGCACGATTGTAGGGATCGCGGACCCTTGCTGCAGTCCCGAGTACTTCAAGGACTGGATTCCAAGTGCCCTTACATTGCACCATTCTTTGTATCTATCCATTACTCATGGAAGCTTCGAGAATGTCGTGTTACAAATAATGGGTGTGTGTACTTATGTACGCGCGTGAGAAGTTATACTTCTTTGTAATCATTAAATATAAATATTTAATAATAAATATTAAAAATTTCTATCTTAATTTGATGTTCGATTTAAATTGTTATCACAAATTTTTTATTAAATGTATTATTAATTTTATTTCTTTATTTTGTAAATATTAAATAACCAATAATAAATATTTAACAATAATAATTTAATAGTATTTAGTATTAATTATGTTAAATAATAATATTTTAATTTATATCAATAAATAATACACACGGATTAGTTAACCTCAATTATATTGGAGCACTTGAAAAAGTCTATAAGCGCAATTTTTTTCACTAATATTTACGAATAGTAATAATATTAATCAAAATATACAATTTAAATCACTACTGAATATAATTTATTAGCACATATATAATTCGCACGTGTTGTGAATGTAGAAACTCGAAACATGTGGATAAATATTATATATATGAAAACAGTGATCAGAGGCGACGGTTGTACCAACATGCGCGACTAACAGAGGTTCTATTTCTATTTTGTTGATAGCGTTTTTTTAAGACTAAATGAGCGGTTTAGCTTCAACCTGTTACTTTTGTGTTACAGTGATGCGCGCGCATCTTAAAATTTCACTCTCATCATTTTTTCATAACGCGCCTAAAGAAATATAACTTCAAAAATTAAAATGCAAGACAAAAACATCTCGGTGTTACTAGGAGGTTCGAGAGCCTGAAACTGACTCAAGTTACCTTTTAAAATCTCTATTCGATCATTCGAGAAGAGGAAGTTATTATTTAAAAGTCTTATATTGTCACTTGACTTGACTGGTACACTCTGACGTCACTTACAGTAGCGTGTACCTTCTTGGAAGAAAAAGTGCTTCAAGCGCCATGTAATAGATTATAATTTAAATGAAATAAGTTACGTTTATAAAATTAGGACGATATTAGATTCAATGCTCTCACATATTCTTTAGGGGCAAATCAATAACATTACAATAATATATATATATGTGTGTGTGTGTGTTTGTGTGTGTGTGTGTGTGTGTGTGTATTTGTGTAATGTCATGTCAGAGCGTTTTTAAGTGATATGTATGTATATGTTTTTTAAATCACTCATAAATAAATCTTCCGTTAAATTTTTCTTCCATTAATCATACCCTCCTCCAACCCCAAAATAATTTTCATCGTACAATCATGCATGTGAGGGCCATTGAAAAATCAAATATGATCGATTTATTATGAAAAAAAATCATATTGAAAATATATGAATATCGCATTTGTTCTTTCCGCTTACACCAGACCTACTACAAAAACATAAGTTAGTTATTCCTTTTCAAGTAACATGACTATTATAGAATACATAGACTTTACCTAAAGAAACAAATACCCTTGCTGATTTGATTTAGTTGAAAAAGGATTAGAGCACGATAAAATTTTTTGATAAATGTAGCGGTTTACAAATAATCACTATTTCTATGATGAGTTTAATATTCCTTTTAATGTAGTCTATACAAAATAAGATTATTGTAACATGTGAGAGAAGTTCAATATTAAAAAATCAAAATTCTGAAAAATTTGGAAAAGAATAGAAGTTAAAAATGTTAAAATAGAGCTTAAGGTTCAAAAGGCTAGGGCTGGTACATTCAAGGATAGTATTGAATAAACTGTAAGATTGGCAAAAGATTTTATTTTAATATCTAGTTTTTGGACTTCATTCAAATAATATACTAGTGCCACATTCAACTGTTTCTCTAGTTGTTTTTTTTTATCTATGACAGATATGGCTGTACATTTTTGGCATCCATAGATATAACACCGAGAAAACCAATCTTACTTTGACTCCTAGAATGAGTGTGATGGAAACTATGAGGAGAATAAGATTCTTTCATGCTTAAACCACTTCATGTTCAACAAGGTATGGTTTGAATGTAACAATGATTAATAACATGATACATCAGGTGGTTACGTGTCATCTGGTGACACCGTACACAGATTCCCAGACCCAGTGTTAGAAAGTGTTGCCATGAGTTTGAACAAAATCCATTAAATTATAAGTTTTTATTTTAAGTGTGTCTGTAGGAAGACCATCACATATAATGTTCTGTATAGTTTGTGTAATATACTGTTTCCTCTGTGTCAACGGCTAATTTAAGATATAATCAGTGCATGTGTTTACTGTTTATTTTATATAATAAGTGAACTTTTCTAGGTTCTTGTAGAGAGTCACCTTCATAAATGTAAAAAATTAAGGGGGATTGATAGAAGACAAAAGTCATTATAACACTATTTCACAAGATCAAGGTCTGTTTTTAGCCCCTGAGGTGGTGCCCTTTGACCGGCTACCATAGATTACAACATCTGACGTTGCACCCTTGTTTAGCTGCCTCTCATGTTCCACCGCAAGACTCCCCATTACTCACTCAAAGGAGTGAGGAAGGTGGAGGAAAGAATAACGAGAAAGCCATGGACGCTGGAAACACGATATCATCCAACGCCCCCATTACCACTCCGACCATTACCTCAACCTGCCCACACCCTCAATACACTTAACCCTCCCTACATGCCTCAACCCCCCCTCCCCCTCAACCCAAGAAAATTCCTCTCCACCAACATTTAGTGGGAATATCAAACCTTGGACTTTGTGGAGATCCTCAAGCAAGACTTCTCGGAGGATGAAGACACACAGTCCCACCTCAAACATCCCCGTACCCAGTGACTTAGCCCATCCCATCCCTGGACCCTCAACCACAGCTTCATAACAACCACATCATTTTTACCACACCCCACCCCAAACATAACATCTCACACCCCCCACCGATGTTATACTCACCATTACTGCAACAAACATAATTCACCCCAACCATTCTTTTCCATTTTTTTTAACTAGAGTGTTCCATCCTGCCCCCTCTCCTCCGGGATAAATAACAAGATATTTATAATTCATACCTTTTACTGTGTGAAATTTACTTTGTAATTTAAGTGGTATTAAAAATACAAATAGAAACCTAGTTTCCTAGCTGTCGCGTTAAATTGTTTCAGGATATATACGATTTTGTTATTTTTCCAGATACCAGTGAAGGAGTTCACTGATGGGGTATCTTTAGTAGTTATAAAACCATGCCCGAACACTACTGATATTAATAATAAGAAAACACACAAACAAGCTGCAAAGTTTATTTTTGAGCGAGGATAAATTAAATAGCATGGCGTACTATTTACATGAGTAGTTTCAAAGTACCGCTGACAAAGAGGATATTTTTGAAAAAGTAATATCTATCAGGAAGACAAGGAGCTCTAGAATAAATATATAGCTATTCAGATAAGGGTCTTTGAAAGAAGAATCCTCTAAGAATTAAGGAAAGGATTCAACGCTATTATCAAGCAACCCTTTTTCAGGAATCAAAGGAAAAACTATTGCATAGGGAAAGAGAATTTCAAAATATGCTTAAGGAAAAGCTAACCCATTGGAAATATTGTTTTTAAAAAAAATAGGACATGTTCTTACTTTCTTTTTGTTTATTTGCTCCCTTGTTTGCCTTGAACTACTCATTTTGAATGTCAGAAGTGACATTCAGAGGGAGTAGGCGGATTATTTATGTCTAAAGTACCAATCTATAGTCACAGATCATAACCTTTATGTCTAAAAGTGTAATTTGGTTGTGAAGAGAAAATGGAGTTGGTGAGTGAAGGTTTGTATGATGGGAGCATAAGAGTTTGTGTTGAGTTGCTAGATTGAGACCTCGTACACTGTGATGGAACCACAAGCGCAGTTAGGCCCGATGTGAGTGGTCTAGTGAGTAAGTAAGATCTAGACGAGATGAAAAAAAATACATGAATAATATTAGACACTAAGCAATGATTGCTTTGATGAAAGTGAAGGTGTGAATAAAATGATTCTAGTTTCTAGTTTGTGGGGAAGTGGGATGATGGGAACCCAAGGATTTGGCTATGCTGAGAAACAGGAGTGGTTAGTAGTAAGTGGCTGATTGGGAAGGTGTGAAGATGGATTTCTCATACGAGTCGAGGCTTCTTGTATTTTCTTGGCTCTTGGAGGTCGTACTGGCCGAGTCTTCTAATTGTGGCGTTGTCTTCTACCTTACGGGCTCGTTTGTAGAATTTGCTGCCTCGCTACCGGAAGATTTCCCGTAGAGTCACACTGCCAGTGGTAGCGTGTAATTACTCATTGCTGGTTCGGGTGTTCACACCCAAGATACACCTAATTACCTTGTTTTGTACTGCTTGTAGAGTACCTAACATTGACTCGGAATCATACCCCCACGCCTCACATCCGTATAAAAGAATAGGTTGTACTAAATACTTGTACAGTAGCAGCTTGATGTTGTTTCCAAGCACTGGGCTCTTGAACAGGCCATAATTTGTGATGAAGGCCCCTATTGCCTTTTTCTTGTGTAGGCAACATGCTCCTTCCATATGAGTCTGAAATCTAACATTACCCCGAGGTATTTCATTGAATTCTTGTAGGAGATATCCTCCTCCAACACTACAAGCTGGGCTGGTGTTTGGGGTCTCATCCTAGTAATTAACATGGCTGTCGATTTCTCTGCATTGACTTTCATCCTCCATTTTTCCAGCCAACTGCTGAACTCGTCCAGGTACCGCTGCAGGCGGAGATGGGCGTACTTCAAGTTCTTGTTGGTAATGTACAACAGAGTATCGTCTGCGAGGAGCCAAATATTAATTATCGGGTCCGTGAGGATATCAGTAACATACACAGTGTATAGGAACGGGGAGATTGCTGACACCTGCGGCACCCCCGCTCTGACACTATGAAGAGGCGACCTGCCTCCTTCCACCTTGTCCTGAAATTGTCGTCTAGTTAAAAAGCTCTTGATTAGCTGCACATAAACCTTTGGGAAATTGGCCTGGATCAATTTGTAAATAAGGCCGGCGTGCCAGACCTTATCAAACGCCTTTTCCACATCCATAAGTACTGCTAGCGTGATTTCCCCTCGATTGAAGCTTTTTGTCGTGTCCTCCACTAGGCTCAGGACTGGGTGTATCGTTGAATGCCGGTTCCGAAATCCGAATTGGTTGTCGGGGATAATTTTATGCTCCCTGCCGAAGGCTTTAAGTCACGTAAATGTTTTTTTCAAATAATTTTCCTATGTTGCTAAGCAGACTGATGGGCCGCCTGTTCTGCGGGAATTTGCGGTCCTTGCCTGGTTTGGGAAATGAGATGAGTAGAAACCTTCCATGCCTCCGGGAAGTAACCTGCCATCAATGCCGTTGAAAATATTCTTTATAAGAGCTGAGTTACACCTTCCGGAACGTGTTGCAGCATCTCGTTCGAGATTCCTGTCATGACTTCCGCTTTTGGTATCTTCAGATTTTCCACCTGGTGGGTGACTTCATTTCTGGTGATAGGGCGCGATAGCTCTACAAATGGATCTGCTAGGTATACTCCCACCGCTCTTTTTACTGTCCTGGTAAACTCTTCGTCTTGAGGCTCTGAGTTAACCTTGAACTGATCATCAAGAGGTTCCGCAATGGCCTCTGCCTTAGCCTCGCTCCGGTATATCAACCCTCTTCTTCCGTGGATGACCGTGATCCCTGCCTTTCCTTTCGTACCTTTGAGCTGTCTCATCACCTTCCACACGTTGGCATCCCCAGCCAAAGTGTTCTCTAGATACTCATTCCAGTTGGTGATCTTCAGAGCTTTAGCCTTTCTACGTAAAAGGGCTCTTAGCCTACTGTACTCTGAATGATGCCTCGAATTCCCGGTGCTGCTGCCATTCCCTGCACGCTTCCCTCTTCAGGGTATCAAGTAACTCAGCTCTGTATTGTCCCTCTTTAAAAAAAACTTGCGGCGCCCTGAATACAGTTATCTCTCGGTATGCCTCGATTAATGCGGCTGTCAAAAGAGTGATGGAACTGTCCACTTCTTCCGGGGAGTTTACCTCCATGTTCAACGGTACTACATCCGTCAATACCCCCAATATTCGTCCCAGTCACTCCTGAAGATCTTTCTCCTAAGGTACGATAATCTTGGGTTTGCCTTCAGGGCTATCCTTCCAAAGACCAGGAGGTGTTTGAAGTCAAGTTCGTTTAGGGGTTCGAGTTCTTCCGGAAGGTATCAAGAACCACCAGGACAACATCCAGAACATCGGGAAGATTCCTGTAATTTGATGGTAGAACGTCGGCTCGTTAGCTGCCAGGACTGTGTAGTTCTTCATTGCTGCCTGGCCATCCAGTGTCCGGCCTGCCTGATTAGACCCGCGACTGTTACAACTCGTATGTTTGTAGTTAGGATCTCCCACTATGAGGAAATCCTTTCTTGCCGTTAGCCTGTCTAGGTCATCGATGGTGAATGGGGCCGCAGGGCTTCTGTAGACCGCGGTAAACACTATCTGTTTCCGCCCTGTGGGAATAGCTATCGAAGTGGATTCGATATAGTCCATAGCCGTAAACACGTTTGGTAGTGCACAAGGTGACTGCGCACCAACACGGCTGTGCCCCCTCCCCTGCCATCTGTTCTATCGTTATGATACATCTCGTATCCGAAGAACCGCATCTTCTTCTGTTCCGAAAGGTGGGTCTGACAGATCAATGCTACATCGACTCCATACGTCCCCAGAAGTTGTCGAAACTCGAGTTCTTGTTTACTATTTCACTAGAATTCCAGAACAGAATGTTCAATGAGTCTTCTCCACCTCTTCCCCGATCAGTTGCCATCGCAGAAGAATTCGGTTGCAGTTTCCAGGAGAAGCATTACTTTTGTGTCTTGTCTGAAGCATTCTTCAGCCTTAAAAGTTACTTCCTAAGGAAATTAGAGTAAGCCCACAACGTTGATTTCCTTGAGAATTTGCAGTAGGTCCTTCAAGTCCAAGGATTCATCCATGTCACAGTCTTCTTGTTTGTCCTTCCTGGCAAGCTTATTGACAAACTCCACTGTAAGTTGGTTTATTCAATCCCATATTTGCTAGTGGTGTTGGTTGGCTAGCAGAAAATTGCTGGCCAGTTGAGTGTTTAAGACTCCCAGCTACGGGGAAGAAGGGCTAGCACCTTTACTATCCGCCTCTTTTTTTCTTTTCTGACACCGGTTTTTCTTCTCCAGCTCTCGTAGAAAAATAGGGCAGTTGCGATAATTTGCGGCGTGCTGTCCCTTACAGTTCGCGCATTGTGCTGGCGTTGTTTTATCTTTTTTCTGGCACTCTACCGTCAGGTGCTCTCCTATACACTTGATGCAGCGTGGATTTTGGGCACACTAGTTCTTGGAGTGTCCAAAACGTTGGAAACGATGGCACTGTATAATTGTACTCTGTGAAGCATGATACTCCTCAATCTTGACTACCGTGTGGTTGATGACCGATACCTTAAAGACCTCACCCACTCCTTCTGCCCTCGCAAGGGTGCACACAAATATCGGTAGGGGTCTCGGTGTTGCTGATTGTGGAGAAGATTTTGAGTATAACTGTCTCACATTGGTCGGCGTGAATCCCCTGTCCTCCAGTTCCTCCTTTATATCTGAGCAGGGCATACTTGCCTGAAGGCCCTTGATGACAGCCTTGAAGGGCTTGTCCTTGGGAAGCACATACGTAAAGTGCTCTAACGTGTTTTGTTTAAGTAGCTTTAATATGCGGAGTAATCCCTGAAGGAGGTCGTGACCACCTTAATACCCTATGCAATACAGTACACCTTGTAGTCATCTTGCAAGCCACTGTTTAGGAGCTTTATAACCCTGTTATATTGCGTCGCATTAGTTACGACCACCAGAGGGGTCTTTATGCGCCGTGGGGTGGAACTTTCTTTCGTGCCTCCACTCGGTTGCCCCGTTTGACTAGTCGTTGGTTCATATCGTAGGCTAGACAAGCTAGCAAACTTGTTATTGACTTTTATAGCCTTCGATTGTAGTACTTCCTGTCCCGGCATAGTCCTGAGCTTCCGCTTGAGTCCAGAAACTGGCTCAAAGATTTGATCTGTTTCAGTGTTGGATGGGCCCCCTTCCTGGCCTTGGTCTTCCATGTCATCATCGTACGTTCCTTCAACGTCTATATCTACATCCAAGACGGAGGCCGTTTCCCCCTCTCTATATGTCCCTTGCGATATACCACACTACCCGACTTCAGTCGGCACGTAATTAAATCATGAAATAAACAAATAATAATATAATACAAAAATAAACTCGTTGATGACGTTGCACTGCACTAATGCGTTGTGTACAAGCACTGTTGTGTTATCCTGTTGTCATTCAACTCACTAACACTAGCCAACTTCAGTTGGCACGGATAAATCACACACTAAACAACGTTGCACTGTACTGACTAAACGTAGACTGTGCGTTCGTGTCGTGTCCTTACATGTTCTTACAAAATTAAATACATATGTATATATATATATATATATATATTATATATATATATATATATATAAATATATATATATATATATATATATTATTTTAACTAGAATCATGAAGTCTAGGATGTACTCATAAAGTGAGACGCCATATTGACATGGGAGACGTTAAACGTATAGTTAAAAGAAGGCAAAGAAGGAAATAATGGAAGGAGTTGTAGAATATATATTAGCTAAGTGGGTTAAGGAAGACTCAAAATCTCCATGGTCAGTTCACAGTATTACTTATAGTAAGAAAAGGCAGATGGTAAAATAAAATATTAATTTGGTACTGATTTTAGAGGACTAAATATTTAACAAAATAGTATACCTACTCTTTGCCCCTTATCACGAAATAGTTAGATAGATCGGGAAACTGTCTGCTATTTAGTATTGTTGACGTGACATGAAGAGTATTTTCTGCTAACAATATATGGAACTAGCTGGCAGAAAAAGCTGAATTCTCAAGACCTAATAGACACATTGTAAACGTCCGGTGACCTACTAATTTTCAGCTGAACAAAAGACGCACGTAGTCCATTTGGACAGAGATTTAGACAGTATAATTAGGGCCAATGTCAAAATTGTAGCCGCCTTTTTATCCACCAGGACCAAGCCTAGCACACAAAATGAGTAAGTAACACGAAAAAGATCTTGACATACAGAGTGTGTTGACAGGACAATGATTTTAAATATATTATCATTATTATTAGCACCGCGTCTTACTACCCGTTCGGGTTATACGCTCAATATATTATCAAATAATATATTCGCCCATGTTTCCAAGCCATCCAATCTGCACCATTGCTGTAGTTTAAAAAAAGGATGGACCGACCAAAATTCATAATCAAAAGGTAATCATCTATATTACCGGGAAGGTATATGTAAACTAGATTGAAATAAAGTTGGAACCAACAAGCATGACGTCGATGGATAAATATTTGCTTTATTTATCATAAAGGATAGCAAACAAATTCATTATTATAGTCCAAACGGACATACTAGTAAGTCATATTGATATATATTATATAAACAAAATTTAACAAATTTAACCATGTCTCCTATTTCACATTACAAAAACACAGAAGGACTTCAAACAAAGGTATATACCTATGATTTTCCAAGTATGATGCCCTTGCATCAAGCTTTAATATTCCTCACTTTCTAAGTCAGAAGGACTTTAAACAAGGGTAAACATATGTTTTAAACAGGTAACATAAAACTCCATGAGTCAAATAATGTATATTCACATCAGTTATTTAAGTTAAACTTCATTAGTCACCAAAATGAATGATTTAAGTCAAATTTCATAAGACATAACTCACATAAGGACTTTGAATTAATTAAGTTAAATTTCATGAGTCATAAGGACTTGGAATTATTTGAGTCAAATGTCATGTGTCACGAGGACTTTGAAATATTTACGTCAAATTTCATAAGAGATAACTCACATAAGGACTTTGAATTATTTTAGTCAAATTTCATGAGTCATAAAAACTTTGAATTATTTTACATTACTTATTTTTAAATTAATAATATTCTATAATTGGATAAAAAATTCAATACAATTATGTTTTGACAACATACTGAAATGAATTAAAGAGCCAAAGCTATTAATTATGCTTTTTAGTAAGGATTTATCCATCTATATTATCATATTCTGAAAGTTTAAAGCAAAGGGGAATTTTGAGTTAAAAGTCACCAGATAATAAATGTATGTCCTTACATTTTAAAGAGACGTAAAGGTGTCCTCGACAAATACCCCACCAAGAGCAATGTTTTTATTGACATCCAGGTGGTATATATCTTGTATATTTCCTCAAAGAGAGGAGAGAAAGGGGGTACAAAGGAGACAGAAACAAGGAGAAATTTAGGGTAGCATGTGGGAGGGAATATACGACGAGACGGGTCTGAAAGGCCTAGAGTAGGCATCTAGTTCTATCTGGTGGGGGTCAAATGTTTTAGCAATAGGCGTGCCACTAGGCTTTCGTAGCGGCAACAGCCTCACTTAATATTGGCCTAGTCAACTTAATCGTGGGCTTTGTTGTAACCACACGTACACAATAGCGGGTTGCAGTATGTGGCAGATAGTTAGTTTGGAACAAACACAGTGAAATGGGCACACGGTGAGGCTGGAATATCATCACATAATTTAGTCAAACTATTATTATATTGTATTATGGTCTATCACTATTATTAAGGTGTTGTAGTTATGGATTACGCTATAAAATCAATCATAAAACTGTGAGTTTTTAGTAAGACAGATGAAATACCTAGCTATAGTATGATTTTGGTAGGAAGAACAGTAGAAGATAGTTACTAAAGTTACTAAAACAATTTAAATAAATTTATACATCAAGTCATGTGATCTGCATGTATTCCTTTTGATGAATATTATCAATACCAATTAAATAATACAAATAGATTGGTAAAATCTTATCAATACTGGTCGTAAAGAAATATGTTAGAATTTTCTCTACTGTTCTTCCAACCAAAATCTGGGTATAGGTTATCTGATTTCAGTTGAGGGAACCAAACTTAGCTCTATGAAGTTTGAAGAAATAATTATTTATCAATCATCACATAACATTAAGGACCTAAGAGCATTTTAAGGGTTGTCACGCACTTTATAGAAGGGTACGGTAAATTAGCGAAACCATTTACTCAACTGGCAAAATGAATTCACAAAGTTACAAATCCGAGGAATGTCAACCTGAAATAAATAGCTTAAGAAATAGGCTATATATTAATACAGAATAGAGATACCAAGATTTCAAACAAAACTTATTTGTGACCTATTAGTGACAAACTTATGTGGAGCAGCAATTGCAACAGTGCTATCACAGCGTTCTTTATGACTATAAGGATCTGTTGCTAATGCATCATAGCAATTAAATAAAGCAGAACGTAATTATAACACAACCTATAGAGAATTTATCGCTATTGTTTGGCAACTAAATTCCTTGGGTACTATCTTTATAAGAGAACATTTGAAGCAATATCTAATAAGGCAGTTTTTATGTGGATACTGAATTCAAAGATCATTTATCACGTTTGACTTGATGGTCATTTAGATTAACATAATTGAGCTATATAGTGACAAATAATGATTCAGGTATAAGAGCTACCATACATAAGCTGACGGTATGAATCGCCATCCAAACAAAATCAATCATGTAAAATAATATGTACTGTACCTTTACTAATTAGAGAAACGTTACTTCATGAACAGGTATCAGATAATAATTTTAAACATTAGAGTTTTAGCTTGAAAAGCTTAAATTTAGTAAATTTATCTTTTTTAGTAATTCATTGTTATACTTAACCGAAGAAAAGAATAGGATATTATTGCTTTTATGTTCAATGTGTATTTAAACACCATTACAATAAGCCATTTAGTGGTCATCAAGAGATAAAGTGTACTTAAGTTATAATAAATAAAATGCATTTTTGTATGGATATATGTCAGATGACATAAAACACAATCTTTTAAGGTGTGCTCCCAGGAAAACTGGCGAAAATATTTCAGTGCCAATGGAAATAAAAGGAACTAAATGCATGGCCATTTTATTAAGTCTTAATAGATAATGTGTGCCTACTCTCAATATCCTACAGTGGAAATTGTCCAGGAACGCCGACGAAGAAGACGCAGGTCTTGAAGATCCCTTCACTGACAGGGAAAAGCAGTAATTTGAAGATAGACAAGTCTAACAAAGATTACACCTACCATCTGAATAACTTGACGTTTAATCTAAAGCTCCTGATGCCAAACTCAAGGACATCAAGCAGGAAGAATAAGGAAAAGAAGAGGATTTAAGGTCTACACTCTAAAAGGAGATCATAGCATTGATGCACCTCTTTAATAACACCAGATATGGAGCTGATACCACAGGCTATGTATAATCATCAGAAATTTGGCATTATTGGCAAATAATGGCAGGTCCTGCTGAAGACGTAAATGAGCTTTGGAAGCCTACAACTTCAGACAGCATCAACTTGACGTTGCCCTTTAAATCTATCTAATGAACCCGTTTCCCCCTTAAAAAATTATAATATTTAAAATAACTATAATTTTTTAAACGTTATTACAGTAGTTTGCAACAATATACTAATTTTCAACCATATAAGGTATCAGGAAAGTAAATAAATATAATAACCATTAATATTTAATTCTAGAAGCCGTGTTTTTATACATATGAGGGTTGATTTCTCCCCTATTATTAGATAGATTTTTAGCATCACCGAACTGTATATGTATAAAGCTCTAAGAAAGATTGGGTCAAATTTGAATTATATCGATTAACTCGTGTCTGACCTGATGGTCTAGGGGTAAGGTGTCAGACCTATGTCCTGGGGTCCAGGGTTCAATCCTCGGTCCCAGCATAGATTTATCTGATTGCCAAACCCTTCCTTCATCTCTGACAAGACGTGTATTAATCACAACTTGTGAATGTGTGGAAAGCCAGGCCACCACCATGGTTTGGATTCCAAGTTAAACTGTAGGTCCTTCATTTCATCTCACCATCACCCTATTATAAAATATTAGCGTAAGTGCGTATAAACAAACAGGTAGTAATACGTGGTGCTAATAATAATAATTATTAACTTGTTTAAAAGTTTACGTGAGACATATTCACTACAAAAAAAAATCAGAGAGGTTAAAACAGAGAACATGCTTCAGTAATCCAATAATGAAAACCACATGATTATGTTTTCAATTGTCATTTCACTCTGACAATATTTGCAAGATCACCTATATAGGGAGCTTACTTTACTATTCCACAAGCAATAATTTCACACCCTAAATGTTTCCCCCCCCCCCCTGTTACCCAAGAAAGCGTGGCCACTCAAATCACGGGAAAACGTGCAGCTACTCTGTTTTCACACTTCTTTTGGCAATCATGCCACTCACTTCTATGTGGTGAATGCAACAAGTGGTTCCACCAATGGGGTTATATGACACCTTGTTATGGGGATTTTGTTCCTTCAATGGTCACCAGTTGTTCCTGCCATTTTATTCGCCGATATAATATCGGACTCTTTTTTTTTAACCATAAATGAATTAAGAGACAGATAGTGAATCAGGAAAATAAGATAAAAATATATGGAATCACAAACAATTGGAGGAAGGAATGAGCTTTCAAGAAATAATAAGATGAACACTACTAATGGATGACATAAAAGGATGAGAAGAGTAGTGGCAAATGTTCAAAAAGTGCATGGTGGAAGAGGCAGAGGAGATATGTGGACGAACCATTGGAATTAGAAGATGGAAGGGAACTCCACGGTGGAACAAGAAGGTAAAGGAATAAGTGAGTACCAAGAACAAAGCCATTAGAGAATGGTCCACAAAAATAACAAGATAGTCTGAGGATAAGTATAGGGGGAAAGGGAAATTAAACAAATATAGTAAGATAAGGGAAAAAAACTTAGCTGGAAGGTGAACAAAAGTTCTGCCTTGTCATCACCATCACTTCACTTTTTACCATACTAAATTTCATTCCACACTTTTTCTCCTCCTCATTCCATTTCGGTCACTGTTCCTGAACATAACCTTCCTCCCCCCCCTCCCCCTTACCATCAAGTCATCCACAAACAGAATTGCTTTCATTTTCTCCTCATCCAGTTTCCATGCCACTCTATTCATTATCATTTCCATAACCAATACAAATTTTGCAGCCCTTTTAACAGACAAATAATATCGTATAAAATAATTTTTCTATTTTAGGAGGCATGAATCGTTGATATCCATAAAAATCTAAAATTCTGATGATGATCACAACATTTCCTCTCTCTGAGGAGTTGCGAGAAAGTAAAACAGAACATATAATAAAAAAAAGCAAATATGAAATAATAAACACAGTTAGAGAAAAATATTAGAAAAATATTATTTGTTATTTGCATATATAAATACAAATTTCCAAAGGCTCTATTAAAAAAGTGCGTCTTACTATAGCTCTTAAAGTATTGATCAATAAAATAGCTTGAAAACTGAAAGTTTTTAGATAATTTTAGGAGACATATAATTTTCAATAAAATATTGTTTCGAATATAGGAGATTAGATAAAATTAGGATATTTCCGCTTTAATTAAGTAACCAAATGTCATGTTTAGTGGCGAATGATTTAATCCATTTTGTTTTTAAGGATAATCTATGAATAGAAATGAGTTTTAAACAAGAACATTAAAAAGCCGATTTGGAGAAAATGGCTTTTTTATGTATTCATCCTTATATAAGCTACATTTATTTTAGTATTAATATATATAAAGTTCGACAAATTATTTTGGCGAACTTAATGAAAACTTTAGATACCAAGCTTTATCCTGATTGGTACATATGTTTAGGTTCTAACCCCAGTAATATACAAACGGCATTGCATATAACTTTTTTGTTTTTATTTCAGGATTCATGAAACGTCAACAACCACGAAAAACCCGAGTTCAGTTTTATGAAGATCATAATGCTTTATTTACCTGCAGGATCAAGAGAAAGTAAAAAATCTATATCCTTATATAAAATAGAGTAAAATAATTAATTATATTATGTTTTAGTCCCAGGACGTATAGGTTTGTTAACATTTCTTTTTCATTTTGAAAACACTTTAGTCTTAACAGAATATACGTCACAAAATATCTCTTGCCATCCTAGAATGGAAACTTATTTTAAAGTCAATATTTGTTTCCATAAAATATTTGAAAACATTCAAAAATAAATTGATAATGATTGAATGCTAGGTCTGGAAATAAATTTAAAGTAATTATTTACCTTACGCCTACGTCATAGGCGGCCACTATGATACCATTGATAACAAGATCACCAGGTATTATTTCCGACTTCAGTTCGTCATTATTAAAAATAGTTTTTAATAAACCTGTGCTAATTCCTGCCGCCATTCCATTAGGACCGTAGAGGTTGTCGATCCAACCGACTAAGGGTTCTTTGAGTGTTCCGGTTACTGAAACATATCATATTAGCTATTTAATACTTATTTAAGGATACATTAAATTTAAATATTCAATATGACATTGTAACAATATATTTTTTAATGGATTGAGAGTAAAGGGTTACTTAATCTCAAAAATAGAATACTTAACCCAATCTGAAAATAAAATTTCCAATTTTCACTTTAGGAACTTCAAATTGAATTGTTTTTAAAGATATAGATTATATTCTTTTACATAATACTCTCTATTGGAAATTAATTTAGTTACAATTTTCACACACAAAATATACGATTAATAAAGTGCTCATACAAAAAGTAGTGTGATTTAAATCTCGTATGGCTGATATAATTATGTTGTAAATACATTTAAATAAACCCTAAAGTAATAACTCACCAAACTATAGCAACACTAGTTAAACCTACATTCTTGATAGAAAAAATAAATAAACACCGTCCTTCGGCATTCAATAGATAGGGAAAAACGCGCTTAGATGACATTTTCCTAGAAGAAAAAAAGATTCACATACATGCTGTATTTCGGTTTGGTGTTAATAATGATTATCAATTAAAGCTAGCTATACCACGCGAACAAGAATAAGAGGAATTTTAAAGAAATTAATCTGTATTGTTCGAAAGATGGGTTGAGAAATTACAAACTGTAAAAACTATGCTTCTCCGAAAACTACTGGTTTTGGACGCTATCAAAAGTTTCAACTTAAGCTCTATCTATGATAGCATTTATTATATGCTGGAAGCCCGAAAGAGAAGTAAGGTGAGATATGAACAAAGCAAACATCACGGGACCAGGCACAGGCCGATTTTATTCTGGTTAGCTTATTTAGGAGTGAGAACTGTATCTACACCCCCATGAGATCCATTCTGGGGCAGCCGTCAGATTTGTCCGACAGGGATCCCTGTAGGAAAACCAAGATTGTGCCAGAGGCTCCCTGACAATCGTTCTCATGTCGAGAGTGTGTTCCAAGGCAGGGCTATGTTTTTTTTTTTTTGTTTTTTGTTTTTTCAGATTCGGGAAGAGTGATCATCTCGTGACGGCTTCCCGGCGACTAGAACAATAACCTCGGGAAGAGATATCCCCATCTAATACGTTATCGACACAAACTCTCTCGACTATAAAATCTATGTGGAAGCAGTTTCTGCCATGTATTCAAAAAAACAGCTAACAATAAAAATGACACTTCTCTAACTAGATAATTTGACTAATTACCAAGCAAAATTACCACCATCATCTTTCCCTGTTCTAAGGGAGAAAAAGATGGGGCTGACACTTAAAATATAGTAATAACGTGTTGTTATTAAACATAATATAATACATACGTACATATACACAAATACATACATACATACATACATATTATACATACATATACATACATACATACATATATACATACATAGATACACCATACACATACATACATACATATACATATACATACATACATAATATACATACATACATAATACATAACATACATACATTACATATATACATACATAGATACATACACATACATACATACATACATACATACATACATACACACATTCATACATAACATACATACATATACATACATACATACATACATACATACATACATACATACATACATACATACATACATACATACATACATACATACATACATACATATACATACATACATACATACATACATTACATACATACATCACTAATGACGCCGTTCCCATACGGGGTAGGCAATAAATTGTGCAAATAGCTCAAACATACTTGATACTTACTCCATACATCCTAACCTTCTCCCCACCTCACTATCTTTACATACTCCCTTCCCAACAACAATATACAAACACTGAGCCATGCATGTTCTTTAATTCTTAAAACTATTAATGTTTTTCTTTGTCACACATTTATCCACACCATTTAAACATTATTTCATGTCCTACCCCTTCCTTTTTATCTACATTCTCTATATCCATACATATTTTTTGTCAATCGATTAACACTCAGCCTACCATATTTCCCAAACAAACGTACAAACATTGCCTTGTTGGATTCCCTTTCAAATAAAGCTCCTACATCACTTATATATCACTGATTATTTCAATAAGGGAATTTAAGTATTCATTATTTAGACATTGCATTCCAACAACATTCATCTTACTTTTGAGTTTATCCTTACAAACCCACACATCACATCCATAAATAATGTTGGAGTCAACACACTTCTGCCTAGTTACACAAAATCATCCTCTTGTTCGAGCAATTTTCCATTTATACTAAGTTGACAATAAGTTCCTTATCCGTCCTTACTTAAAACTGTCATCTTAGATTTGAAGACATTTATATGAAGATCCATTCTGTCTGTCACCACACAAACGATTTAGTGCATTCTAAAATTCACTTTCATTGTCAGTCATTAATATGTCATCATCTACATATGGCAGAACTCCTACATTCACATGGTCTATTTGTACACCAAACGTCCTCACAAACATCCCTCATACATTTATTCATGAATACATCAAACAATCATGAAAACATAATACATCCTCATCTAAAACAATGTTTAGTGTCAAACATTCGCTCAAAGCTCCAACCACACTATCGTACACCTTAATTACATCAAAACCCGCCTCTGTGGCGTAGTTGGCTAACGCGCTTGTCGTGTTCAGCCCGACTGCTGAGGACGGGAGATCGAGATTCGAATCTCGGTCGGGTGAACTGGGGGTGGTTTTTCCTAAATGGTTTTCCACTCTCCCTCCACGCAAATGCGGGTTCACTTCCTCTAATTCAACCTTCCCAATTCCTAATCCATTAGAGTAATTAGTACTTAAAGCGTATAACCCGAACGGGTAGTAAGACGCGGTGCTAAGTATTATTAATTACATCAAACACAGCAATGATTGCATTTACTAACCATGCATCCAAACCATACACTTTCAGAACATTTTATCAAATACATTTATCAACCAGATCTTAGGCTTCCACCAGATCAAAAAATGACGATACACTTTAATCCTTAATATCTTTCTTTATTATTAAACGTACAATACAATACATTTTTATATTATAAAAGTGTCCTAACACAAAAATTATAATAAACAGAGACATACCCAGTGGGGGTTTGAGAATCCCCTCCCACATCCTCCCCTCCAAAATTTAGGTCCTTTATATGTCAATAAAAATTTATCAACAAATAAATGGTAAGGCACAGTCACCCAAACTTTCTAATAATGTGAATTATGGGCTCAACGTTAATTATTTTAAATAAATATTGTGTAAACTACATTGAATTAGGATTTCCTCATGATCATAAAAATAAATATATCATTTAGTAAATCACAATGTAACCTGGTTACAATATGTGAACGCTAAGAGGTTGTTTGACACACCATCCTAGCCCCAGTTGACGAATCTCAGCAAGACCACGACTCTACAACACATCGTGACACCGTCTAATATTGAACTGAAGTGAGGTCCAAGGTTCGTTTTCCAACGCCAGTACCGAGCCGTGCCCACAGAAATAAAAAGAAGAACAATATGCGCGAGCTCGATGCGCTCCATCGGCCGTGTTCTGAAATCTCATGGAACTGTTCTTCTGCGCGCGTCTCAAGGCGTGTATAACGTTAGAACGTGTTCTAGAAGCATGCTATCCCTTACCCCTCTCTCCCTCTTTATTTTCCCGCCCCATAAGAGCACATGACATATTTTGAAGATATATAAAGGTAGGTTTCTGTGATGTAGACACACATCACACACTGATCCCAATGTGAACGATGTTGTCATAGGCTTATTAACGTCAGAATATTCTAAATTCCCTTTGGGCTTAATATGTTTTTATCCTATTCAAAATTAACTTTCGGGACTTGTAATAGTTGAATTTGTTGATTATTTACTCGAAATAAACTTAGTAAATTTGGTCTTAAAGCTATAAAAGAAAACCATATTTAATATGATGTTTGACGGTTAGTTCAAACCGTTTTTCTGCCTTTAATATTATGATCTTTAGGGGAATATTTGGTTCCTGTATTCTAAATTATCCGCTTAAAGGATGGGATCTATATCTTTTGGGCACCATCATTTTGGAACGGTAGTTAGACAGCGTCATTCTTGAGCTCAGCATATTTTTAAACTTTGGAGGGATTATAATCATTTGTTACTATTTAGGAGATCGTTTATTTGTAATAGAATTCAATTTTTGGTAAAGCTGTACTATTTGTTTTAATTTAGCATGAAAAACATAGATATATGATGTAATATAATAATATATGCACTATAATTTGATTAATATATGAAAAGATTGGTGATATTTATATAAGTAAAGATATCGAATGAAGATAAATATGATACAATAATTGAAATTATATAAAAAAAAGTTTGATATATATTAAAAATGGTGGACTTTGGGTCAAATTTCATTAAAACAATGTTATGGTGGAATGATGTAATCGAGCATATTACGCGTCTTGATTTCTTGGGAATTTAAACAGAATTAATTGTGAGAATTTTGAAATTATATAGAATGAGAAAAGAGATGTAAAAATTGAATTCCTTCCTTGTCTGTAATTCTTTGTTCCTTGAATACTGCTGCAATCCCTGCAAAGTTTTTAGAGCTTCGACATGTTTCGATACTACGATGGCATCATCCTCGGGTCTGATGAAGAAAAGGAAAAGAAAACACACCAAATGAAATTATGACGTGAACACATCTTGTTAGCCAATGTGATTTAATGAAGGTTAATAAGTTATAATATCAAGAGCTTATACTAGTAAAATATCATATTTACCAGACTTAAAAGCTATGTAGTTGAGTGCTTCATGTTGTTTGAAAATGGAAACTGAATTGAACTTGAAATTAACGTGTATATATAAATTGAGAAAAAATCATTCTGGAAGGATTCCATTACAAAGTCAAGGATATATTATATCTAGGTTGAGATATTGTACTAAGTTATTATGGGATGAGATGGTATATATTAATATATATATATATATTATATAGCTTTGGAGCTTATTATAATAAATATACTGTAAGGATTAGAAATGGAGAATGACTAAAGAGAAATGAATATAGGGTGCAAGTCCTGCTCGGGCTAGTGTCGAGAAGACTGCACCCTATACACATTTCCTTTTTGTCATTCTCTTTTCCTAATCTTTGCAGCACATTTATTATAATAAGCTCCAAAGCTATATATCTACCAGCTCATCTCATAATAACTTAGTATACAATTTCAACCTAGATATACAACATATTTGGCTTTATAATGGAATGCTTCCAGAATGTTTTTTTTTCTCACTTTATATTTACACGTTAATTTCAAGTTCAACTCAGTTTCTTTTCTCAAACCACATGATACACTCAACTACATAGCTATTGACTTTGGTAAATATGCTATTTCACTATTATCAACTGTTGATATTATAACTTATAAACCTTCAATAAATTTACAGGTTATATCACATTGTCTAACGAGGTGGGTGACCTGGCGGTCTAGGGGTAAGGTGTCAGACTTCTGTGCTGGCGGCCGGGGTTCAATCCTTGGTCCCGGCACAGATTTATCTGATTACCAAACCCTTCCTTCACCTCTGACAAGACATCTTGTGAATGTGGGGAATGCCAGGCCTCCACCGTGGTTCGGATTCCACGTTAAAGTATAGGTCCTCCATTTCATCTCACAATCACCCTACCATTACACATTAGCGAAAGTGCGTATAACCCGAACGCGTAGTAAGACGCGGTGCTATTAATAATAATAGTAATAAAATCTAACGAGGTGTGTTTACGCCATAGTTTTATTTGGTGTTTTCTTTTCCTTTCCTTTATTTTACCTGAGGATGATGCCGTCGTAGCATCGAAACATGTCAAATCTCTAAAAACCTTGCGTGGATTGCAGCAGTATCCAAGGAACAGGGAATTACATATAAGGAAAGAATTCGAAATTTACATATCTCTTTTCATTCTATATATTTTCAAAATTCTCAAAATTATCTTTGTTTAAATTTCTAAATAATACAAGACACGTTGTCCCTTATCGTCTACCCGACTTATATAAACTCGACGTAATATTTAAGTAAAGATAAAGAAGCTTTGTACATAAACACTATTTAATTTGTCCTCTTTATCGGACCCACATAAATGCCGACAATTAACAAAACAAAGAAGACAAAGAACATACATTTTTTAAAATAGACAAATCATGATTAGAGCATAGACATATGACAAGCTATTTTGGGAAACAATAACTAACAAGTCCATATATTGAAATAATATGACACACATAATATATGCTCTATTACATCATCATATCATAAAATTGATTTAGTACAATTTGACTCAAAAGTCCACAATTTTTAATATGTATTAAACTTTTTAAATGTTTGTCATAATTTCAATTATTGTATCATATTTGTCTTTATAAGATATCATAACCTGTAATTACTATTACAAATATTTTCATATATAAATAAAATTATAGTGAATCTATTATTATTATTATTATAATTATTATTATTATATTATTATTACATCATATCTATGTTTTTCATGCTAAATTAAAACAAATTGTACAACTTTACCAAAAATTGAATTCTATTAGAAATAATCTTAATCGTTCCTTATACACTCTTATAATGTTTTTCAAAAATTATTGAATATTTTAAAGGTTTATTATATTTTAGTCAAAGTTGGAGTGGCGAGTCGGCGAGCTACATTTGCTAATAATTAGTAAATCCTTTATTATTGTTGCATACGTTAAAGTTTATTTCATGCAAGTCAAGGTTGGGGCCGTGAGTTGGCGAGTTTAACTGTTAGCTTGTCTTTAATATTTATAGCTTTGTACAGCCACTTCGTGGCATGAATCCCTAAAGTTGGAACTTTTGTTGTTATTTTCAATATATCCGATTTATTTGAAATGATGTATGTTAAATGGGACCACATGGTTATTGTTTGGGCTAATTTGGGCTGTTGATAAGGGCAATTAAATCACTATTTCATGTTTACTAGATTAATTGTTAATACCTTGGCCTTTGATTTGCTTCTTAACTGTCATTATGACGGGGCTAATGGGAATTTGACAAGAAGGTCAACTTAATTACTGATTATATCATGTGTTTAGGATCACTATTTATGGACGTGAGGAGGTGTCCCACAATTATAAAATGTTGGTTATTACGAGCTATGATTATGTATAAGGCCAGATGAGCACCGGCGAATTCCTATGATTCTTAAAACCTTCGTGTGCTCATAATATGAATGTTCATTTCTAAAATATACAATTTTGAGCACTTAAACGCTCCATGGTCTCAAATTCTCTCATAGAGTTGTATTTGTTTATTACCTTGAATAAAATAACTCTCTTGTTATCATCCCTGACTGTTATTTCTGAGTGATGACAAGGGGTGGTTACAACAATAATAATTATTTATATGTATAGATTCCAAACCAAACCACTCTTCACAAATTTTAAAAGATTTAAATTTTATAAAATTTATTATTTGTGAACTACCATAAAATTACTTTTGATTTGTAAAAATAAATATGGATTCTTATATATCAAGAAAAACTATTCATATATTCTTGATTTTAATTAAATTTTTAATGTCAATATTCAACAAATTCAAGTTTTTTATATCCTATCGAAAATAAACTAGCTTTCAAATAATTTATTTTAAGTAAATATATCTTTATTATTTTTTATTATGTAAAATAGTCCCCTTACACCAAACTTAAATCAAATTGCTGAAGCATTTTTTTAAATGTTTCAATTTAAAAAACAGTAATTAATTACGCTAAGCAGATTTAAAAAAACAATACAACTATATTTCTCATTTTCCCGGGTATACATTATAAGCAAAATCGTTACAGCCCTTTTCATGGTTATTTGAATTTGCAAAAATACTCAACAAATGCCCCTTTAACAAATTGACACACGAGACCAAGTAAACAGTGTTATTTGTCTTGTCAAATATTCACAAAATACACATTTGAAATCAAATCTTTATGGTAATTTATAAAAATATTGCAAATTTTTAAAATATAGTCACATTAAACTATCCATAAATGATTTTTCACCCAAAAAGCAAGTAAATAATTTTATTTTTTATGACAAACACTTTCGAGACAACAATTGGGAACCAATTCGTTAGAGCCAATTGTTAAATATTTCAAATATATGTAGAATAATTAATCAGTAAAAAACCACTAAATCATTTTAACCACAAAAAAAGTAAAAAGTGTTGATTTTTATGTAAAACACTAAATTAAAATACCAATTTAGATCCAAATTATTAAAGCCATTTATTAGATAACTTAAGATTTCACACATCAGCTATCATTAAACAACCAAAACATTATTTTCTATCGACAACAACCAGTAAACAGTGTTATTTTTTTTATTTCAAACACTACTAACATAAACATTTGGAACCACATCTTTTAAAAAAAAATTAAATTATGGCAAGTTTCTAAATATTATTTTTAAGTACACTACCCAACAATGATTTTTTACCACCAAAAGAAATAATTATCTGGTGTTAGCTGCCATGTCACACACTAAAAAGGTACCCATTTAAAACCAAATCGTTAGGGCCATTTCTTAAGTATTTAAAGTTTTTGAACAATCAGTCATCATTAAGCTACCCATAAATTAATTTCCACCCCAAAAACCAGTGTGTATTATTTATTTTTTGTTAAACAATCCCTATTTGGAATAAAATCGTTAGCCTCATTCGTAAAATATTTTAATTTTTTTCAAATTAATCATCAGTGAACTGCCCTTTAATAATTTTTTCACCCCAAAAACAGCTATAGATTTATATCTGTCATACAACACAATTTCCAGATATAAATTTTGAACGGAATCATTTTCTATAATATATTTAAATTTTTAAATAATGTCCCATCAGTAAAACTACCCTTCAATGGTTTTACCATAAAACCAATTATACGATGCATTGCTATTTGTCATGTCAATCATTTTAAGAAAATGGTTTGAGCCTTTTTCAAAACATTTGATAATCAAAAAACAAATTGGGTAATCTTATCTTAATTAAAGTATTAGGGCGAAAAATAAAACTATTTTGTGGTAGAGCCCTATAGAATCTAAATATCAAATTTGAACAAAATCCATTTAACCGTTTTGGATTCATAGCTGGGGACAGATTGACTGAGAAACAAACTTCCTTTCCCTCTGTATTGATAAGTAGTTAATATAACAATACACTAATAATAATTGTCAAATTAAAAGACATACCTTGTTATACAATATATTCAATACCTGAGTATAAACAAAACCAACTCTACATAATGTAGGTAAAATACATTTCTCTAAAAATTAACAACATATAGCCACTAGCTACTTAGCTAAAAATATTTCTATTAATCCATAAAGAAATATAATCATTCCAACCTTCTCATATTTTATATTTTACTAAATCAAATTTTGGTAGGTATTTCAACTTTATAAGGTATAATTATTGTAATCAGGTACTTAATGATCAATCTTAAAATAGTATTTCCTGTGTATTGTTGATTTGGCTAATACAATGAGTATGTCTACCAAATGTGTTGCTATATAAGTATCACTTGAGTGGTCACCATGAATTAAAATACCCTCGTAGACAAGAGTTCTGTTATGCAATCTTTATATTCAACTCATGACAAACAACCAAACCCTTTCAGCGTGAGTACATTATAAAACCAAGTGCATAACAGTACCAGGACCATTACACCCTGAGTACAGGTCACTTTGGTATTTCTTCTATTTGAAAAATCAAAGAGGTGTAAACAATCGGTCGTGAAGAAATCCTTAGAAAATATCCAATTCTCAATTATCCATGAGGTATTTGTATAATATTCTCATGGGAACACAATCATTATCCTTTCAATTTTACTCATCTATACTTATAAAATAACATGTCCTGACTGACTGACTGACTGATTCATCATCACCGAGCGCAAACTATCAAGGCTACAAGCATGAAATTCGGACTGTATATTCATTTTGTTATGTAGGCACCCACAAAGAAAGGATTTTAGAAAATTCCACCCCAAATGGGTCAAAATAGGGGATGATAATATGTATGAAAGTCCGTCATTTTGAAAGTTACATAAACAAAATTTTGTATTTCGGTTATTGACGTAAAACAAATAAATAAGTGTTTCAGGAATTTTGGAAATTTTATTTAATAAGGGATGAAAAAGGGGGTGAAAGTTTGTATCGGACTGACTGATTCATCATCGCCAAGCGCAAACTATCAAGGCTACAAGCATGAAATTAGGACTGTATATTCATTTTGTTATGTAGGCACCCACTAAGAAAGGATTTTAGAAAATTACACACCAAAGGGGTCAAAATAGGGGATGATAATATGTATGAAAGTCCGTCATTTTGAAAGTTACATAAACAAAATTTTGTATTTCGGTTATTGACGTAAAACAAATAAATACGTGTTTCAGGAATTTTGGAAATGTTATTTAATAAGGGATGAAAAAGGGGTGAAAGTTTGTATCGGACTGACTGACTGATTCATCATCGCCGAGCGCAAACTATCAAGGCTACAAGCATGAAATTCGGACTGTATATTCATTTTGTTATGTAGGCACCCACTAAGAAAAGATTTTAGAAAATTCCACCCCAAAGGGGTCAAAATAGGGGATGATAATATGTATGAAAGTCCGTCATTTTGAAAGTTACATAAACAAAATTTTGTATTTCGGTTATTGACGTAAAACAAATAAATATGTGTTTCAGGAATTTTGTAAATTTAATATAATAAGGGATGAAAAAGGGGGTGAAAGTTTGTATTGGACTTGCATTATTTTTGATCTGAGGTCAAGTTATGGTCATCAACGTAACGTAATATTTTAAATTAATCTGTAAATACATATGTATATTTTCGTATTTGTATATAATCAACTTCCACGCGAGCAAAGCCGCGGGCAACAGCTATCTAGTACCATATAAAAGACCACGATCAATCAGTTTGGCAGTACACTGTGCATACATTTTTTACGTGGTTGGAGAAATTCAACATATTTAACTAGAAGAACACTCAAGTATAAATACTTAGTGACATTTGTATCAACCTATTTTTGAAGTGAACAGGTGACTTATTGTAAACCAAACATATACCAGGTACTGTGAACTGAGCTATAAATATCCTACAGATCACCAAGTGAAATAAGAGTAAAACACTCAAGATTAAGTTTGTAAGATGACATGCTCTTGTTTTTCCTCAGGCTTTTTTTCCAAAATATATAGGATACATGAATAAAATAGACAGGACTACTTGGATGCTGAGTGACACAAGATGCCCCAAATCATATATTAACAAACACGCAATGTTACTTTAACGAGTGATTACTATCCCAAAACATATTGGGATACAACTAACGTATTAACATCACAAATACATTTCTTTGGTTATTGGAGTACTATGAGCAAATGTGTAAAATTAGAACCAGAGAGATGGTATATTATTAGTATTCCGCCTCTTTACCAGGTCATAACCAATGAGTCCACTTCAACAAATCACGATGAACTTTACTTTCCGCCTTGATCTAGTTTTGGTGAAGAGAATATTTGGTATTTCCAATGTAAATACCAAGATATTTATGTCTCTCAAAATACAATACGTAATTGATGCTATCACCCGTCTTATTTCTCCCATCTCTAACCCAGAAAGGTTTAGTCTTGCCTACATATGCTCCAGACTTGAAACTATATTTCACAAATGCTGTAGAAAGTTCTTTGAAACATTATCATGAGCGAAGAAAGTTTCACATCATCTACACACGCAAATACCACTAGCAAGCACTTCAGTATAAGATGGTAATCTAAAAAACATATTTGACAATGTCTGACTGCATACATGTTAGAAAGGTTCTATACAAATATTGAACAATGGGCCGGCTAATGATTCAACTTTCTGCACTACAAGTATCAGTTTAACTAGAGCAGTTAATACATCTACAACTGGTAACAAACATTGTGACTTCAGGCATGAGATACGAACATAATATTTATATTTATAATTTTTTACAAATCCGAATTTGGACAAATTTGAAAGCATGTGGGGTGTTCAATAGCCACATGCACATTTCTGATATAAGATAAATACAGCAAGGGTTCAGTTTCTGGTGGTAGCATCGGTTGCACGATATATTTTATAGTCAACTATAAGTAAAAATATTGGTTTCCAATTGTGAATCAAAGTTTATCCCCATCTTTAGGTAAAAAAACAAAAACAGATCTATTATTTGATGACGATAACTTTACAGATTCAAGAGGAGCATAAACCATCTTTATGAACTTAGGTCCAAATGCATTCGAAAAACAATGAAAGAACTAACATAGTGGACCATCCTATCTGGGAGATTTATTTTTTTTTCAAGTGCACGAAATGATTCCGTCAACTCCATTAAAGAAATGTCAAAGTCAATTCCAATCTTTTGATCTACAGATAAGGAGGTAAGACATTTATAAATTTCTGGCACTTAAATCATTGTTACTAAACGTGAAGGAAAATGTTTCTATGTTAGCAAGTATAATACGAATTTCGTTGAAGTCAGACGTTATTTCTCCGTTTATATTCAGAGAGGCTAAAAAATATTGGGCAACAAGAAACTCTTGTGCCTGTGTATTCTTACATCAGGAAAGTTCAACAGATTGAATGTCGATGGTCATACAACTGTAAAGTTTTCTAATATCATAATTACAAAGAATAGGAAATTCATTTTCCCCTGACGTTAATATATTCTTGGATTGAGTTTGATGAGTTATAACTTATAATTTACTTATTTCAGCGTAAACAATATTGAACTTTTCCACTGATCAGCACATATACATTTCAGTACTTAGGACTTACTTAGACTCATCCTACCACAACAATGCGTTTTTACGATGTTACATATGTTATGAATAAAATCTAGCAATATTACTGATAATTAATTAGTAATGTTCATTCTCCAACAGTTGAGTGTTGAGCCTCCATTACCCTTGTCTACGCATTTTTGCATCAACTTGCACATATTATCATATACATTCTCACGTTTGATAAAGTGTTTATATTTTTTCTGACTTACCTTGTGAAGGTCTAACAATTGATATTGGAAGATCACTTGCAGTTTTTCTTATAAAATTCTCTGTGATAGCTTTAGTGAATGTATACGTGTTGGGCCACTCTCCAAGAACCCTGAAATTTGTTTAACAAAATGAAATATTAAATAATGGTGATATCTAAAAGATTAAAATACAATTGATCTTATACGTTTAAAAATAATATTATTTATTATTAATGCTAATTTATATTCATGTTATTGATCGAGGTTATAATTAAAATCTAAATAAATATTTTTATCTAAATAAATTATTTGAATTGTTGAATTGATTGGGCGCCCACCACCAATCCATTTTCTTTCCTTAGGTAGGTAGATTGTTTATTTTAAATAACCAAATAAATGTATCCCCAGAGACAGCTCAGTAGTATGACAATAATATCCCTTTCCCAAGACTTATGGACGTTACCAAATTTTTAACTTAATCTGGTCACTTATAACAATGAACTGAGTATTTTCCTGGTGCTTACCATACCACTTGATAATCTACTATAAATATCTTCATTTGGAATACAAGGTTAAAAATGCGCTGTTCATTAATATAATAAATATGAGATGACATAATTAAATTTAAAGCGTGATTGTAATTATTTATGGGAAGGATATTATTAAATAAACCTTACATAGTAAAGCATGCCTCCTTTTTAATAGAATTAATAAAATTATCGCTTATAAATACTTGAAAATAATAAAATCTCATTAATTGTAATGTCGAAAAAAAAGTTTATTTTTGACCCAGAAACATCCTTTTAGATGAAGTAATACCAGGTCTTTAAATTATTTATAACATTTTAAAATAATATGTGTTCTTCAGGAAAGCTACTTTTAAAAGCTAACAAGCTAATGATTCTTTAGTAAAAAAAAGGATAATCGGGAGGTTGAAAGATATTAATATTTAAAGTATGGAAATACAAGCTGTTTATAGTTTTTCACCAGTATTTTCTCTTCTTAAATATTCAACACTTCTAAACCTAAAAGGCTAGAGGGATGTTCTAAGGAAAAAATAAACTAAAACTGTATCAAAAGAAATTCAGCATAATTGATGTTTGTATCAAATAATTAATAGGCAATAAAAATCACCAAAAACTAGTCTTGGATATTAGGATATTTTCCCTTCCTTAATATTCATTTTAGGTATCATATTCACTAATTGAAACACTGAACAGGATGATGATAGATGAATTTGATCTCACCCAAAACATCTAATCTAGGGCTAATGGAGACCTAAGGCTATGGTAACAATTATATTCTAGGCCTTATTATCAACAAAAATTTTCCTTCTAAACTTGTACTTGACATTCCTCAAAGGTTGATCCGTACATTTAGTGAAGTATTTTCTGAAGAAATTTAAAATTAACTATAAAGAAAATTCATTGTATAATCCCCAAATTGAGTCCTTACTTACGCTTTCCAATGTAATTTTACAGTCCACAGAAAAAAAAAACAAACTAATTAACAATCATGTTCTCTTTTTAAAATCACTTAACTATTAACAGATTGAAAGATCAAAATAAATATTATAAAATAACTTTATATTATAATTTGACAGATAAACACAAACCACTTGTCAAATTAATTTTGAATCTCACGCCAGAAATACAGCCGAGAATAATAACTCTTCTTTCTTCTGCTAGAAAAAAATTAGTTCCTCAAATGACAACGAAATGTTATAAGAATTCAGGAACATAAATAATATTAAGATTCTAAGACTTTCAAAACAAACCTCGCTCACCAATAAAATATAAATATTGAGATTGAGATTGGCACTTTATTTTTAAAAACAACATAATAATCACTAATATATATATATAGAGAGAGAGAGAGAGAGAAAGAGAGAGATGGATAGATAATGTGAAAACAGGTAAGTAGATTCCATTTATATATTTAAATTGTAAAAAATAATTAATATTTAAACTTTATGAATTGTGTAATTTGATTGAAACAAAAAATAATTAACAAACACTAATGTTGTCAACGTAATTCAGTATTTGAAAGAGTGTCAACCGTTTATTAAATTGCTATCTTAAGTTAAGATTTAACAAAAATCAAATCATATAATACCTCAAGGAATCCCTTTTTGTAAATGATAAATAAAAAAAATGATATTTTTAACACCAATAATATCTACCACATCTAAAAAGATTATTTTAGTTTCCATTCCCTCCCCTTATTGCACAAAGTTCCATTTTAAAATTTTAATTTTCAGTCTTTTATGGTTATTTGAAACTGTCCTTTACCTACATGCTAAATTTTAGTGTTCTACCACACAGAGAAGTAGTTTATATTAAATTTGAAAATATTGATCCCGAAACCTCCTGCGCTCACGCTTCGGGATCCATTATATGGGTGTCATAGACAAATTAATGTCATATTTATATTATACGACTTGAAAAACACCCAGATATCAGATTTCACTGAGATTAGAGGGTATGAGATTTCTCACAACTTTGAACATCTCCTATAATCTTGAGATGTTACAATAATTATAGTAATAATAATAATATTTAGCACCGCGTCTTACTACCCGTTCGGGTTATAGCTTAAGTACTAATTACACCAATGGATTAGGAAATGGGAAGGTTGAATTAAAGGAAGTGAACCCGCATTTGCGTGGAGTGAGAGTGGAAAACCATTTAGGAAAAACCACCCCCAGTTCACCCGACCGAGATTCGAACCTCGATCTCCCCGTCCTCAGCAGTCGGGCTCAACACGACAAGCGCGTTAGCCAACTACGCCACAGAGGCGGGGTGTATGTAACTAAACTACAATAATATTAACTTGCTATTTAGGATCCAAACTCTTCACATTGGTAATAACATTACTATTTAACTTACTTAGGCATGATTAATTCCATGATGCCTTCATCAACAGTAGTTAAGTAATTAATAGTTTCATCTTCTTCAAGTGGAGGCGTATAGAAACATTCTTTAATCTCCTTCAAGTGACAATTGGAATAAGCTGTTGATACGTACACTATACTCTAAAGAAACAACAGGACCAAAGTTAAGAAAGAAAACACTTTTGGATTATTCGAAATGTTATTAAATTTTGAATTCAATTATAAATATTTCAGCATTTCTTTAAAAATAGGCTGTATATTTATTGGCTATGAAGCTAGTATTAAAAAAATAGAGATGATAAATTTGATTCCTCGATACCTATCGATTCTCTAGGGTCTCGAGAGAATCGAGGAAATACTTCAATTTTTGATACGTTGATTACTAAATTTACGTGCAAATTATCGTGAATGCTTTACTAAGAGATTAATGACTATCAAATTTTAAATGCCATTCGTGACGCGCTTTTTAGTTAATTATTTCTTATATTTGTATAGTGAAACTTATAAAAGCAAATGATTAAATTTGAAAACCTAAAAAATTAATATTTTGCTCCAACATTAAACATTTACCGTAGTAGCAAAATGTATTCAAGAAAGAACACAGATAGACCTTATATAAACAAATATCAACCCTGTGTTACTAAATATACCTATATTAAGATTGCTTTGCAAATTTGCTGTCACAAATTAAGTAATTATTATTTAAAGTATATTTCAAAATTTTAAAGCCATTACTAAGATCATGACAATCATTTTTAAAGGCAAAAATGTTTTAAAATCCTAATTAATATTTATTAGAAGATTACAGAAATTTCCAGAATAAAATCAAATGGGTAAAAAAGGTTCATCTATTGAGGCAGCCATGTTGGTTTATCTTTTTAAACCATTTAGTGAATCTGCTACAAAGTGACAAAAAATTTAAAATTCCATTTCCACCTGCATTTAAATAAATCCATAATATTTTAATGTGAAAATATAAATGTATACTCAATCTTACCATATTATTGCTAACCAACGGAGAAGCAGAATTTTACAGTTTTACTAAAAAATAGATTATTCCATTAACGTAAATAAAATATTTTCTTTAACCAATATGGACTTTCCCACTTTATTTCAGGAATTTTCCAGTAAGAATAAAATATAGAAGAATCAAGGTAAAAATTTAAGAATCAGAATTAAGGATCAGAATTGAAAAATTGATATCATCCCATCTTTATAAGAAGATGAAATACAAAATTGATCATAAAATTAATTTATACTTAATCTTCTATTGTATATATATATATATATATATATATATATATATATATATATATATATATATATATATATATAACCTTCTTTAGAAAGGTAGTAGGAATATAAAGTGGGAATTATGGCCAATATTAAGAAAAAGCAACCAAATTCACAAGGAGGTGCAGTCTTCAGTACCTTAACTATGTTGAATTTAAATGATGAATCACTAGTACTAAACCCAAATAAATTATCAACACGAGTTATCGGCGAGATACCTACCAATCCTTATGTGAGAATAACTAGCATAAAATACTAATTTTTAACATAAACGATTCATTTTAGCTGATATTTTTAAAGGATTTTCACTCTATTGCCATATTTCAAAATATTTTAAAGCCCCTTGAGAATATAATTTATTAACTTATTTGTTCCTAAAAATGAATTAAACTGAAAGTTATAATAAAATTAGATCAAACCTGTCCATTCAAAGTTTCAACTAACCTTGAGGTTCACACATTTACGACCAAGATTAATAATCTCCTTTGTGCCTGTAATGTTGATTGGCACTGCGATGTTGACCTTCTCATCAAATTTGACAGTAGCAGCAAAATGGAAGATAATATTTACTTGTTGAGTGATCATCTTGTAGTCAAATGGACTAAGACCAAGTTTGGGCATTGAAATGTCACCTGACACCATCACAATCTTTTCGTGAAAGCTTGGATTGGTAGCTTTTAGTGAGTCGAAAATCTAATCGGATGAACAAAGTGGAATCATTAATTTGATTTTGTTTCGTATCATAATGATGTATCAATTATAGAGTTGGGGCTTAACTCAACTATACGCTTTAATTTGACCATAACTAACCTAACAGATACTCGCAGTTTCATGTACTTGTAATAAGAAACATTCCAGACTCCCTATCATAGTACAATGGATAAATCTGATGAATGCATTGATATTAAGAGGAAAATGTTATTAATACTTGTATGTTAACATAGTGTCAATGCTAAATATTATTGCAATCCAATTTGAAGATTGGGAACTGGAACACTAGCAGAATTTGTATAGTACCTAAAGTAATAAATATATATATATATATATATATATATATATATATATATATATATACAGTTATATGTATCTATTGTAACTTCAAACAATAAATTGGTTGATAATTTTAACGATCAGAATTTAGACCAGTTTGAAAAGCCGTCCTGCACTTACATTCCAATAGATGCGGTAGTGGATCAGCAGGAAATACTCGGGTAGTAGAAGCATACAATCAAATAAAACAATGAATTTCAGGGTTCAGAACCAGAAATTCCATATAAATCAATAATAAAATTATCGGTAGGGAGGCCACATGTCTCAAATGTACGAAACAAAGATAGTATCGGACAACGGCTTTATTTGAACTTTATCACAATTTTGTAAAGCATTTTATCCAATCATAAGAAATTAAATATATATATATAATACACACGTAACGTGGATGAACATATGGCTTCTTTAGGATGGAGCTTCTGCTTACTACAACCCTGCAGGGAGACGCCATTTAGACGATTACTATAACACACGATGTGTTGGAGGCAACGGGTCTGTTGAATGGCCGGCATTTTCTCCCGATCTCACACTTTGGTCTTATGTTTGTGGGGTCACATGGGAGTTAAAAAAATTCTGCAATCTAATCTGATCAGTAGGATTCTAGTTATAAGCAAACATATAAGTACAAAAACTATTATTTATAAATATCTGTAATTTAAAAACAACTAACTAAAATATATATTTTTGTATTTAATTTTGAAACTTATTCTGTAACCAGCCTTTGGATTTGTTGATCGAGTTAGCCAGAAAAATAATTAATTCTACATATTAAATAAGAGTGTTAATAATATATCATGCGTTATAAGAAAATATATTTTTCAAACATTAGTTTTGTTTGATTTAAATAATTGATATAATAGCCTAAAATCTTCCCGGTAAAAATCTAAATAATATAAAAATAGCCACATCGCAATTAGTTAAGCGGTTCCAGAAATCTTAGGCAACAAATTTACAGACTGACTACTTTATTTTATAAGTATGGTATTAGAGATTGTGGTTTGTTGCCAAACTAATTGTTTGTGCTGCATTAACATGTCAAATATGTATTAAAAAACTATGTATAGAATGTTAAAATAAATGTTAGAACAATTCTTTTTTTTAGCATTTGACTATACATAATCCTAACTAATATTATAAATGCGAATGTGAGTTAGTTTGTTTTATTGTTTGTTTGTTACGCTTTCACGCCTAAACTACTCAACCGATCATCATAAAATTTTGCATACACGTTGTCATGGGTAGAGAAAAGGACATAAAGTACCTTTAATCCGGAAAAAGTACTGTTCGGGAGGGATACATAAAAGGACATAGGGTACCTTTCATCCAGAAAAATGTACTGTTCCCGAGGGATAGAAAAAAAAACTTTTAGAAGGTCTTCCGGCATAACAACTCGGCATAATGATATGAACATGAATTGCAACATGTTGCCTGGAGTACAGAAAAAGGAACATGTGGTTTCCTGGAAGAAAAACTGATATACCGAATTAAAATCTGTTCTAGAGTTATCTTAGGCACATCTATCTTAAAATGATTAATAAAAATCTGTTCCCAAGTTATTTTAGGCACATCTATCTTAAGTAAATTCAAGATATACGCAGAGGCACTGTTGAAAATTGGCGATGGATGTTTGGACAAGGATGCTGAAGGTTGTATTTTACTTACAGGGGAATTCTGTAATTTGGTGGAAAATGAGGTGGAGCTCATTGCTAAAGTTTAGCCAGACTTACAACTAAATTTTAATTGTGATCACTGGTTGTGTGAAAGAGCAATTCTTGCACCAAAAAATGAAATCTTTAACAAAATCACCACTGGCATTTGGAAAGAGGCTCAGGGAGAAATAAAGGAATATTTGTCAATAGATACAATCATGGACACAGAACAGAGCACTTCATATCACGCTGAGTTTTTAAATTCTCCTGAGCTATCGGGGGTACCCTCGCATAAACTACGATTGACATTGGGTGTACCAGTTATGCTTATGCGAAATTTAGATGCACCCCGATTATGTAATGGGACGAGGCTTTGGATTACACAATTAGGGCAAAATATAATCTGTGCCACCATTTTAACAGGTGTGGGAAAGTGTAATCATACCGCGAATCCCAATAATCCCTACTGACCTACCATTTCAATTCAAAAGACTCCAGTTTCCAATCAAACTTAGTTTTGCTATTACTATTAACAAAGCGCAAGGGCAAACATTGCAGGTAGCAGGGGTGCATTTGGAAAAGCCATGTTTTCCCATGGCCAGCTATATGTATCATGTTCGCATGTGTACAATGCCCAGAATTTGTATTTATCTGCGCCAAATGAAAGGATATACAATATAGTATATAGAAGCGTCCTAAAATAAAGATCTATTCTGTTCCCATGATTGCAACGGCCAAGAACAAGCGGAGTAAATAAGGTATGTTAAATAACTGTAGGTAAAACTTAAGATGGAGTGGGATTTTCAATTCGTGGCAAGGCATAGCCTATGACTCTACTGACACACAATCCGCTACTTCTTTTCCACTCCTACACTTAATGATTATTTATATTGTGTAGTTTGTATGTTTCTTTATCTCTACCTGTATTGACCAACAACCTCAATAATTTCATCTTTTTTATTTTCATAGATCCTGTGTCGATCGATAACCTGAATTTATTGACAAAATAAACATTAACGCGAGTGAAGCCGCGGGAAAAAGCTAATAAAACATATATTTAAATCACAATCACCAAACACATAGTTTAAAAAAAAATCATCAGACATATTAGATGCCATTTAATGTTAAATTAATTATTGTGTTGATTATGTTATATTGGATTTATAGTTCGTTTTAATTAGAATAAGTAATAATTTTTTTGAGAAACAACACACATATTAGTATTTTTATAAACTAAATGCCTTTCTCATTTAATTTTGATGAATATATCAAATGATTTTAGATATTTTTTACTTTTTTGGTTACAAGTTAATTCAACCTTCATACCTTTGATTAAAATTTTGTAAATGCTCTTTTCATATGTCACCATTTATTTGCTAATCAATATTATAATTTAAATAATAGGTAGTTGTATTATTATTTATATTCAAATATTTATACTAAATTAATAATATCTTTGAGTGACATCATTTTCAAGTTTACAAAGTAGTATTCAATATTGATAGAAATTTTTTTAAATTTAAACCAATCCTTTAACTTAATTTATGTATAAAATAATTTTCTACATTTACTACAATATCTTAAGATAAATTATGAATAATTATTGGTTTGTTTCTTTTTTACCAAAATTAGAGAGATAAATAGTATATTATTTGTAAACTTTTATATTTACTTTCATGTTACATAGTTGATTAAATGTAAAGTAAGAATATACAAATAAAAAATTAACCTTCGATGTCGAGATATGATATTTCTGGAATAGAATTATTTATTCTACGTTTTTTATGTTGTATAACATAGAAACATAATAAAATAATAATAACAAAATAATAAAACTTAAATCTATAAATATTTCAAATATAACTATACATTTTATGACAACATTATCGCTAATTCCCAAACTACCCTCCGTTTCCCTTTGAAGGTACCTTAGCTTACTTGGTTCTACCATGATTCAGCATACAAGTAAATCGGAATAAAGAGTAAACTTGATGGAGATAGATCTGTAATAATACTCACCACACATTGAAATAGTTTTTCTTTCCTCTCTTCAGGGGACTTCCCCCTTTTTGGTCGTATTATAATAAAAATTTTCTTGATAGCTGGACAGCTTCTTAACAATTTTTCAATTAATAGCTTCCCCAGAAACCCAGTCCCTCCAGTGATGAATACATTACTGTCTCTGTAGAATTCTTGAATGTCTGTACCTTTACTATAGGTTTCATGACCTGTTTCTCCAAATTTACTTTCACCTGAATATCCTGTTCCACTATCCATTTTGCGAAGTTTTTCTTTTGACGGACAAAATAATATAATTTTTTAATGATAACTAAGAACTGTTAAACATTAATTTTTATTCTCAAGACTAGCTCAAACGTGACAGTGATATTCTATTTTAGTTAACCTTAGTATTGTATAAATTTCCTAATTCTTTATATAAGCTTGAACTTATATATAGCACACAGAGGTAAAATCATACACACGCTAGTAAAAAATTTATAATGATTCTACGACCTAACTTCATCCATTTAAATTAGAAATCTTTCAGGTGATATAGGGGGATAACACAAATTCAAAAGATTCGTACAGAAGACGTTTGTTTTTAGGATTCAAAAATTTATAATTTATGTTTCTAATCATTAAAGCTAGAAGAGCTTGGAATGTATATAAAATTCTTGTCAACCACAACCCTAATTGTTTTAAAGGACATATTTTATTTTTGAAGCATAGACAGTATATATATATATAATATATATATATATATATAATATATATATATATATATATTTATTTATATATGTATGTGGTTCAGAGTTTACACGTTAAATTTGAATACTTAAAATAAATTTTAAAAAATCTTGCTCATATCTTTAAGATATCATAACTATAAGTAAAGGCAATAATCCTTCAACACTCACTTTCAACAATTAATGAATAGTAATTGGTTACTACCCTAAAATCCTTTTGTAATAGAGATTATGGAATAATTGAAAATCCTACTATTTTTTATCCCTCAATGTTAGAATTATTTAAGTGATACTTGTAGGGTTTTAATACTCGGTATCTAAATTCGATTCTGATAGTTAGGAAATCATAGACAATGGTATGATACCTATATACGCACACATATATATAATATATATAATGAATTATTCACATGAATGATGTTAAAGCATCAACTAATTAAATAAACATTAAATTCAAATTTAGGTTATTATTTTAGTATAATGCGATTGGCCCTTTCCATTTGGCGTGGAAATTCAGTGTAATAGAAACAAACGGTTATCGTCATAAATTTTATTGTTTTGCAATTTTATTTTCAGAAACGGTTTTTCAAGAATAGAAGCATGTTGATTAAGTTGTACTTTTTATATACACACCCCTCTATAATTTTAACAGTGACCAAATATCGATAAAATTGACATATTTCAATAGAAAACTGTTGGCTTCATAACAAAAAACAAGAAAATGTAACCATTAATTAACATCTATACATTATATTAGAAGGGCGTTGAAAAATTATTAACTTAAAAATTTAATTCGTTCTCTAGAAAACTGATATTTCCAAACATATGCTTTTTTTGTAAGACCTGTCCGGTAGCTAGCGCCATCTACGGTTTCCGTGAACCATCTGTTCTTGTTGGCGAGGAAGGATACTTTATTTGGTTGTGAAGCCAAATCACGACTTTGACTCTCCAACCCACTATCTCATAAAATATGTTTTAGATTTACATTCTATAGGGCCTAGGGCCTTAATCCGATTATATAAATAAAGCCGTTTTAAATTTCAGTTTAATAAATATGAAATATCTTGTTTTACCACCATATTTGATTTATTTATTTCACATTGAAATCTTCATTTAACTATTTTAATTTTATTACAGCCTTTTAAGTTGTAGTTATGCCATCTGACAGGTCCGGATTGATCACCTCCAAGTCTTTCAATCCTGGTCAATCTCCTTGGAGTTTCCGTATCAACTTCCAAAGTATATTTAATCCAGCATTTGTTTCCTTTTTCCACTTCCTCTCGTTCAATCTAGCAATACTTCAATTGCGGTCTTTAGCATTTATTTATTTCACATGTAATGTCCTAGGTAATACTTTTTTACCTTGATATTTTCTATCATTTTTTCTCTTTAATGTAATTTCTTCTCAAGAATTCCATGTTTATGATTCCTTCCGTACAGCCTTTCCTTCAATTTCCCTTATATATATACACATGTCCAGAGTTTGTATCCTCCTTTTATTATCTTTCGTTAATGTCTACGTCTCTACATCATACACCCTTACATTCCAAACATAGTATTTTGTTAATATTTTTTCTCAATTCTTTATTCAGCATCCTACATTTTAAGCTTTTGTTATGATTAAATCCTTCCTTCATTATAGATATTCTAGATCAGAGGTCCCCAACCTTTTTGTACCTTAGAGCACATTCAAAACTACGGTAGTGCGGCGGAAACCAATTACTCTTTCAAGGCAAATTTACTAACTCCCGCCAGGCTCAGAGGTCAGCTTCAACGCTATAAATATGACTGTTCAACTGCCATGTTAAGTTTCCAACAGTGATTGTGACGTTACATGTGGTTGTGCGTCATAATCAAGACCATAGCCATGGTGCCATGGCGTCCACGTGCATAGGGTTGGATTCCCCTATTCTAGATCTTATTTTCATTGACCAGTGCATAACTCAATTGATAATTTTCCAAAATTACTTAAGTCAATTCACATGTTTAATCTCTTCGTCTCCTAATGTATGTTTATTCTTTTAAATTCTCTTTCTTGTATCATACCCATTGTTCTTCAATTGTTCATTCTCATTTCATATTCCTAATATTTGGTGTTAAGATATTCTATCATCTCCATAACTCTTGCATTATTATCTGCCTCAACTACTATAAAATCCACAGACATCATTTAATACATTCTTATTTTTCGTACACTTGAACCTTCTTTTTCATTTGAGCTTTCCACTATTATTTATTACAAATAGATATCAAATACAGTGGTTGACAAGCATTACTATAGAATGGGTGACAGACCGCATTGTAGAGTGGGTGACAGGAAGGATTTTTGAATATCTCCTCTTTTTAGCCTAATCTTTTCAGTCAGCTCTCCTCCTATTCTAACTCTTGCTCTCTGCTTTAGGTAAAAATCTTTTAATAAGTCTTTTTTTTATTGAGGTAGTTCAATTGGTGTTTAGTATTAACAAGTGTTAGTCCCATTTCACTCTAAAAATGTCCTCTCAAATTTAATAACTACAATTTATACTTGAAGCCATTTCTCTCCTATTTTATTTCCTTTTTTCCAATAATTACACAGGCCTGCGATGAAAAAATACAAGGGAATTGATTGCTGAACTTTATGTATTTTTTGGCGCTGATATAAAAAAAATATGAAAACTTTCTATCAGGTCACGTTTTCTTGAAAAATTAAATTCTACTTGGATTTTTATGAATATTTACCATAAAAAATTTTGGGGTTGAATTTCTTCCCTCCCTGTCTGACCATCATTCTACCGTGGTGAATCCTACAGAATGCCCCTCTGTGACACAACCCCGTCCCCGTTCCTCCCACCCCGTCACAACCTTTCTCTACCAATGGCGTCTCACGAATACTTATCTAGGTTCTTTATCTTGGTTCGCTGACCTAGCAGGAACGCTCACTAAGTGAGCCTAATCAGCAGTCACTTCTATATTTTGGAGATTTATCTGAATTGATTCTGAATGGGCTATCTTTATTAAGACTGAATTCTCTCGACTTTTGTGACGTGTGTTTTTAGTGGCGGGCTTAGAAAACTGGAGTGCTAGCGTACGTGATTGTTCAGAGTGTGTTTGCTTGAAGTAAAGTTAAGAGACTCTCTCGTGAGACTTGGAACAGTCAACACCTCCTTGTGAGGGTAGGCTAGTCAGCCTCCCCACCTCTATCCAGCCTAAAGCACACGTCACGCGAGATTAGTGTATCTGATTTATCGTTGAAATAAAACCTATATTTTAACTTCATGCCGACGTTTTACTGATTACTACCAAACGAAATCCATGGAAAGGGATGAGGACAGCGCAATGGTAGCGGAGCAATGGCAACAGAGCAGAGTTGACCAACAACACCATATAGAAGCAGGAAATTAAAGCGACACAACAACAACATCGCTACACGTTATAGATAACGTCCAATTCATGCAAACAAGACACAACCAGACAGTCGACAATAGTGAACCGGGCCTAATCAACATCAAGGCAATCCCCGATGGTGACTGGGCCAATTTGACGACATCTCAACAACTTTGATAGCAGCACGATTTCATATCGCTATCATCAGTCACAGCAAAAGGTCCAAAACAATACTACGGAGCCAGTAGGACCAACCTTGGAGGTCCCTAGACCCATCCCAGGGGCCGACGAGACCGCAAGTAACCATCCCAGCCCACAACTCAACAAGGATTGAGATTGGAATGGTTCACCCGAGGGTTCGAGAAACTCTGCCATACAGGGGACTCCAATGCTGGAGTCACGAACGGATCAGCAGTGGGGGAGGCCTGTGGAATCTACTAGACGGTGACAACATTTGACAGCTAAGTTCAAAAACCCAGATTTGACAAACAATCATTTTGGGTAAAGAGAGTTGTGTTGTGTTGCGTTAGTACAAAGCGGATAATTTTCAATTTCGGGGAGAGGTGTTGGATGGGCGCAACCAATCTCATTTAATTTTTTGCAAAGAAAATATGTAAAGATTAAATTCTTCTTTCTTAAAATAGTTAAAAACACTATGAAGTCACATTATGTTAAGCGAGAAAGCAAGTGAATAAACTATACGTCAAAAGCGTCAAGTTGTGTCAATAACTAACTCCAACTCACCAGGAATATATTTGCTAAACTAAAGTGCAAAAAATGGAATATATATATATATATATATAAATGGGTAGTCTAAGAAATAAAATAAATATTAAATAAGTACAGGTCTAAAACAATTTGTGTTACTAATGTGTGGGAAAGTCAATAATAGGTATTAATTTATGTGCCACAAAATACTCGCAACTAGTTACTAAAGTTTATGGGGACTAAGGCCATTGGTTGTTAACAAATACCTGTTCGAGTTAATAATTAATATTTATTGGGTTAGATAAGGGGTATGCAAACTAACTCCGAAACCACTAGCCATTAGGAAAGATGAAACGTAAACAAGGTCCGACGAAGAGTATAGGCTTCGTTTGACGCTATTTTTGATGTCGGGTGTTCATGGTCTATTTATTACTAATCTTGAAAATAGAAAACTTCTTCTTTTGGGTACAGTCAATGCCGGATAGTACTAGAGCATTTGTAGTATTTAAAGGAGAGAAGTGGGTGCCAATTAAAGATACAAAGTTAATTATTGTATTAAGGAAGGAGATTAATACAAACCAAGAAAACAATAGTACAGTACAATTGAATAGTAGGGTATGCTTTAACAAAATTGTAAGTACTAATTGTCATCATGGATTTAGACCCACATTGGTTGTTTAGAGACGAACTTCAATACGAAGTTAATATTCGTGGAGAAACCCCATTAGATACGGTTGAGGAGTTAAGTACCCAACCCATTCAGCTATTAGATAAGGAAAGAGATACTAATTTCTCGAGAGGGAAAGCCTCCTTAATTCCGTCGCTATCGGAAGAAGTTCCGATTGTAGAACTGAAGTTAAATAACTTACAGAAAGACATAACCGATAAGACAGAGTTCACCCCTAGTCAATTAAAAATTTCCATACCTCGTTATTATATCTTTCGTCAAGGCTAGAAAGGGTGACCATAGATGAAGCAAGATTAAAAGAAGTCAATGAGACATGTTTAAAACTATGTGAGCGACTTAGAACAAGAGTAGAAGGAACGTCCATTAAGATATATGATAGAAAACCCACGCTGGCAGGAATAGAAGAAGAGTTAACAGGAGGTCCCGAAGGGGAATCCCTTGTTTTAAACGAAAGTCAACAAGCATCAAAGATACCCCTAATATTAGTGGAATAACTATAACTGACCCCATTCAAACAGCATCACTAAATTTTATTAAAACAAGACTTTTAACTATTTTGACTGTAGTGAGAAAATGGGGGTATATTTTGGGTAGGAGTCAGACCCGGTGGATTGTTTGGAAAGGTTAAACGAATTTAAAACCGTTTACCATTTAATAGATATGGAGTTATTGCAAGCACTACCCGAAATTTTTCAAGGACGTAGGTTATGGTGGTTAAGAAACAATCAACGTAACTGGAGCGATTGGGAACAATTTTCGAAATTCTTCAAAGTTAGTTTTTTAAAACTAACTATCAAGAGTTAATAAATGACGATATTCAGGGTCAGATACAAAAACCCACAGAATCAATAGAGGAGTTGGTAACTGAATTACAAACGCTTATTAGAAGGTACGGGGGGTTCACGCAAGGACAGGAACTGAGCCGTATCTTTCGTAACTTATGACCCGAAATTAACATAAATTTAACTAGAACCAGAATACTGTCCATCCCTCAGCTAGTGAAGGAAGCCGCGCAGTTTGAACTGGCTCTAACAAGAGATTAGAAATTACGAAATACATTTTGGGAACAAAAAAAAAAAAACAATTTAGAAGTAACCAACAAGGGAACGACTGTTACAACTTATATGTTAACAAGGAAAGCCGACAAGACCTTGGAGTAGGGGCCTTTTCGCGAAGGGCCGGAAGGGAAACTTCCTCCTTCGACTCAAAAATTAACTACAATAGAGTAAGAGGAAACAACCCCTCGTCAATCACACGAAAATGTTTTAATTGTTCCTTGACTACACATTTAATCCGTGACTGCCCTAATAGAAACACTAAGTGTAAGGAACCGGGAAAGAGGCTACAATTTTAAGTAGGAGTGGTCCAATCAACCAACTCATGCCGAAAATCCAACCCGTGAACCTTGACCACCGGGGAACGCTAAAGGGGGTGACTATAAAAGTATGTAAAGAAAAAAACATTATTGCTCTTCTCGATACAGGCTCAGTTAATAATATTATGTCTAAAGAGTGCTATGAGAGCCTAGGAAAAAAACTCAAAGGGCCGACACCATGTGACGTACTATGTGTCATGGCGGACACTAGAATACTAAATGTAAAACAAAGGGTGAAAATAAGCGTCAAAATAGGAAGATGGACGAAGCCTATTTGGTTATGATTGTGTCATCGTTAGTGACACCAGTTATATTAGGAAATGACTTTATTAGTCGCAATGGTATGAAAATTGATTTTCCTAACAATAATGTGAGTTTTGAATTCAATAACAAATTTAAGTTTAAATTAGTACCCATATCTAACGGAGGAGAGGTAACTATAGCGGTGGGGACTGAGTCCTCGAGACACTTTGATGAGGTATTGAGTGAATATTCTGACGTAATAACTAAAAAAAAATAGGAAGAACTAACATGTTAACCTTGGACATTGAACTCCTCGACAACGTCCCAGTGCGTTCTAAACCCTACCACTCCACGCCACCCAAGTTGGAAGTACTTAGGCATCACGTTCACGATCTGATGAAGAAAGGTATTGTCAGACCCTCTAAAAGTACTTATGCGTCCCCAGATTTTTTATAATGAAGGAAAACAAGGAAAATCGGATGGGCATAGATCATAGAAAATGGAACGCCAAAGTGAAATTTGAAGTGACACCCTTACCGACTATTGAAAAGGCCTTTCAATGCCTGGGCAAGGGCAAGGTATATACTGTGGGGGATATAAATAAAGCCTACTACCAACTTCCTCTATCAGAGTCATCCGAACCATACACGGCGTTTTTTACGCCCGTGGGACTGTTCGAATTTAATTTCCTGCCCTTTGGAATGTGTAATGGGGCTCAATCGCTTAGTAGATTGATGAATAACATATTCGGGGACATTCAGTTCGAGTACGTGTTTGCGTATTTAGACGACTTAGTAATTTATTCTGAAAATTACCAAGAACATGAAAAACATCTGAAAGAAGTGTTCAGAAGATTAAGGGAAGCCGGACTTAAGGTTAATCCAAAGAAATTAAGAGTATCAGTAGCGGAAATAGAGTATCTGGGCCAATTAATTTCCTATAAAGGTGTGATGGTGAACCCCAAACGTACACGAGCTATGCACGAGTTTCCCATGCCCAACACTACAAGGAAACTCGTCCGATTCTTAGGCATGATCAATTTTAATGGAAGATTCATACCTAATCTTGCATCGGTAGCCTTCCCACTTTTCCAAATAAAGAAAAATAAAAGGGTATTTCAGTGGAGTCCGCGAGCCGAAGAAGCGTTCGAAAAGTTAAAATTTATACTTTCCCACCCTCCTTTATTGAAAATGGTGGATTTTAAGAAGCCATTTATTCTACAAACAGACGCATCATCTTTAGGTCTAGGAGCCGTGTTTAGCCAACGCAGTGAAGGGGAATTACAACCAGTAGCCTACGCGAGTCGCAAGTTACACAACCACGTAAAGAATTACGCTATATTCAAACTGGAGGCTTTAGCAATAATTTTCGGTGTAAACAAGTTCAGACAGTATTTAGATCATAAAGACTTTGAGCTTCAAACTGACAACTACGCCGTGTCTTGGCTATTAAATCATCTAAGACAAATAGCTGGATAGCCCAACTACAATTATTGACGTACTCACTAACTCATATTCCAGGAAAAGAAAACGTGGTCATGGACACGTTATCACGGATGTTTGAAGAACAAGGAAAAGAGCCCGGACCGACGCCGGCAGCCTAAGAACATGACAACTTTGGCAGACGCCACCACCGGAGCAGCAAGCACTAATAGGTGTGCTGACTGGGCTGCCAGAACTGCTGTTACCCATCAAGACGACTCAACAGAACGATCCCAAAATACAAGAAATTATAAACAATATAATCCAGGGTGAGGTTAGACAAAACTACAAAACCAAAGATGATATATTGTTATAAACCATCTAGAAAGTCCGCTTGGAAAGTATGAGTGCCCATCTCTCACATCCATGTACTCTTCGAGTATTTCCACGTGTCACATATAGGGGCCCACCTAGGAGGGGCTAGAACAGTGGCAAAGGTCAAGAAACAATTTTTTTGGCTGGGCTTGGAACGGGACGTACGTGACCGAGTTCGAGCAAGTGAGGTTTGTTCGCGTTCTAAACCTACCCAGAATCATATGTACGGATTTTTATCCTCGAACGTTGGACAATTTCCTATGCAGAGGTTGCGCGTGGACCTTTTTGGTCCCTAGCTGAGGTCCAGTGAATGTAATGTTATTTTACTAACTGTATTAGACGCCTTCTCCAAATTTGTTTGGCTTATCCACTTGAGGGCCCCCACATTCTCGGTGGTATTCAAAGCCCTGAATAGAGAAGTTTTTAGGAACTTCGGTTTCCCCTGCTCCATTGTGTCCGAAAATGGAAGCCAGTTCTCCTCTCAGTTATTCAAAGATATGTGCTTTTCCAGCGGTATTAAATATTTTACCACTAGTCCATATTATCCAAATCCGAACCATGTTAATCGTTTTCATAAAAACCTTAAAGCCGCTCTGATAGCCTATCACCATCAATTTCATAAGAAATGGGACACCACGCCACTTTGGCTACAATTGACGTTCAACTTCGCAACCCACACCAGTCAACAATATACTCCCACTGCATTGCTATTAGGACACGAACAGCTGTTACTCATTAATTTACGCTGGATGTTATATCCATGGTTTTTGGAGGAAGCACCACCTAAAAGAATGCAGGAAAAATGGGAAGTTGCGTTCCGATAGTTGAAAAGGTCGCGTGACCTAGTCGCCCGAAGAGACGACGCTCATAGAGCGCCAGTACCATATAATTTAGGTTACAGGGTCATGTACGAGCTGCACACCCAGAGTAAGGCGCTGGAAGGAATAAACGCTAAGTTAAACTACATATGGTCATAACCGATGGTAATTAGTCAATTTTTGACCCCGGTGCCGGTGCTACTAATTGACCCTCTTACCAAATTACCGAGTCGCAGAGCCCACGTCTCACAATTGAATCCCTGTGTGCAGTGAAGGGTCCATCCGAGAAGAAAAGTTTGGTTTGCCGCTCACCAATTGTCTTTTTTTTGTTATTGCAAGCTCCCTTAATCTAATAGAGTTGGTGACACCGACGACACGTCAGGGGTAGGGTTTTTTTTTTGTCTCTCTATCGAGTTGGTGGGTCTTTTCGCGGTGATAGGAGGTTTTTACGTTTCTGTGTACTTCTTGTTAGGGCACTGATTGACCTTGATTGAACCCTTAAGGAGAGAGGTGGGGGGTCCGTTCTAAAAGGCACACGTAGGATGGATTCCATGGTGCTATGCTAAGGGACACTTTAAGTACCCGATGACGCCAAGTATTTATTTAATTTAATTCTTGAATTTTTTCTATTTATAGGTAAAAATATGTGACATGTATATAATAAGTTCTAGAAAAAATAAAAATAAAAGAAGACTCTATGGAATGGAACAGTTAAATAATATAATCTTTTTAAAAGTGATACCTAATTGGACATAGTGCAGTGATTTCACTTTGCTAATAGTCTAAATGTTTTGTATACTTGAGACGACCGGCCGGTCTAGGTATTCCGTGCATTTATGTAATCCGTTTGTTTATTTTGTATTTATTAATTAAATATTAGTTTGTAATTTATTTAGTGATTATTTAGATGCTTTTGTAGTGTACAATCATTTATAATTCTTATGTTAAGGGGGGGAGGGAGGGGGAGTGTGTGACGTGTGTTTTTAGTGGCAGGCTTAGAAAACTGGAGCGCTAGCGTACATGAATGTTCAGAGTGTGTTTGCTTGAAGTAAAGTTAAGAGACTCTCTCGTGAGACTCGGAACAGTCAACACCTCCTTGTGAGGGTAGGCTAGTCGGCCTCCCCACCTCTATCCAGCCTAAAGCACACGTCACGCGAGATTAGTGTATCTGATTTATCGTTGAAATAAAACTTATATTTAACTTAACGCCGACGTTTTACTGATTACTACCAAATAAAATCCATGGAAAGAGATGAGGACAGCGCACTATTCTGGAGTCATCAGAAAAGATATAAAAGAGAGGTGCTCATGGAGGACTCAGTTTATCTCTCTTTAACTCAGAAGATGGTGTACTTACCATGTTCGTAGTGAGATAAAAGACGTGGAAATTTTTAAGTTCGTCTCAATTTTTCTTTTATGTGTAGTGCCGTGACAAGTGACAGTGAAAAGTGGAAACTTCATCACAGAAACAATTTTAACGGAGGTTTTTCTCTGTGCGTCTCCTGAAACATGGCTTTGAGTTAGAGACGTTGTGAAAATTTGCCAGATGACTTTTGTTACGTATGCGGTGGATATAGTTTTATTAAAATTCGCATGAGGAGCAATACAGACTATGTAAGACAACTTTATCTTGCGTATTTTGGCATGAAACTTGAAGACCAGGACAAATCGTGGACTCCTCATAAAGTGTATGTGCAATGTCTCAATGAACTACGCTTGTGGTTCAAAGGAAAGAAGACTGCTTTACGATTTGTAATTCCTATGACATGAAGAGAGCCGATAAAACCACTCTGATGATTGTTACTTTTGTTCCTTCCATGTCCATGGGTTTAACCGCAAAAATCAAAAGCTAATCTCCTATCCTGATAACATTCCATCGACTATACGTCCCGTTTCTCATGTACCTGATGTGACAGTGCCTTTTCCTCGTACTGAATTGCCAGTCAACTCTTCAGAGTCTTCAGACTCGGAACATCCAGAACTTCAAGGCTACGATACTGAATATAAGCCCTTTGGAAATGATTCACTTCAGCCCTTCTCTCAGGTTGAACTTAATTATCAGACTAGAGATCTGGGCCTTTTGAAAGAGGAAGCTGAATTCTTGGGCTCTAGATTGAAAGAAAAAAATATTATTGGCAAAGGAACCTCTTTTTATTGGTACAGGAGTCGAGAAAAAGAATTTTTTAAGTACTTTGAGGAAGAGGAAAACCTGGTCTATTATTCAGATGTTCCGGATTGATGAGCAAATTTAATATCACATACGATAAAGATGAATGGAGGCTGTTTATAGATTCATCGAAAAGGAGCCTTAAAGCTTTCCTTCTTCATCAGGGAAGCCAGTATTCATCTGTACCAGTTGGGCACTCGGTGCATTTAAAAAACCGCTATGAAAACCTGGCTCTCATCCCCAACAAAATAAAATATGCTGACCACGGTTGGACCATTTGTGGAGATTTGAAAGTTATCTCCATGCTTCTTGGCCATCAAGGCAGATATACAAAGTTCCCATGTTTCATTTTTATTGGGAGAGCCGTGATAAGACTCAGAATTGGGTCAAAAGCGAATGGCCGCAAAAACAAAATCTTGAACTAGGCACCAAGAATGTGATTCGGAACAGCTTAAATGATCCAAAAAAGTATTGTTACCCCCTCTGCATATAAAATTAGTTGTAATGAAGCAGTTTATCAAGACTATTCCAAAAGAGGGCGATTGTTTCAAATACCTGTGCAAAAAGATTCCAGGTCTATCCGAAGCAAAGTTGAAAGAGGGAATCTTTGTTGGTCCAGATATCCGCAAGCTTATGAAGGATAAAGAATTTGAGACTAGCATGACAACAAAGGAAAAAGAAGTATTGGTTGCCTTCAAAGATGTCGTCAGTAAATTACTGGGTAATTACAAGGATCCTGATTATAAACAATTATTACGAATATGCTGGACAAATTTCATGAGTTGGATTGCTCCATGATTGTAAAAATACATTTCATTCACTCACATGTGGACGTTTTCCCCGAAAATTTAGGATCAGTCAGCGAAGAAGAAGTTGAAAGGTTCCACCAAGACATCAAAGATATGGAGTGCAAATATCAAGTAAGATGGGATGAGAACAAGCCCACTGACTACTGTTGGATATTAACACGAGATAGGACTGAGATTGAACGTAAAATCAAACGTCAAAAAGAAGATTCAAATGAAATAGAGTACGTATTAGATTTTTTTTTTGTTTTTTTTTTGCTCAGTTTAAAATTTGTTTCAAACTTTCATGTACACTTACATAATATTTTCTCCTCTGGGTAAATCGTCTATTTTATGTAGGTTACATTAATAAAAACAAAAAAAATAGTATGTTGGTGATTTTCTTCTAGAATTTGCACCATAATTTGATAAAAAAAAAATTTAAACTCAGGGGAACTTTTTGTTTTTCTCTTGACCAGAGGTGGCTCGTGCGATCTAGCAACAGTGGTTTTCATCCATTTAAACCTATAAAAATTAATCGATTGCTGAAAAAACAATTTGCCTCACCAAGAATCGATTATTTTACATATATATAAATGGATAAAAACCAATTTATCCAGATAGTACATGCAAAATTTTCGAGAGAATTACTTTTCAAATAGGATTTTAGCAAAATATCGATATCGATTTTACAAAAATTCCTGACGTGATTGATGGACCACCCCGCCACCTCCAAATATGATAGAAGCCAGAGTGGCAACATTCACGCTCCCTACAGCACAATCAACATGTGACAGACTATCCTCGGTGGCCGCATGGTCTAATGCGCTGCCTCATGTTAGATATAGTCTTTCTAGGGCTGAGAGATCAGGGTTCAATACCGGTCGGGTGCACTGAGGGTGGTTTTGTCATAAATGGTTTCCTACTCTCTCTATATCCAAGCAAAGGCTGGTGCATTTCTTATAAACTACACCTACCTCAACTCTAACCCATTAGCTTAATTAGCACACAGGCGTATAACCTAAACAGGTAGTTAGACGCAATGCTAAAAAGAATGTGGCAGCCACAAACTCTGGATGCCGGACAGTATTTCTGCCACCATGATGCTTACGTGGATCTTTTCTTTTTGTATCTCCCTATTAATTCTGTGATTCACTAATGCATTACGAAACACGCTGTGTATTATTTTATAGGAAGTATCAATTAAGTTTTGACACACATCAGTCACAATGGTCTTTCATTGTCAGATTTGCGTTGACAAATTTTTGTTAAACATTGAAGCTGACTATCCAGGTAGAGTGGAAAACCATTTAGGAAAAACCACCCCTGTAGAACAGACCTAGATTCGAACCTCGATCTCCGCGTTGTCTGCAGTCTAGCTCAACACAAAACTAACGCATCATGGTAGATATAGATATGCCAAAGAGGCAGGTATATTTCAAAGTTAATTTAATTATATAGCCCATTGGGTAATGTGATGGATTTTTTGGGGTAAATATGTCCTTACCTGACGATGTGATGAAAGCTGTGTGTGATAATTTAAGGTGGCATAAATTATTTTAAACCAAGTTGATAGTTGAATAAATCATTTTACCACGCCCAATAAACATCCATGGCATTAATTTAACCCCATTAATTATCAAATATGAAAGGTGTAGACCTATATGGGCCTATAAAAAGAAAAATCTAAATAAATCAATATAAATACATGTATATTATCTTCCAAAAATAATATTCAGATCTGGCCCAGACCCAACCAGATCTGGGAAAAACAAGCCAGATCTGGGTATATCTGGATGGATCTGGTCAGATCTGGTCCAGATCCAGCCACATCTGATCAGATCTGTGGCAGATCTACTCAGATTTGATTTTTACACTTGGGTTCCCCTAAAATTAAAAGTAGTTTAGTAAAGGGCCAAAATAAAACCAATTTATATTTCAATATCAGATCTAAAGATTTTGATTAAAATTCGTATCTAGGCATTGATTAAGATTATAAATAAAATAGAAATTTTCATTTTCGCATGAAAATGACTTTTGGGGTACTTTATAGAAGTTGAAATTTTTATATTTCTGCAACTATTTGAGATACTAAATAACATAACATCGCAAAATTGTTGTACTATTAAAAATAAGATAATTTTAATTGAAATATATCTTTATAAAACCAATTTTTTTTAGATATTGGCTAATATATTAATAACATTCTGTAAGCGTTAGTTGTACAGGATACTACTTAAGTATTCTCGCAATAATTCTCTAATGCCATTGAGTAAGTATATAAAGTTTCTAAAAAGTTGATGGTTTTTTCCTTTAACCTCTTTGGCGAATTATTTGTGCATCAATGATCAATCGTTATCATTTTACATTCAATAGTCAATAATTACATTCTTTATTGGCTTAAATTTTAAATGAAGAATTTAATAGCAATGCGATAACCATAAAATGTTAAACCTCTAATAAAAAGTGTTGAACCTAGTAGACCCAAAATCAATCATTTTATTTTTGATCCAAATATACAAATCAGGACTTTAATTATTTATAAATAAAAAAAATTAAAGTCAGCAGTGAAATATTTTTTTACGAAGTATAGCGCAAGTTTTGCTTGGGTTTGTCAGTGCATATTATTTCAGATCACATAAATAACGAGTTGTTAATAAATATATCCAATTTTAAACCATGGACTAAAAAGTCCGTGTGGAGTTCCGTACTATCTGTTCTATCAATGCTTGATCATTATCATATATCCTTTCCCAGTTTTTCTGGATCGTCACTGTTCACATTTTTATATAAAATAGACTTCTCATTTCTGAGCTTAGCTGGCTAGGGATTAGAAGAATAGGTAATTACACTATATGTACATACTATATTGGGTGGGGGGCTATAGTTATAAAAAACCATTTTAAAAGAGGAAGAAAATTACAATTGGTCAACGAAAATGAAAGATATATTAAATAAACATAAAAATTATTCATACGAAGATAGTATGTTTCTGTTACTATTCTATCAAAATATATAATTTAGATTTATAAATCAGCTAGAGAACTAGAATTGCTTGTTATTATAAAAAGCTATATAGAGTGGATTACTCTCATATGAATATTTGATCTAATCTTATAAAACCATATGATAAAAATAATATTTCTTATTTGAATCAATGATAAAAACAAAATAATATAATTGGTATGTATAGAAACCCAAGAAATCGATCATCTTTTAATTACATTTACTTAATTATTCTATGGCATTAAAAATGTAAAAGTTCATCGTTTAAATATAAACGTACGTCAATTACACCAATTGTGAGCTAGTTATTTCAAGTTCTCCTCATAACACCTTATCTCTCTTATTTACGACGCTCCCTTATTTGCCTTGAACAACTCGCTCTGAATTTAAAAGCGAATTTTAGAGGGGTATGTGGCTTGTCTATGCCTAAAGTACCAATTTGTAGTCACAGATCATAACCTTTATGTATAAAAGTGTAGATTGGTTGTGAAGGGAAAATGAGTTGGAGGGAAGGTTTGTAGTTCGGGAGCGACAGTGTTTGTGTGGAGTTGCTAATTCGAGCCATCGTACACTGTGATGGAAACACAAGCGAAGTTAGGCCCGTAGTGAGTTGGTGAAGTTTGAAGTAAGATCTATACGAGCTGAGAGAAAATACATTAAAATTAAATTAGACACTAAGCGTACATATCTTTGATGAAAGTGTAGGTATGAAGATAAATGGTTCTAGCTTATGAGGAAGTGTGGGGATGAAGACCCAGAGATTTGGCAATGCTGAGGAACAGGAGTGGTTAGTAGGAAAGGGTTGTTTGGAAGGTGTGCAGGTGTTTTTCTCATTCAAGCTGGGGCTTCTTGTATATCCTTCGCTCTCGGTGGTCGTACTGGCCGAGTCTTCTAGCTATGGCGTTGTCTTCTGCCTCGCGGTATTGAAAATCGGGTCCGTGGGGATGTCAGTAATATACACAGTGTATAGGATCGGGGAGAGTGCCGACCCCTGCGGCACTCCCACCCTGACACTAGAAGAGGTGACCTTTTACCTTCCATCTTGCTTGAAAGTCTTTTCCAGTTAGGAAGCTCTTGATTAGATGTACATAACCCTTGTGAAATTGCCCTGGATCAGTTTGTAAATTAAGGCTGGCGTGCCAGACCTTATCAAACGCCTTCTCTACATCCATGAGTAAGCGAGCGTGATTTCCCTTTGGTTAAAGCTCTCTGTCGTGTCCTCCACTAGGTTCAGGACTGGGTGTACCGTTGAATGACGTTTCCGAAATCCGAATTGGAGATTGGGATAATTCGATGCTCTCTGCCAAAGGCTTTCATTCGCTGCAGAATGATTTTCTCAAATAGTTTCCTACGCTGTTAAGCAGACTGATGGGCCACCTGTTCTGCAGGAAATTGCAGTCGTTGCCTGGTTTGGGCAATAAAACGACGTCGGCAACCTTCCACGCTTTCGGAAAGTAACCTGCCAGTAATGCCGCTGAAAACATTCTTGTTAAGAGCTGGAATACACATTCCGGAACGTGTCGTAAAATCTCTTTCGAGACCCTATCGTGACTTGCAGCTTTCCGTAGCTTCAGCTTTTCCACCTGGCGGGTGACTTCATTTCTGGTGATAGGGGCGGTAGCTCTATAACAGTATCTTCTAGGTATACCCCAACCGCTCTATATACTGTCCCGGTAAACTTTTCTTGGGGCTCTGAGTTAGCCTTGAACTGGTTTTAAAGAAATTCCGCAATGGCCTCAGCCTTGGCCTCGCCCCGGAACTTCAACCCACTCCTTCCGTGGATGACCGTGGTCCCTGCCTTTCCTTACGTACCTTTGAGCTGTCTCGTCACCGTCCAACGTTGGCATCCCCAGCCAAAGTGTTCTCTATATACTCATTCTACTTGGTGATCTTCAGAGCTTTAGCCTTTCTACGTACAAGGACTCTTAGCCTACTGTAATTTGAATGATGCCTCAGATCTGGTGCTGCTGCCATTTCCTGCGCGCTTCCCTCTTCAGGGCTATTAAGTAACTCAGATCCGGGTCATCCCTCGGTATGCCTCGAGTAATGTGGCTGTCAGAAGAGTGATGGAACTGTCCACTTCTTCCAGGGAGTTTACCTCCATGTTCAAACGGAAATCCATCCGTCAATACCCACCGATATTTGTCCCAGTCACTCCTGGGAATCTTTCTCCTAAGATACGATAATCTTGGGTTTGTCTTCAGGGCTATCCTTCCAAAAACCGGGACGTGGTCGGAGTCAAGCTCGTTTAAGTGTTCGAGTTCTTGCGGAAGCGTACCAAGATCCATCAGGAGAACATCCAGAACATCGGGAAGATTCCTGTAGTTGGATGGATAGAACTTCGGCTCGTTAGTCGCCAGGACTGTGTAGTTCTTGATTTCTTCCTGGCCAGCTAGTGTCCAACCTGCCTGATTGGACACGTGACTGTTCCAACTCGTGTGTTTACAGTTAAGATATCCAGCTACGAGGAAATAATTTTTTGACGTGAGCTGTCTAGGTCATCGATGGTGAATGGGACCGCAGGGCTTATGTCATCTCTCTTAGTTCATTTCTAATGTGTACCTTTATTTTGCATTCAGTTTTACCCAAAGGTCTCTTCCAATTGAGTTTGTAATTCAATATTCTGAACATGGTTCTTGATTTTCTCATTCATGCTACATTTTCTGCTCAGAGTAGTCTACGAGAATAGATTATCCTAACAATGCCTTGTGATGAGTTCAAGGTAAGTTAATCATCATTATGTAACCTCTTTCACTCCCCAGTAGCCTAATCCTTTCTTTGATCCAATATCTTTCTAAGCACCTTGATATCAAATATCTACGTTAGTTTCCTCATGGAAATTAAGATACCACATTTCATATTATGATAGAGAGAACGTAACCCCATTGATTAAACATTATATTTACAATCAATTTCGAGTAGTGATCACTATCTTATTTTAAATCTAGCCATATATTCAAATTTGTTGTTAATTTAAAAACAGCTTCTTTATAGTTTGTTACCTTGCATCAAATTATGCCAACATTGAACTTAATTATTTCCACTTCCTAACTATTTTAAATGTGAACTATCTTAAACATGGTAAAATGATTCTCTAATATTGTTAATATAAATGTTACCTTGATTTTTAATTTTGTAAGCGAGCTATTCTACCATTATTATTCAATCTGTCAAAAAACTGCTGATTTTGTTTCCTTTTTAAATATAATAGAGTTTACTGCGTGCTACCATTTTGAATTTTAAGCTATTAATATTTTTGCTTTTAACAAAGATAACTTTGAAGTTGACTCTACCTTGGATTTGAAGATTTATTCTTTGAATTCAAACGACGAGTGACTGAAATGACCTGTACCTTTTAAACAAAAATGCGAGGCTTCCAAATCAATCATCGTGAGTGATAATGATGTAATTTTTGTCCGAGGAGTTATAAATTGAAAACATTAAGATTGAGGAATGTGCTTCACATCAGGAAATATGATTAGATAATATCCTGAAGTAGGAAGAGCCTACAGTAATAAAGGTGGGATTTGCCTAATAATACTTCATATAAATTACTCCGATAAAAATCTCTCTAAAGTTGATACAAGTATTTTTCAAGAAGCCATTAATTTCATTATTGCAACATTAAATGTAATCTAAATTTCATATACCAAAATCTACAATCATAGGTGAGCCCATATACATTAAATCTAAGCTACCAGGACTAATTTAACTCAATCAATTCAACAAGTAAGGAAATTTTGCTTCAAATAATTAATTCTAATATTTATTTATTTTTAATATTAATTTTACGGCATTATGCCCTTCGTGTAAACATAATAAAATATATTTTTTTACTTAAACTTTAATAGTGAGTATCATAGCAACATTTATTTATACCTTTTGTTGTCTAATTATTATGTATAATTTATTTTATGATGTTAAGAATGATCTGTTTTTGTAATCAAATTTCAACAATATAAATTTTTTTTTTTTTTTTTCAAAATAGTTTGCTTCTGGTTAAGTGAAATATTAATATAAATTTTATAATAATATGCAAGTATTATCTTGAATATATTCCAGTTTACAGAAAAAAAATATATATACATATACAATTCCTGTAACCTTTAATCATTTCATGCTAGGATTTTATGTTAGGATTAACATGAACATATTCAAGTTAAAAGAAAAAAAAATCTGTTATCTTGAATATGTTCATGTTAATCTTAGCATGTATCAGTGAAGCTTCGCGGGGATAGCTTAAGGAATACAAAAAATATGAGACAAACAATTGACACAAGTTTTTATTTATGCTTTACTTATTAAAATTATTTACATTGTTGTTATTTACTTATTATATATTGTTAAAGATTTTAGTAAGCTATTGATGATATCCATGATTAGTCATAGAGCATTTTGATTGTTGGTTTATTGCCAAAATAGCCAGGTTTGTAACTATCCTAAATCCACTCTAGTAGTCCCGGGATAAAAATATCTCATGCAATTAGCTTGAGCCTATTTCTCAGCCGGACGAAATGAAAGAATGGGAAGTGATATATTTATTTATAAATAATATATTTTTTCAAATACCCATAGAAAAATCTGTTAAATTATAATTTTGCATATTGCGACTTTTATAACTCTTGAAAGAGGTTAGATGTCAACATATTCTTGACCTGGTAATAGCAAGGATTATTAGAATGTATTATTTTTACTAGTTTCCACTATACAATCGTTATGGCTAATTAAATCTTTTAATAAACATTTAAAATCATTTACCATGTCAAATGATGTGTTATTTGAAGTACTCTCTAAATTATCGTCCAAAATCTCTGTTATCAGAGTGATCATTTAAGTAAAACATAACCTTCCCTAGTCGCTTGTATTAACTTAATAGCATACTCTAGGGCCGGATTAAAAAATAATGGGGGAAGTGAATCACCTTGTTTTAACCTATAATGTAATTATAGAGTATCTATAAGTAACACCCAAACTGTAACCTGCCACGCGTATATGTCAATACCTCAATTAGCTTGTTAAAGTTATGATACCCTAATCTTGACCAAAAGTTAAAATAATTTGTTTCTCCTTATTGAATCATCAGCCTTTTTAATTTAAAAGTGTAATTTATGTATCTTCATGTTGTATTCCCACTTGTTTTCCCCAATATTTCCCGCGTGGTTAAATATAATCCATTGTTGATTTATTTCATCAAAAACCATACTTACATTCCCCACTTACTTATACTGCATATGGAGTAATTAGATATTAAGGCTGTTTAATTAATTCATTCAAATATTAAATAAATAGTATTTTGTTATATAAGTTATCCGTTTATGAAGAAATTTCAAATTATTATTAAATACAAGAAAATTGCTTGGATCTAATAATTATATTATACACCAAATACATTTGAAGGGAAGAGCGTTAGTAGGTGATCTTCTAAATTGGCTATATATAATTATGTGTTTGATTAAACTCGGTTATGTCTAATACCAATATTTTAATATCCAATCATTAATATTGGTTTATCAGTAAGCTATACATTATATGTTTATAATATAACGTTATGGAAAGCTTAAAATAGCTTAGACTGGCTAGTTAATACAATTTAATAAATGGGAATTTGAAAATCAAAACACAATGTTAACAATATTCTTTTATGAGATATATTAATAGTGGTGCATTATTAAACATAGTATTAAAACAATTTCACTCGATGAAGTACACTCCATAATATCCATACTAGCAGTCCAAAGAAGAGAATTTTGATTATTTGGTGTGCGATGCAAAACCTATAAGAAGAACCCATGTATTATTTGTATAGTTGATTTTTAATATATTTATACAACCATAATATAATGATAAAAACATTTTTAATGTTTGAAAAAAATAATCAGTATTATACTTTTAAATAAAATGTCAATGCAAATCATAATCTCACAAACAATGATAAATCTGAAATAAAAAATTCGATTCAATTCTAAAATGAAACTATGTTGTGGTACTTAACATTTTTTACATCAAGAGTATTATGGAATTTAATGTTTTCTCTACCTCGAATTAAAATGTTTGACTCTTATAGTTACTATATCTCCCTTTTTTTGTCTGCATGTATCCGGGATATAGCCGAAGCAATTTTGGTGGATATCGTTTAAACTTGATTATTATGACTATATGATTATATTTCGATTGGAGATATTTATTTAAAATCTTGATATAAAATTATGACTAAGTTATTTAAAAGATTAATGATCATTGAAAATTCGAATATGCTCATAAATGGCTTTATTTCAAAATATTTATAGAGAGAGGTAATTAATTTAGAAATAGTACTGTATACATGATTTAAGAAGGAAAATTATCTTTTGGTAGTATGTTAACAATTGATATTTGAAAATATGTAATATGTTGAAAACATATTCACAACTTTATTGATATTATAATTTTATGCCTGTTTGTAAAGCAAAAAGGAAATTTAAGTTTAGCTCAGTAATTACTGTTTTTTGAATTCTTTTAAATATTCAAAAATGTCTATAGTGATTTACTTAAAATATAAATAAGATGAGTGATTTACATGAAAGATAATTCAATGATATTTGTTTCTGAGAAAACTAATTTAAGTGATTCTTGTTACTAACAAAATATTTTTTTAATTGTTGTTTCCAAATTAGAGAATACTTTTTAAGAATGTAAGATTGTATTGAAGGGTTGAATATAAATCTTAAAGAACTATCTTAACATTTTTAGCCCACTAAAAATATAATATTTAACCAACTTTGTAGAGGGTGTCAAATTTTGAATGAACACATTTATTAATTTATTAACTATATTGATTTTGTAATTTTTTACCATGTATGAGCATAGTCTTTGAAAAGGTGTTGTTTTAAATGAACAGTTTATTTATACATTTTTTATCTTTTATGAAAAGTTGGTTAAGATGTTAAATTGGTTTAGACTACCATTAGGTGATTTATACCAATACCATTATCATATCCAGGAAAAAAAATCCCCTAAGAAAACTTTATTACTTGTATAAATGAAGGGAATGTAGTAATGCACAGTGACAGTCAAGAGGTTGAGGGATGTTTGTGCAAATCTAGATATTATGTTCCAAAAACAGACATTTTAATCATTTTTATGTAATTGGGATTTTTGACACAATAGTTAGTATATATTCATTGATTAATGTAAAATATATAATATATTAGTAAACTATTGAAAATAACCCCTAATAAATGAAGAAGATACTTTAGAAAAAATTATTCTCCATTGATAGATAAACTAGCTAGTAAGTCAGCAGTATAAAAATGGTAGTAATTAATATTCCAGGTTGTTAAAGATCATTAAATTCGACATTTAACCAAGTTGAGAAACAAAAGCACATGCGTTTTTGAGGTGGAATTTTTTTAATTATTGCAGTTCTTTTTTGACATACTAGGGATAATATTTAGCATGGAGGCAATTCTTTAACATTGGAGTTTGGACGCCATTTATCATAATGGTGGCCGGTCCCCACCATATGAGAATACTTAAAGAGTGTGGTTATGGTTTTATTTGTTGGTTGCATTGCCACAAGAACATACTGGCAATAGAACTAAAGCTAATTGATAATATGAATTTGTGATTTGTGATAAATCAACTATGTGCAAAAAGATTTTACTACAACAATTAAACCAGGACACTTAGAACAACATTGCTGATAAAGTACATGAATAAAAGGTTTCGGGGATAAATTAGTATGATACTCATGAAAAAATAAAATTTGACGCTCCACTAGGAAAATTCATAAAATCTGCACGCCTGAAATAGTTTGCCATAAACTAACAAGAATGCAGGATAATCATGGGAAACTGTCCTTGAAGAAATGTGCAAAAGCTGCTGAAGAAAAAGAATGTGCAATGTGGGAGAAGCTTCTGCAAATTCTACTCACCAAACAAAATAACCAAGTACACGAATTATCTGTACAGGTTCTACTCATACGACATGCGTTATTTGTACAAAATCTTGGAAGGAAAACGTTTAGAAACCACCTCTGTGGAAGAACACCGACGTAGTATCACAAAGTGGAAACTCTAGAAGTCTGGAACACTTTCTTAAAGATTAGCAAACTAAGAATGTACTTCAAGCTCTAATAATCATGCTCTGACAAGGCTGGCGGAATACTGAAAACTGCTGCGTTGGATATTCGATATCATAAGGATTGCTGGAAGACATATCTAAGCCATTGTACAACCAGAAAGTGAGTGATACTAAAAAAGAATAGCGTCAGCAGTGACTAAAATGGATGACAGAAAAACAAACCAAAACATTCAATCAACTGTGTAGTATAGTGTTGAGGGTTTGGAGATCAACAAAGAGGTTTACACGCACGGGGACTTACTATACAAATGTGAGCCGAGATACATGAAGATAACAAACGAATATATTAGGAACTGGAAGCGACAATACAACCTACTTTCAATTCATAAAAAAATGGAAACAAACAAGTGAAAGGATATAGATTTACAGTAGAGATAAAAAGAAAATGAGTTCTTTTCAAAAGCATGAGAGCATATGTTGAAAGCTTTCTGATGAGTTGGGGCAAGAACACCTCCAACTTGGTACAAAATGTTGCTAAAATTATATATGTTAAGCATTCATAAATGCTTGTACTACCATGATCCCATCAGGTTGAAGAACTGCAAGGGACAGTATCCTTAATGATGTTTGAAACATAGTATATTTGCTTGTGAGTCCTCATGCTATAGGGGAAGAAGACCACGCAGTGGTTGGGTCACGATTGCAACCAGCTGTAATGTTTCCTATCTGAAGGTATGATGCATTTAATCACAGAAAAACGCCAACCAATCAATCAATGTATGTACATAACTTGACTGGCAGTAAATAACTTATTTCTATATTTAAAAATTTGAGAATTGGAATTTTGGTATGACGACGTACTCGATGCGTTATCAGCATTGACGTTAACAGGAAAGCAATAGGGCCAAATAAAATCAAATGGTTGAGATGTCATTTTATTTCTACTACAAATTCAATCAGGTCAGCCGGTAACAGTTGTCATGGATAATGATGATTTTTGAGAAGATGGACTAACAGGTTCCGAGAATATTCATTACACTAACATAAAAACGATAAACCAATATCTTCTTTATGTGAAGCACGTACCGTTGGAACAGCATTAATGATACCAATGACTGAATACAAAAGAACTCTATCCTGTCCTTTTGTAACCTAAAAACTCTAGCTACGATGGCATATGCAGCGAACCACAACAAAATAAATTTGAATCCGGTAAATAGGCAGAAACCGTACCCCATTAATTTCGCACACACTTTTGCATGTGATTTCAGTGGAAGGAAATATTCCCTCATACAGTGATTACTATTATGACTCATAGACACCAAGCAAATAAATTATCTAAAATTGGTTGGATTGATGTCAACGAGTTACGGAACACAAAAAAACGCTACTAATTAAAGTTGTTTTTGGTCAACTTATAGATTATATTATTATTATTATATTATTATTTAATATTAAGATTTACGAGGATTGAAGAATATCTATGTGTTGATGAGGAGAGGTGTTATTTCGAAAGGGCGTGTTAGTTGGATTTAACACACCTTAATCCTTAAGGAATGAGAGTGGCAGGAAGTGGTATTGAATAGCCAGATGTTGTTTGAGGTATGGTTGCTGTACGCAGTGTAGGTCAAGCTTTATCTTGAAACCACTACAACTGGACAATAGGTCTGCACAAAATGATAGCAAACACTTTATTATGGATGATTATTCAAAGATGTGTTGAGAATCACCCAGATATACTTGTTGGCTTAGAACGCGTTGTTTAAAAATTTCAATGAACTTTCACTGGTTTGCTCCACATTTTTACATTAAAAATTGCCAGTACATCAGTTTCAAGTCTTTATATTTTTGTGCCTAGATATTGGTCGCAGAATTTTTGCTCTATTAGCGTTGTATGGCAACTATAATTATCTGCAATACCTCTCTCCTTACTACTGATAAATGTCCGCCATGATAGGGGACGAGAAGATGCACACGGCTTCAATATACTCATTTCCATTGATTTTCAAGAGATAAAACTAATTGCCTCCAGACCAAGTCATTGAAGTTATCATGAATAAACAGTCCAGAACCGAAGAAGGGGGGTTTGTGTTGGATTCTCCATGAATCTTTCTATGGTTGCTATTAAACATACTTAGCAGACCTGTTGTATTGTACTTAATTGAGCAATTTCAACAATCCATTTTTTTGAAGAATCCTCTTTACTGCCACCTAGAATCGAGTTCATTGAGGATGAACGAAGAATTGCAGGTAGTTCATAAAGTGAAATATTATCGGGGCGCATAACCATTGGACCTAAGTCAACCAAATATACGCTCACTTTGTACTGGGCACCCAGTGATGGAGCAAGTAGTAAAGAGTCTGCTCATAACCCATGACAAGGGTAATGCCATGTCAGAAACAATCTTGGACTGACTTTCTTCTGGAAGTTGACCGATGGACGATCCTATCAGCAAAAGAAAAAATAGCAAAACATTAGCGACATAGACTGTGTCCACTGCAAAGAGCAAGCAAGGACTGATGACATTGGTGGACAAAGCTGCAATGAAGCAAGTATCTCATAACGAGTATAGAAATTCCTACAGTGACTCTACTGGATATCATGCAATATAGAGTAACAATAGTGTGCCTATCACATTTTTGAGCTGACTGTGTGTTCCATAAGCCAGTCAAGTCAACATTCATGATAGTATTAATTCTCCAACCTGTGCTGCCACCACTACTTTACCATGTCATCATAGATGTCGGAATGGCATGGAACAAGGTTCCAGAGTCCATTACTTGGAGTCGTTATGACGCCAACCTCTACAAGTACATACTTAGTCGCAATTCTCAAGTAGTAGGGCTACACTTAGTCACTGATATTTACAACGAAGAAATATTGATTGACAGTACCAAACATCACGAGCAAAAACGTTGTTTGGTGACGTATGGGTTTGTCCTTAACTTTTAACCTGTTTCTGGCCATAAAATGACTACAGGGTGTGCTTGGTGTTTATTTCTGTCAATCCTGCGAACAAACAGAGGCTGTAATATTTCCTTAAGATCAGTGGCAAACCCATGAGCCCCATGCTGACTAGTATTATACCAGGTATTTCTCTGGTATGATCTCACATCAAGCGAATTCGATCTTCTATTTGAAGCACCGTGGCAATGTGAAACAGTTTCCAGGTTGCTGTTCTAAGCATCACAGTTAGTCGAGTTCTTTATTTCAAAAACACATAAACTCGTATATAGGCTTTTGCTCTGTCATCAGTCACCTAAACTAGCAGGACATGTACATGTAAATCAATAAATTGTGAAATGGTTCAGAGTTCTACAACTGTAGCTCATTGTTCTTACAACAAGACAAAGCAAATTTTGCTCTTGAAGTCTACACATCTAACGGTTGTGACACAGTAGAAGGTTTCATTGGCTTTGAGTATATTACATTAATGAAGTGCATTTTTCAGCCAAATAATATGATATACCTACTGATAAAACAGGAACTTGGAACTGAAGAAGAGCTATCAGCCAAACTGTTCGTTCAACTGCTGTTGTTAATGATTGGGTCATCTACAATGACTAATTAAGAAAACTATTTTGTGAAGCCAAGTACGTAAGGTGGCAGTTGCGACATTATGATTAATCCAGATTGCCTCCCGACTAGGTCTCATTCAGACAACACTGTCTTCAAATTCACTTGCAAGTTTATTAATATAAGAATGCAAGGCTTAAAAATGGCTGCTTTCTACTAAATTCAGATTAGAATCGCACCAAAATAGATTGTGAGCGGTCACGCACATCACACCATCACTTTAAATTCAAGTCCAGTTGCCACCATCCAATGAAACTCTTCAGGGGAATCTGACGTTGAAACAAAAGCAGAAGAAGAGTAATTAACGCGATTGTTTAGGATTTATCCATGTAAGACAGCGATAAAGATGAAGAGTTCAGAGATTGATCGCAAGATAAATGTTATGTGATGTTGCTTTCATATACTACGAACATAAAATTAGTTATGTACCTTTCACAAAATTCCTATCAACTACACTACAGTCTACCTATCCTATTAGGGCATTATACAAATGAAATTATTTCATAATCAATGATATTACACTAAAGTCCAAATTTCATACTAAAACATTTGTATAATGTCATTTATAATGTTGCTTTTTTTCTTTCATATTTGAACCGGTTATAGAGTGAAATGTATAGAGTTATTTAATACATATCAAACGGTACCATAAACATGAACATTGTATAATTATTTTGGAAGATTATTGTATTCTCTCATATCGTGAAGACCAGCCACAATTTTTTTTAAATTTTTAAAATAGGCAAACCAACACCAAAATTATAAATGTGACTTTCATGCTAAATTTCATCCTTAGCATGTCAAAACTTGACTGCAAACCAAATAAAAGGTCCCCCCTCAAATATTGTATGGCTGTGCTTTCTCGAACATACTATACATACGTATTTTGAACATAAAATAATAACACTTTTGATTAATTTACTTTATAATATATTAATATATTGAATTATATATAAATGGCTAAAAATTATATTTAAAATTATTCTTAATTAAATCATGCCCTACAATTTATAATTACTTACTTCATATATCGAATTTTTCCTTCAGGAATAGTATCAACTGATTCTTTGAATAGATGAATTCTGCCACCATCAATAAGTCCTCTGAAGTAATCTTTCCAAATTATTTCATTGCTATTGAAATAGAAAATGTCCTGGTCTGTTTCACCCAGAGAATTATACAAGTTCAGACACTTGTGGTTGTCAAAGTCCCATTCAAATGTTGTAAAGTATTTCATAGAATGCATATATTTGTCAACTTTTCTGTATATTTTAACTATTCTGCAAAACAGAGATGAATAACAATCAATATTTAATATTTAACCCAAATGATTTATTTATGATATAAATAGAGTGTGTCTTTTGTTTCCATAAATAATAAAGTTAATTACTATTCATAGTAAAAATGAATTAGTTATTATATAAAAAATTTGTTTTAAAACTGTGGTATATCATAATTTACTGACTTATATTAGTTTATGATAAATATAACATTTTGTGTATATTTTTTTTTTTTTTGATTCAATCAAATTCATACCCCAGTTACTAAATAATGCAATTTAGTTAATGTAATAGGACTTTAATTTAAAATACAAGCTTGTTTGGAATATTAAGTAAAAATTTCAAATGGTTTTTTTAATTTAAGTAATTTTAAACTGCGTGTATTGGTTGCAAATGATTAAGATAGTACAACTGATATTATTTTCAAATTTGTAGACCCAGTTTATTTAATATTATATTTCATTATTTGTTTCTTAATTGTATTATAATTTTATTAGATATATTGTACTGACGTGTTTAAGGGGTCCAGTACTCTTGAGATGTATCGTTTTGTGTAGGCTGCCCTAAGAAATATTGAAATACACAATACCACATTGAGGTCCGAATTAACTTCGATACTTAAGAACGAAATTTTATTCATTGATTAAATGTTCAATGTCTTGGTGATTAAATACGGGAGTGGTGACACAACCCTAGAAATTCATTAGCTGAGACTCGACAGAAGACGATCGATGTCGTTATGCTTTAGAAAATTTATTTGACGAAGTTAAATACATATAAATTATTATAAATAATCATGACCAATATGTAGTAAAGTGATTTAAATAGAAACCGTGTAGTGAAGCCACCATGCAAACGCGTGGATGAACATCAGTGTAAGCGAATGGACATATAGGGTATCGATCCAGTTCTTCACTAATACAGTGCTGACACGATGGTTCTTTGTAACTTATCACTCATTCTAGACACAACTATAATTCTATTAGTCTTTTCTTTGCATTTGTCATATAATCTTTCTAGTAATTTTTCAATAATACCCTTAAATTCTGTTTGTATTTTATATTCTTAATAACTTCTTAACCTTCGCTTCGCAGCCATCTCGACAAGAAGCATCTTAGGAGAGGCGAGCAAAGACAAAATTATTATTAATAACAATAAACAAGGGTCTATATTTTATTTATTAATAAGTTTTCTCAGCTTACATGGGATTCTTTCCTTTGAAGATTAAGAGAAGATCTAGTATAGTCCCTGGTATAACATGAACGAAGATGGCAACAAATCGGAACCAGAACGAACATTCGACCATAGTCATAGAAGGACACCAAATGGACTGTTTGGATGGCACCTCAAGCATTCTCTCATATAAAAATTTTTCAGATTCTTCAAAAGTAATCGCGTTCATCCCAGACACGCTGTTAAAAATGGGAGTTTCCTCGTAATTTCTGAAACAAAAATTTAGAAATAATTAATGGTTTTTTACCTAGTTTTATGTTCACGTAATATATTTGGCTAACTTTCTCACAAAGTTTTAGCTTTCCAACACTTTAAATTAAATTAAAGATTGAAGTTTTACTCCAGATTTTAAACATAGATTCTTTTCACCCCAATAAATAACTACTAATAAATAATAATGACTAATCATGTAACAAAATTTAGATTAAGTTTGTTTAAGATATTTCAATTTTTGCTGTCGTAGTGTATTCCACAGAGTTGGGCAAAAGTATTAAATTTGGTTCACCTAGATTCTTTCTTAAAATTTTGAGCTAGAAATCAGCCTGGATCTATTATTAAATATTATAGGATCACTAAGCATTCGGAATAAGTCTGAATTCAGATGATAAAATTGTGGTTACCATTCATTTGTTGAAATGTCGACTTTATAATTGGGTATATTTTTTGTTGCAATTAATTATCTATAATGTGCCCAAAAATACTAAAGCACCCTTATATTATATACATTTTATATTGTTCAAATATAAGTGTAAAGTGATACGTATTCCCTACCTGTACGTATTATCAATGAATGCCCGAGGTTATTAAATGTTAAACATTTATTCAGGGACTATAAATAATATATAGGCAATTAGATTTAACTAGATCTTAATAAAGGTATAAGTGGATGAACAAAGAAGGTGACATAACATATGCATATTTTTACAGTGTAGATTTATAAATCCCTCAGATTAAAAAATATAATTGCTATAATAAGCGATATAATTAGCATTGCTAGCTAAAAATAAGTGTATGGGGCAACGTTAAAATTGTGTTGCTCCTTTATCTATACTATACTTATAGCTCATAGGATATGTGATATGAAATAATATACATTGTTATAGAAACATCATGTGAAAAAATTATATGTCTTTACTAAAATCTATACATGAAATAATATACACTTTCACATTAACTTATTATTTGTACTGTACATTTTCTACTTCCCATTTCCAAAAGCTATATCTAAATAAATATGTTTGCCAATTGCACTAAAAGATTTTATATAAAAGATTTTTCGAAATAAATGTTTGCTATTTATTAAAAATTCCTACAATTATAATACCTGGAATATTTGACATAGACGGAGAGGACTTTTTTTTGTCCCAGGTGCAAGAAGAAGTTCTATATAAACTCTCCAAGATTGAATGGATTGATCCCTAAGCAAATTCAATGCTATGGGAAACAAAAGAGTCCTATATGTTTTTCTCCAATAATCTGCTGATATAATTCCTCCTGGGATGTATTTTTCTTGTCCAAACTCTGTTTAATACAAGTAATTTGTAAGAGTTTGAGTAAAGGATGTAAACGTTTGTGAAACAGTTTACTGTGGGGTTTTTGGGGAAAATAATCCAAACAGAATTAAAAGTCGGCCAAAACTACGCTCAAAGAATTTTGTTTCATGTGAGGACCATGTGGAATATCAAAACAGATTGAATAGGTAAAATAAAGATGCATTGAAAAGGTTTTTATGGTCCTCCTAAAGACATTTGAAATCTAAAAATATTTGTCACGTACACCCACAATATATACCGCGACAAGCATTACTAAATAAAAATTCGAAATTCATAGGAAACCATTCAAAAAATAAAACAAAATATTAATATTTTGTATAAAAAATCTTAAGCGAACATCATATTTTTAATATCAAATGTATGTGAAATATTTTACAACATGTAATATCAAAACGTCATCACCACAAACTGAAAGTTATTCGTACTTATAATAAAATTTTAGTAACTAACTCAAATCAACAACTAAAAACAATTAAGCACTCAAAAACCAAATAAATCTATCCTATGAATGTGGTTTTAAAATAATATTACACATTAAATACTTTAGAAATACTAACTATTTGCTGACAGAAAATCAAGACAAGTATAATTTATCCTACGACTTTTTTTTTTACATTAAATGTAAATACTAAAAAAAATGTTCATTTAGCTATTAATTTGAAATATTTATACACAATGCTTTTATGATAAAATAAAGTATGTATACTAAACAAACTACAAGCAAAATTAAATATTCTAAATTGCAAAAATACAAACTTTTTTCCGTTTTCAAAGGGTCATGAAAGGTCGACATACATAAAATTCTCGAAATATTTTTTTTTGAGGATATCATTATTTTTTCTATACGGAGAGTTTGCGAGGAATTAAAAGATTAAGAGTCATAATTATCTGTAATAGATTAGAATACTAATAATCAAACAATTATATATTTTAGTCACATGACGTATAATTTTGTTAACATTACTTTCTCATTTTGAATCTATTTTAGTTTTACCATATTATAGGCCTACTTTGAACTTAATGCCAACTAGGAAGTTATTTTTATTATAATACCAACAACTGTTTCAATAAAATAAAACCTTCTAAATTAAAATATTTATTGAATGCTATACATGGAAATAAATTGACAAAAAAGCATTTACCTAACGCCCACGTCATAGGCAGCCACTATGATACAATTAGTAACAAGATCACCAGGAATTATGTCTGACTTTAAATTGCCCTTCCTGATTCCAGTTTTTAATAATCCTGCGCCAATTCCTACCATCGCTCCATTAGGACCGTAGATGTTGTCGATCCAACCGATTAAGGGTTCTTTGAGAGCTCCGGCCACTGAAACACATCATATTAGGAATATAATACTTGTTTAAGTATACATTTGTAAACATACAATCTAGCATAATATCTATGTTAATTTAATAAATTGATAGTAAAGGGCTACCAGGTTTTTAATATAAGATTTTTCTCGCAAGATTTTAATACAAAGCTACCTTTATATTTGTTAAGAACATCTAATTTAATATATTTAAAAGATTGCATTTTTCTTTTTACATTTAAGTTTTATGAGTATTGACTTACAGCTCAATATCAATAATAAAGACAACTAATGATGTTTATAAGTCTACTTTCACATAATCATATGTAAATTTATGTAATCTGAGTTTGTCATGGTTTCTATATTGGCCTTTTATCAATACCTATAAAATAACACTAATAATATAGTAAGTGTTGTCATTGTTAAACACATAACAAAGTAGATTAGTACTTGTAAAAGTGACTTTATTTTGAAATCCTATATCTGGATCAATGGGACCATAGACAAAGTGCTCGTTTGGTCTGATACACCCTAGGTTTTGAACACGTACTGGTTGCACTGGAGTATTTTGGCAAAAATATTTAAAAAAATACCTAATAAAGCTTACGTCGATAAAAGTATTTTTTAATATTTTAATAAATTTCACTAAACATGGATTTTCAACATTGGATGAGATGATAAATTGTTTCAAAATGTGATTTGAAATTGTTTGTGAGCTCAACTCTTATGTTGTATTAACGGAGTGAAGGGGGGAGGTGGAGGGGGGAGGCTTTAATTACTAGGTATACTCGTATTTAAAATTATTTAAAGGAAATAAGCAAGTTTTCTAAACTGTTTTGTATTGTTCTTAATCCAGTCTATCAAATTAGCATTGTCATAATATTTAATTTCACTTAGGTAAGGTAAGCTATATTCAATTAAAATAATCATATCTGAAAAGTACAAATTACTTGTTTCGAAGACTCAAAGAAAAAAATGTAAAGTCTTAATGTTAAAATTAAGCTGTATAACTACCTTAAAAGTGTGATAATCTCAGGTAAATTATATCAAAAAATATATACATTATAAAAGTTATTGTGAAGTATTTAACTACATTTATCTCCCTCTTCAAAATAAAAAGATTAATTGAAAAATTTCAAACATTTTGAATAATTTAAGATCAGACTAGCTCACAAAATTATTTCCACGCTAAAATCAAGTCCGTAGCCATGCAAACATTTCAGGAGGGACTTAGGGAGTATAGCAATATAAAAATAAATATTTCTAACATTAGATGGATTTAGACGCTACAATAAGTTGATTTCTTGTTAGTTAAGGATAGGGATTTTAATGATAACATTGGTTTAACATTTAAAAACTTACATAGTGACAACAATCTCCAAGTCTGAAAATTTAAATTGTGCACCTTTTGAAAAATATTGTATAATTGGTGGCATAGTCGTGGAAGTGACAAGCACTGTCCCTAGAAAATAATTTTACCCTTAGAAAATAGCCCCCACCCCTCCCTTAACCTCTATATATGCATTTTCTTCTCCTCTTATATGTTAAAATTGGTAAGATTAAAAAGATCCCCAAATAGCTTATAAAGGAATATACTTAAAATTTATAAAATCAGGCAGGTATCATTATAAATGTATTCTAGGTTTGTCAAAATTTTAAAAAAAACTTACTGAGTTAGTATTTCTTCAAATAGTTTCTAAATAATTACAATTTAAGAAGAAAGTCCCCGTGAGGACCACTTAAATAGCTAAAGGTGTCCAATTATCAAATTGTTGATGGAGAGGAGGGCATCCGGAACACTTTGAGGCTGAGTGAACAAGTTCCTAAAAATCTATCTTGGTGAGTTAGTCCTTCTCACCTGTGAAAATAAGGTTTTTCTTTCACTGACCAAACTCAGATATTCTTAGAGATGATTTTGTCCTTCTCTAATATAATCTGAGGTTTTAAATTTTGTGTTTGAAGAAAACGTTGAATACCTTCCTACAAAGTCCAAAATTGTATTCAAATAAAGGGATTTCCAAATTTACCTATGAAATACAGAAATATTTAAAGTGTTGAACAATCACCAGGAGAAAGATGATAAGGGAAAGCTTAGGGTTGTTTGTGACCATGATAAATTCTGTTTCTATAGGAAGCCCATTATTTTTAATCTGTATAGTTATGATGGAATCTTTTGTTAATTTTATAATTAATGAATCTAATAAATCAAATTAATGAAATATTTAAGTGAAATTAAATCAATGTGAGGTGTTGATTGTAGACTTCCTATGAAAACCGGGTCTAATCAATCCACTTTTTGGACAACCCTGTCTACAAATGGAGTCATATAGGAAAAAACCATTTTTATAGTTAGAAAAATTATTTAAAATTATTTTTTTCATAGGAATTCTTATGTCAAGTAAAGTTAAGTTATCTGCAGCTGTCACATTTGATATCAAATTAAAGAAATTAAAATATAGCCAGTAAAATAATATAAATTTTAACGTAAAAAAGTGTGTATTACTATTTTCAAAATGCTGCTGTCTATATTTTAAGAAACTGCAGGCAGTTTGGGTTTGAGACTTGGACCCCTTAAGCCCTCAACGCTTGTACTATCGCAACCTTCTTGTTATTCTGTATTTTAAGACTCATTTGCAAAGTGTTCTCTGAAATAGAGGTCGTTGTAATGATCCTGTTTTGTTGCATTGCTTTCTGGAGTAAGTAAAGTTATATTGTGTCAATTTCATTAGTCCGTGGCTATACTCTTGTCGCACTTTCAACACATGCAAGGCAGCTGCCGTCAAGAACATTTTGGTTTGCTTGTTTAACGCTCTAATAATAATTAAGGAAAAAACCTCGCTGTGTAGGTGCAGAGAGAGGACAATATGTTAAGTTTGAAAACTTTGGTATTTTTGTTTTCTTTTTTCTAGAAACAGTTCGCTTGTGTCCGCAAGAGATCATCAGCTCTCGGCCCCAATTTCAAAATGAATCCAAAAAACTAGTTTTCTTTGAACTGCACAGAGTTGTTAACTTTCGTTTCGGGATGAGACGTGTGTGCGCCTAAGTGGCAAATTCACTATGATAAATACAACTTTCAAACATGTACTTTTATCGATAATTAAAACAAAATGGTGTCTGTAATTTATAAATAAAATAATATACAATAACATGTATAAAATGTGTTTGAATTAGAAAATATTTATATCACAATTTTCAGGAACGTGTCAAGAAAATACCGGTCGTGACAAGAGATTCCCAAACGAGGGTATAAAACCATCAGACCGTTACATCGTTTATATCAGGTTGAAATATTTTGCTGTTTTATTATCTAAAAGACCTACCCACTTCAACATTTATACTTACACACACTAATACCTTCTATTTCGTTGTAAATATGCCGTTTTAGTTAATTGACTAGTGCTCAAAAACAATTGTTTTAAATATACATATTAGAATAATGGCTGGCAACAATCTAACTAGTGTATTCTTTTTTTTTAAACCATAAATAAGGCCCGGTTGGGAGTGGGGCTTAAACCCCATAAAAATCACTTGGTTTTCGCCTTGAATAATCGTTTTGTATCTTAGATAGAAACATATACTCGTGTTGATATACTTTCTCGGTAAAATAATGTTTGAAGATATATAATAAACTAGGTCAAGGCAAATAAAAAATATTTAAATATATATCAATTTTATGGGTGTCTTATGAAAGCCTTTTTCACATATTCTCTTATATAGGAATAACAAAAAGCTATATTAAATTTAATTTGATTTATTGATTTTGATGACTTAAACGAAATTTTAAATGTCTATTACTATAGTTTCTGACGATTTTTTTTCCTTTTTCTAATTACCTTGTGAAGGTCTAACAATTGATATTGGAAGATCATTTGCAGTTTTTCTAAGAATATTCTCTGCGATAGCTTTAGTAAATGTATATGTGTTTGGCCAACCTCCAAGAATCCTGAAATTTGTTAAGAAAATGAAACAGTTAGTATTCGTACGAACTTTAAGTTATTTTAATGGATATTATATAAAATGTATTAGTTCCTGAATGGTTCTCTCTTAAAAGGATTAGGTAGTATGAAAAAAACTGATATTTTCAACATCAATAGTACTATATATATCACGATTATAATAATTTAAAAAATAAGGATGTAATATCTCCAACCATTTAAAGCATGTATCTATGTGGACCTGCAAATTAAATTGGGAGATTATTTTTACATGTCATATAAATCCATCTGGTATATCAACATTAAATTATTTTAATAGTGTAAGCCAAAGGGAGGTTACATTTGGACAAAGTGTACACATATATGTATTGTGAGAGAAAGTATAACCATCTATGTAAAATCACCCTCAATAAGACAAGCCGGAATTAAAATCATAGCAACCTCTTGTAACAAACAGCTTAGTAGAAAGGGCATTTAATGCCCGGGGAAGGTATCCAATTTGACACAGCATAACCAGTGTAGAAACAAAATTACAATAATTAAATTCTTCATGACAGTTATAGGACGCAAGAACGAGGGAAATATGAGTTAATAAAGAAGGTAGATGATCATATTTGATGACATGAAGGAAAGAAAGAAATTCTGGAACAAAAGGAGGAGGCAGAAGATAGTTCGCATTTGCAGTCTAACTTTACTGACAAAAGGAATTGACCTGTCTATAACATAGCACATAATAATAATAATACTAATAGGAATATTAATATCAATAATAATAATAATAGGCAATCTAAGAGTTTAAATAAAAATAAGGCTGCTAGATAAATATGGTAAAAACGCAGCAATATAACGAAGTTTAATAAAAGTTCGCAAGCCATAACAGAATCTAGCTAAAGCAGTGTACTTCTAAACCTAACGAAATATATTGAATAATTTACAATCATAATATAATAATTAGTAACTTTAAGGTTTCAATTGTTTTTTTAAAGCATTACTATAAATATTTCATCAAATTATTTTTATTTATTTACATTTTTTTGTTGTTGACAGAATGACACCTCTATGACACTCCTTAACCAATAGTACACTTTAACCCACTACCTTGTTAAGCCCTTGTCACAAAAAAAATATTAGACTATCTTGGAGTTTAGTCCGTATGTTCAAGATGAGGTTAATTTAGATGGCTATAACTAAAATGTAACGTCACATAATAAAGTTTATAGAAGGCAATACAAAAGCAGCACCAATGTAAAATAAGTTAAAGAAAGAATGTCTCAAAAATCTCTTCAAAGCTTGCCACTGTCTAAGATAAAACAGTAGTTTCTAGGATTGATCATTCGATGGTCACCAATAGCAGTTATCTCCACACTGTTTGTATTCAAATAACCTAAATATGAATAGGGGTGTGTAAAGTTTCAAAATTTCAAAAACATAATTAAAGCCCAAATCTTCTTATCTTTTAAATATATACCCATACAAACCTTTGTATACTCTAAAAATTTCTTAGAAAGAAAAAACCTCAATATTTGTTAAACTGAATGTGTCATTTAAAATGGGATATTTTAAAAGTTGAATTAGAATATTTAGAACTACTACTAAACTAGAGTACTACTATTTTAACAATGACTAGTGATTAAATGACATCTCTAACGTTATCACTTATAAAACAAGATAGGTAATTATTAATAATAAAGTTTGGTATATTATTCATCAAGACCCGTCATTACATGAATGTGCTGCACTTAATGAACAATTCAAAATTATAGAATGTTTAATGTGACAACAACAAAAATATTTTGTTTGTCATTTCTTCACTTTGAGCTTTGCTAGGACTGTGCTATGTGTTTTTATAATAATTACCTTCCTACACCACAGCGTTCTATTTTCTGATAAATTCTTGTCGAGAGTCATCCTTATGTGCATTTAAATGGTATGGTTTTTAACAAAGAAGAATATTTAAAATGACGTATCTTCGGTCAATTTTATGTCTTGCTTCGTGTGCCATGCTAGACAAATGTAAAATAAAACAAGATAAGTTAATGCTTTTTTTACTTTTTGAATAAATTTAAGGCCTTCGTGTGAAGTAAGATAAGTACATTTCTTGTTATTGATTAATATCAAATTCATCATATGTCATTGGTGTGGTCGCACGTGTAACTTACAAGGAGAAAACAATAGAAGGCGTTAAAAATAAATGGTATGAAACTCCACACGGACTTTCACGCTCTATTGTTTAAAAATTGAGATATTTACCCAAAACTATTAATATATTTTAAAAGAAATAATATACACCAGCAAACCAAGCATGGTTGCAATATACTTATGTGAAACTGTTTTTGTGTCCCGGTTTTAAATCTTATAATTTTATTTAAAAAATAATGTCCTCATTTGTATGCTTGGACCGATAATAAATATAAATATTGAGTCAACAAAGGTCAACACTTCGTATTAAAATTTCAACTTCCGGTTAAAATTTTCGACATTTTATTAGGTGTTTGCAAATCTTCATGCCATCGCATTGCTATTAAATTCCTCATTTTTCAATTTTCAGAATATGATATCTGTGTGGAATGTTCCCTCACTAAATGCAGTATAATAGCTTCGGATATTTAATTCTTAATAAAATGCATCCCAAATAATTATTATAATAATGATACATGTTGTGCATAAGCCAACTACCGAGTCATAGGTGGCTGGGTTATCTGATAGCTCTGATATTAGAAATCACACATTTGTAGTCGAAATTTCCCTAAGTCTATCAGACTCTCTGCCCTAAAATATGAGTGAAGAATGAACCTGGGTACGAGATGAATCCTGGATAGCTCAGTGATTAATGCAGTGGCGTACTAAGCCAAAGGTCCCGGGTTTGATTCCCGTATTTTGGTGTCATTTTTAAATTTTCAGAATATGATATCTGTGTGGACTGATCCCTCACTAAATGCATACAAAATAGCTTCGGATATTTGATTTTTAAATTATATTTATTGTAAGACCTAATTATTTTTAATCAATTTAAATAATGGAACGTTCGGCTAGTATTAAGTATTTAGGATAGCATTTAAAAAATATTTTAATAAGTTTAATCAAGATGTTCATTCAATAGTTTCATACTAGATTTTTCCCGCAACTTCATTTGCGTAATGGCAGTTTTAAAAACAAATTTACTAAAACAATAACGTTTCTAATACAAGAGTTTTTAAATTCTCGCATAGAGCAATAATAAAGCAACGTAGTAGTAATAAAGGGGGATGAAATTGTATCCATTCGGAATGGTATCCATTCCAATAGTTTTGTAAAAAACTGCTTTTGTGAAAAATCGGAATTGTATCCAATGGAATTATATCCACAAAGACTGGAATTGTATCCACTGGAATGGTATCCATTCCAATAGTTTTGTAAAAAACTGCTTTTGTGAAAAATCGGAATTGTATCCAATGGAATTATATCCACAAAAACTGGAATTATATCCACTCGGAGTGGTATCCATTCCGATAGTTTTGTAAAAAACTGCTTTAGTGAAAAGTCGGAATTGTATCCACTGGAATTATATCCACAAAAACTGGAATTGTATCCACTCGGAATGGTATCCATTCTGATAATTTTGTAAAAAACTGGTTTTGTGAAAAATTGGAATTGTATCCACAAATGGCCGACTTGAGGTTTAACAGAAGGAATGTTTAACGTAAAACTTTGTCACACTTATGGTAGAGGGCAGCAGGATGGAATCTTCTTAACTCACTAATTGTATACTAGAGTGTCAGCCTTGTCTAAATATATTTTCTTAAACATGAAATATTCATTCCCTTTAAAGATTGCACTGCATACTAGAACCTTAATTTGCAATCTTATTTAACTGGTAAGATTCTTTTTTTCAGGTAAATACATTTTAAAGTATGTATAGATTTTTATAATTTTAAAGAGATAAATCAATTATTAACGGTGACAGTATTTGCAAGCGATGTTCACCACAATTATTACAACCACCATAAAATTACTGTATTTCCTACACTATTGGAAATATACTTATGGCGTGATATTAATATATAGACTTTTGAAGCTGAAAGACAATGTCAATTTTCATAATTTGATTGTAAAAAAGTGGTTTAAGAATCAGTTTTTTTTTGTATATATTGCGTTCACTATAAGCATCAGTTAATGTTGTATAATAAATATTGGGTGCTTATTTTCGTATAAATAATTGTGTTTATTTTTAAGCTACGTAATTGCAACTCCGATGATTAGAAAAAGAATAGCGTTAACGGGGATACCAATCGGATAGAAAGAGACGTAAGTATCTATAAGCTCATCTACTACAATATAAGATTGAAACGACCTATCGGTATTATTATTTTCTCCATAAATGTATAAGGTTTTGTAAATATTTATGATATTTAGATATTTAGTAACAATTCATCACACCCAATATAATATAGCCTGACATATATTAAAAATTTGCGTGTCTTATCAAGTGTTAAAAGAAAAAGAAATATTCGAAAATTTATTTTTCTCTCACACATTATAATAAAAGACGAAAGCTCGAAAATTCTGACACAGACGTTGAAATCAAATGATCATTGGCTGTTTTGATCTGAGTTAGGTTAATCTTATTGAGCCTAGTATTTCCATTCTTAGCCTAAATTATATAGTTTAACCATAGCTAATTGTCGAGAATTAACATCTACAACGATGATCAAGTCACATTTAAATTCACCTAACCATAAAATATATTGGTAAATGATAACATCCATCACAAACATTTTGATGAGTATGAAGAGAAAAATGCCCAATTCAGTAGTATAATTCGAACATTACCTATGGGTGAAATGCGAGCTTGTTCATTGGTTTCCAACCTTTTTCCGGGTTTGACAACAATTTTTGTCTTGGAGACCATCGCAACCACTTTATGGCCTATAAATATTTATATCCGGGTTTATAAATTTTAGTTTTTTAATATTCTCATAATCAGAGCAATACAAATTTTAGCACCGCATCTTAATACCCGTTAGGATTATAAACATGTTTACTAATTTCACTAATGTGTTAGGGATGAAAAAGGTTAAATTAAGATTAAGTTTATCCGAAGTTGCGAGGAGGAATAGTGGAAAATGGTATAGGGAAAATTAATCCTAGAACCGTCAGTCGGAATATGAATCCTAACTTCATCAGTTAAACCAAACTAGCGTGCCGTTAAGCCCCCATGTTTGATTTAGTTCCTATAAACTAGATTATGCATATTATTTATATGAAAGCGACTAAGATGTTTCAAAAGTGAATTAACGAGCCAAGTGGGTATTTAGAAAGCTTGATAGCAACGCTTTTCGCCTAACACGAGACTCATACAGCAAACTAAGTCAACAAGCAACTGCTTGAGTTAGGTAACCAAAGGAAACATAATTAGTAACCAAACTGTTTTTACTGTATTTGAATGTTATACCTTCCTATAGTAATAATCAATTTTAAGAGTAAACATAACACTATAATCTCAACAAGTAATGTGATTACACCAAATAAATGCCACGACACTGAATGAGGTCGCGACTCCCAGATTGTAAACCATTGGTTTAGTCACTCTAGTGCCTTAGCTCACTTAGTTATCAGCAAGGGAAATGGTTGTATTTGAATCTCTATCACTGAAAAGCTGACCTGCCGGTCTTCCCGAGTGGCAAGTGGAGTTTGTACCCTCCTGACACAGGTAGCAAAAGAGGGGAAGGGTAGTCATGGAGGGGGTAAGAACTGTCAGATGAGGCCACATATTTAATACTTGAGTGCGTTAGGTTAAGATGCAGCCCTCTTCATAAAATCGCTTCGAATTCGCCAAGTAGGCAACGTCGTTAAATAAACTACCTTTAATTTTAGGGTTAGATATCTAACTCCAAAAACCTCTCTGGGGAGCCCTATCGAAATCTTAGATATCAAGTTTCAGCCTGATCGATGAAATGGCTTAGGCTCTATGCAGAATACAAACACACAGACAGGCGGCATTGCAAAAATCACTTTTTCGGTTTCAGGGGTCATGAAACGTCGATATTTATTCAAACTTCAAATTTTATTTTAACGATAGCAATAATTTTTCTGCCCGACCTAGTGCGAGAAAGAAAAAATTATTTCCACAAATTAAATCAAAAGTTGTTTTTTAAGACATTTATAGAGGTCTTGATTGAAAGTCTACTGCTTTTTCAATTATTCACATCTCAATATCCTTATGAACTAACTTCGCGTTCACACTTTAGGAATTGTAGAGAGGTAGAATTTAGAGAAAGTATATCTACATTTGCGTGTAGATAAAGTGGAAAATAATTTAGGCAAAATGACCTCGAAATATCCGGTGAATTTCGAACACCGATAGTAGTCATGTAAATCTGGTTGTAGCTAGGACAATAAAACTTATTATGTGTGTGTGTGACCCTATTAGCTTAGCTGGTACAAACAGTTGTTAATATTTAAAAGTAAATGTTCTTAAAAAGGTTTATAATTGATTATTCACTCTCTTATTAACATCAAATTAACATAAACAAAACCACAAACTTATATTTACTATTATTATTAAGGGTGTGAGAGGTTGACTTTTTGATTCAGTTCAAGATAGAGAGCTCCACTATTTTGATTGAGATTGGGAACGGGTAATTTGAAATCCATAATTTCGGGGTGGTTTCAAGAATACTGTCATACGAACTACCTCTCCCTCTCTTCCTCAACCCCTTTTTGACATTATCTATCTTCATCTTTTTTTGTAAGCCCAGCTACTCCCCCTTCCTCACCCTATTTATATCCTGATCAGTTAAAAGCCTTCACTTGACACTAATTGTCTTTCACATTATTACTACTATTACCTCCAAACCTGAGTTATTGAAAATATTCCCGGTAATGTATTGAATGATATAGGCCTAGGCCCTATGTTAAAAGTGTTTTTTATAGAGTAGGCTTGATTATGTTTAGCTTATAAATAATTTGCATAAATAGTGTTGCTTTGATTAAATAAAACTTATTTGTATAACATTGGTTTTGTAAGGTGAAGTGGAAATGATTACACCCGCCTTGGTGGCGTAGTAGAAACGCACTATTTCGTGTTGAGTTAGATTGCCGGGGACGCGGAGATCAAAGTTAGAATCTCGGTTGGGTGAACTGGGGTTGTTTTTCAAAGATGGTTTTCCATTCTCCCCTCACGTAAATGTGGGTTCACTTCCTCTAAATTAAACCTTCCCAATACCTCACCCATTAGCGTTATTAGTACTTAAGTGTATAAACCAAACGGGTAGTAAGACGTGGTGCTAAATATTTTTTTAAATGCTTTCTCTAAATAGCTTTATTCGTGTTTTATAGACAAACAAGACATTTTAGTACTTACAACAGGATTTATTTTTAAGATATTAACATTCAGGGGTGCATCCAGGAATTTAATTTAGGGGAGTGGGTCGTGTGTGTCAAAGTTATTATTTATGTCCCCTGAAAATTGTCATCGAATGATTTTAATGTAAGACTTCTTTATTTTAAAATAAATTACACTCATATGCACACACGTATATACAGGTTGTTAAAAAAAAGTTTAGAAATTATGGATATTGTTGTGCATATTAAAATGAGTAAAGGAATAGTAATAATGTTTCTTGTGTGGATACGTCGGTAAACTTCAATAGTAATAAATAATAAAAATGCTGGTAAGCTCTAATAATAATTTCTATTTCAATTTCAATTTCTTTATTATAGTGATGACCAACAGTCGTAGGACCTGTAACAGAGCAGAACTGAAAGTACACAAGTACCATACAAATACATATATCCACGCGAGAAAACCAATATTGTGTATTATATCTTAGAATAAAAAAAAAAGGAAGCAACTAGAAGAATAACACAGCCCAACTATTTTTACTTGAGTATTTCTGAAAGAATCGAGTACAGCCGATTACGATACACAAAAGGTGTAGTCGACTACTTTTACTCGATTCTTCCCATCACTAGAGCTCATTGAGCATAGTACATGAGCAAAGCAGTGCTGCCAATTCACATTAATAAAATTATTTCCAAAATTCATAAACAGTGTCTCGTTTCTCACTAGATTAGAATAAATTAAAGCTAGATTTTCAATAATCATTTTTTAACATAGTGGTTAAAGTATGTTGCCAAATAAAATAATTGATTTATCTCTTTAAAATTATAGAAATCTCTACATACTTTAAAATTTATTGACCTGAAAAAAAGAATCTTACATGTTAAATAAGATTGCAAATTAATGTTCTAGTATGCAGTGCAATCTTTAAAGGGAATGAATACTTCATGTATAAGAAAATATTTTTAGACAAGGCTGCACTCTAATATACAATTATTAAGTTAAGAAGATTCCATCCTGCTGCCCTCTACCATAAGTGTGACAAAGTTTTTACGTTAAACGTTCCTTCTGTTAAACCTCAAGTCGGCCATTTGTCGATACAAATCCGATTTTTCACAAAACCAGTTTTTTACAAAATTATCGGAATGGATACCATTCCGAGTGGATACAATTCCAGTTTTTGTGGATATAATTCCAGTGGATACAATTCCAACTTTTCACTAAAGCAGTTTTTTACAAAACTATCGGAATGGATACCACTCCGAGTGGATACAATTCCAGTTTTTGTGAATATAATTCCATTGGATACAATTCCAATTTTTCACAAAAGCAGTTTTTTACAAAACTATTGGAATGGATACCATTCCGAGTGGATACAATTCCAGTTTATGGGGAAATAATTCCAGTTGATACAATTCCGATTTTTCACAAAAGCAATTTTTTACAAAAATATTGGAATGGATAACATTCCAAGTGGATACAATTCCAGTTTTTGTGGATGTAATTTATGTGGATACAATTCCGATTATTCACAAAAGCAGTTTTTTACAAAACTATTGGAATGGATACCATTCCTAGTGGATACAATTCAGTCCCCTCGTAATAAATTACCACGAATGAAACTTTGTAGTTGAAAAATTATGTATCTTCTGATTAAAAATAGTAAATAATGAGTAATTATTTCCCTTTTAAGATTGAACACACCGAATATTTGTATTAATTGAAGGAAATACAATAACCAAATTTATTGTAAGTATTTTTATAAACACGTTTGTGTTTTGTATCATCAGAAGCAAGCCGTTTAAGGTTTCTACTAAAACAAACACAGGAACAACCGTCACTTGTAGTTGTCCATGGAAGAAATAATTGCGTCTCAGATCAACCTGCTCCCTTCAGTGTATGTTTTTGCGTGGTGTTGATAGTCATCGCATGGCAAATCTTGATAGGAAATTACATTAATTTAAACTGAAAAGTCGTGTATGTTGGAATGATCCGTATTCTTGCTATTGATACCCATTTTCCTGTCATACTAATCACCTCATCGAGCCAGTTTAATTGATTTCATGTAGATGCTACATGAACTATCTAGGTCAAGTTAGTTTCTTGAACATATATTTTATCATGACAAGTGATTTAACTTGTGATACTTTTCATGGTATGCGGCTTATCCGCTCTATTAGAGAAATGTTTGGTAGCATTAATATCTTATTAATAGCTGTTATAAGACTAACTACCTAATTTACGTTTTATTTGTTATGTAAATATTCTCTCTCTATAGTTGCGAGGGGACCGTCACCACTCAAAAGCCGGGAGTGGCTGTTATTTTTTGATCACCTAATTGAATCTTTTGGCATTCATAATGTTGTCCTATATTCTAGTGTATTGGTTTCTCTTGATTTGATTATATGTAACATAGCCTGTACATGCATGGCTTTTGTATGTCAAAAGCTAGTTTATATTTGGTTCCCAGTATACGGCCTCCTTATGGGTAGCGTTTGTTATTGTGTACTACTTAGGTATACCTTTATGTTAAGCTTTGATCTTGAGTGTGGATACTTTCATCCAAGGCTGTAGCAGTTATGCCCTAATTGTGGTTAATCATCCCCAGTCTAGAGGGACAAGGTAGTTAGGTACCTTCTCATAGAGACTTTGACGTTCACTCTGTATATGTCGCCATAAAAAGAGGACTTAATTACATAGACGTTTAGTGCCACAGTTCCGTGACTATTTTTGAGTCTAAATAAGCATAATCTGAATGAGTCAATGATCAAATTTATTGCGGTACCGACTGTATATCACTCAAGCTGTGAAAGTGGGCTAGTGGTTAGGGAATGTCTTAGATCTCGCGGAAAGACACCCGCTGTCTTGTATTTTGGCGCAGGCGAGTGATAGTCATAGTTTACTCGTCAATTATTGGATACCTAGATGCTGACCTCTCACAGAAATTAAACAAAGTCTATAACTGTAATCACATTGGCCTGTGCTTACTTGACTCTTTAATGGGCTTAAGTGACTGTTCAATAAAACTCTTGTATCATTGTATTTATTCTTTCATGTGTTTGCTACCTTCTTTAGCCCTTTAAAGATGGTACATTATTATGAAATTTTTCAGACCATTTAACTGTAAGCGGGTCTCACTACACACTTTAGGTGGCATCAATTTATGCAGCAAATTGATGGGGGCTAAAATTTTAATTGAAGATTTTTTATGGGTAAGTTAAATGGACCGAGGTAATTGAAAAATTAAACAGGTACTCTAATTACATGTAAATAAAGGATGGTGCTTCAAACTGGTCTAAAAACATTGTGATTATTTTGTTAGACAATTAATTTTTGTGGCTAGAATAGCTTGCTTCTTTTTCTTTCTTTTTTATCGTATGGCATATATGACTGGGATGGACAATACATCTTTATGTGTAGACGATTAACCGTTCTGGTGACACACAGATCAATGCTCAGGGCACACCATAGGAGGTTGTATACACGTCGTTGCCGTAATGAGAGGATGTGATGATTGTTATTATGAATTTGTGGAGCTGGGGTGAGCCTTATCCTAACTTAAACTTAATTAACCAAACCCTGGTAACCGTTGGAATCCTTCCCCTTAAGAGAAAAATACCTTAGGTAAAATCCAGGAATCGAACTTGGGACCCTAAATTCATAGCCAGGTACACTGTTCACTACACCACAGGGCCAGTTATGTTGATTCTGAAAACAAGAGAGAGGCTTGTTTTACAGAAAACATATATCAGGATAAATGAAATTGACTAATTCCTATATATCCCTGAACGAGAAGCATGTATGGGAGCTATCCAAGGAACCCTTAATTTCGCCATTTATAAAGACTCCATTACCGAGTTTCAGCAATATATAATCAGATAAGTCTTGCTTTTTTTCCTCGCACAGGCAGATGTGATTGTTGTTTGACAGGAATGTTCCACAACGTCTTGGCACATGTTGGCTCATTTTAGGCAGGAGTTGACCTCGTCAGCTATAGTGATTCTCAGAATTACCAGTATAAATTGTTGGAAGTCGCCGGAGAATAAAATAGTGACGCCTCCTATTAGCACATTGTATATTCTGATATCTCTCAGAGTTTTATCTAGATATTCAATTAAGGTCATATGTGACTGTGTACATCCATTCCATAATATTAAAAGAGATTAGTTTCGCAATAAATTTGATAATAAAATTTGCTAAAAATATTTTCATAGTCAATTCTTTAGTTAGAAAAATAAAAAAGTTACTAAATATCGCATGCACTTTTCTGTCAACTTCTAAAAATGTGCGGCTATACATAATGAAGCCACTGAAAAGGCAAAACATCTTTATAATCTTAGCTTAGCTGAGAATAAACTATTCATAAAAGTATTTCCTTTTCCTTCGGGTGCACATTGAAATATCAATTTAAATACTGGATTTCTAACTCTCTATATAATACCTTTATGTATACAGTAAGTTGTTCTATGTAAAATAGAGGCTTGTATATATAATATATTCAAAGTTTGTAAGATAAATGGCCAGTTCTTTGTCATCTTACTGAAATAATATCTATAAAATATAAATCCGTAGAAATTTTCGGGTAGAAGAAGACCCAAGTCCTTCACGCTTTTGTCTGAGAGTGACATTATAATTTGGCTAAGTTCCCTTGAACCTGCATTTAAAATATCATTTACTAGCCCGCTCCCCCGTAAAAAAAATATTGTAAAGAATCGTGTAAAACAAAGCTTCAAATCATCCATCATATCAATATAAAAACAAAACATTTTTTTACATATTTTTTATTTAAAATACAGTCCTAACATCTCTGTATATCCACCTCCCTCTTTTTATCCTCCATCCTATTTTTATCTCATTCCTCTATAATTTTGTTTGCTCTAGGCGTGAAAGGTATTGTGTATATACCAATAAAACAAATTGTTAAAATCAAATTAATTTTTCAGCTTCCTCCACTTTCATTTACTTCCCTCGTTTCCCCAAATTTTATTTTAATCTATTTTTTGCGTTCCTCGTCACTACATCTATTTCTCTTTCCTCACCCCTACCCCTCCCCCCTCCCCACCCTCCGCCCCCTTCACCAACCCCACTTTCCCTTCAAAAACTTATTTTTTCCAACGACTATATAATATACTATCGACATTTTTATGAGGAATAAATTAAATTTTTAAAATAAAATATAGTCTATGTTACTCGCTGATAATGTAGCTTTATATTGATGAAAGAATTTTTAAAATCAATCCAGTAGTTTTTGAGTTTATCCATTACAAAAAAAATAATCAAAGCTTTCCTCTTTATAAAATTAGTATAGAAGTAAAAATTGTATATCGATTGCTCTATTCTGATTATATGTTCAATATCTTCCAACATACAGGACTCTCCCTGTGGGTGAGCCAAAGGGAGAGAGAATCTGTCCCATGGAAAATATTAATAAGAAATAGAGAAAAAGCAAATTTCTGAATAAGGAGGAAGAATGACACAAAGCGTCTTTTGATAAAGTACTGCTCCAATGTGATTTTTCAAGCGTCTTTGTGCCTTTTAAACTGATTTTAAGGACACTTAGGCTCCGTCTGTCCCAGTACGTAAGTTTTTAAATAAAATTGATCTTTTGACTACATGGAGCCGCATTACCACAATAGTAATTCACTGTGTTATTCGGGTGTACGTTATATACCTAGCCGAGGGCGTCTAACTTAGCTGTTTTTAATATTTTCCTAAAAAATCAATTTGTTTTCCATACTGAAATTTCTTTATTTTCTGGGCATTATATGAAGTATCCTGATTGCAAGTAAGCAACTTCGTAAAGAAGTCTTCAACACAAAATTTGAGGAAGAGTGGTAATCATGTAATTCATGGATTGTTAGTGACGTCAGTGATAATACTTATTATAAATATAAACAATGTCCGTTTTTTAGAAGAATAGCTGAATGCATAATACCCTGAATAATCCCAACTGAAATTATTATTTCGTCTCATTGTTCAAGTAAATACTAAACGTCCCTTGCTCACTTAACTTATTGATTTACTTGCATACATACTTAATGGGGTTTATGAGGCTGCAAAGCGATACATTGATTTGGGAATCCAAAACATTCAACCGGATGGATTTATCCCCAACTCTCAAGAAAGAATCATGGCTGAGCACCCTTTATCTTTTGTATGCCGTAACCGGTATTTGTAATAGTCATCATGCCATTTGGCGTAGCTCTTTGTAAGGTCCTTGGATAAATCTTGCTGCATGTATAAGACGATCAATTCACAAGTACATAGAGGCTGTCTTCTATATGTTTAGCTATAGGCCTACTTGTGTGCAGTTGTGGATCGAAGTTTGAAGTTGAATATTTGAACTTATCACCGTATATATCGTTGGGTCTAATTTTTTCCTGGTTTCATAGCAGCTGATGCATGCATGCATGGTAGTCCTTGCTTTAGCCACACCATAGTGTATATATAACAGTTGTATTGCCTATAATGCCAATGTTCAGCTCCTTGAAGACAAAGATAATGTTTAAATATATGATGATTGACAGTAATTAGAATTAATAACACAAATGCCATAGTAAAGCAAATTTACCCAAATAATAAGCTCATATGTATTGAAACATTATTATTATTATTAGCACCGCGTCTTACTACCCGTTCGGGTTATACGCATTTACGCTAATGTGTAATGGTAGGGTGATTGTGAGATGAAATGAAGGACCTACAGTTTAACGTGGAATCCAAACCACGGTGGCGGCCTGGCATTCCCCACATTCACAAGATGTCTTGTCAGAGGTGAAGGAAGGGTTTGTAAATCAGATAAATCTTTGCCGGGACCGAGGATTGAACCCCGGCCGCCAGCTCAGAAGTCTGACACCTTACCCCTAGACCACCAGGTCACCGTATTGAAACAGAAATACAATTTACATTTAATAGTCGGTGACCTGGTGGTCTAGGGGTAAGGTGTCAGACTTCTATGCTGGCGGCCGGGGTTCAATCCTCGGTCCCGGCACAGATTTATCTGATTTCCAAACCCTTCCTTCACCTCTGACAAGTTATCTTGTGAATGTGGGGAATGCCAGGCCTCCACCGTGGTTCGGATTCCACGTTAAACTGTAGGTCCTTCATTTCATCTCATAATCACCCTACCATTACACATTAGCGTAAGAGCGTATAACCCGAACGGGTAGTAAGACGCGGTGCTAATAATAATAATAATAATAATAATACATTTAATATAAACACAAAGCTGTCATCAATACCATAAAATGGAAATGGTCTAAACTTGTTTGAAATGTATATAATTTTGTAACGGGCTTATCTGGCTTAGCCCCGTTCAAATGTAAAGTACGAATATTTGTTGATGCGAGCAAGTCATCAAGAGTTAACAAGTGACATACTATTGTTAAATGCTACGCTCGTAACATATGTTTGTCTATTTACATACCCACTTCGCCGACTCTTCCTTCGATCCCGATGCCCCACTGGAAAGAACAACATCGAGAAAAGTGACCGACCGCGGCCACATGGGAGAACTCCGCGTTCGGCAACTACTACAAGTCAACTGAAAGCTCCGTGAAGGCTGTTGGCCGACGCGAGTCAATGTTCTGGTACCTGATGGAAGTTTCCCCCACCACTTCAGGCTGACCACTCCTCCACGTGGAGTCCTCTTACTATATATTCTCCGGGCCGCTGGGAAGGAATATAGACCACCATCAGCGCCGTTGCCGTATAACATGCTCTCATCACGTCGAGTAGACTATCATATCAACAGTGGGCTTACAGTTTTGGAGAATGGATCCACTGGACAGGAGGAAGCCTCATGGTTAGACGGACTATATGGGAAGGGTTCGGAATCGCCGACTTCGAGGAAGGATGCACAGAGTAATCTTTCAGTTAGATGTTGAAGATTAGGATTAGCCAACTTTATGGCAGGATGTATATAGCAACTTTTCAGTTAGATGTTTGGAATTGGGGAAAACCCTAATTTATATTGAGACATTATTTTTGTATTCGTGATAGGCTTGTGGTGTAGGATTAGTGTGGAGTTATGTCTCCGTTATCATGTGAACAGGTTGCAAACAGCACTTGCGGTGTACCACGCTTCTCCGCTACCTGGGACTGTGCCATTTGGGCCAGCCACTTAACGGGATGATGAATCCCGTGACACACACTATGTGTCCACTGATCTAATTCAAGTGGTAGCTTGCCTGGGACAGAGATAGTTCTAGTTATATGGAGGCCTGGGTTGATACCTAGTTAGGTTCATTTGTCTGTTACTAACTTTGGTTTTGGGTAGTTAACCTGTGGACTGTTCATGCTTCTCAAGCTTGGCCCGTGGTTAATCTTGGTTATTGTTTGTATTACTCCCCTTGGGAGTATACAGCTCATGAGCCGCCTCTGCCCCTCTGGCACGGCTGGAGCAGTCTATTATTCTTTGTTTGTATATTGTGATATTGACCACCCGTTGGGTGCTCTAATTGTGGGACTTCTTGCCGACCCGGCATGGCCCGTAGTTTCTAATATATTCATGTAAATTGGTCTTACCTCCTGTAAGGGGCTTTGTATAGTATCCAGGGCGCTCATATTTAACTGAACTTGAACCTGCCCGATACAAGTAATAACTGTGCGTGCACGGTCAACATGCCTTGATGATGGATGGATTAGTAACATAACTCTATTGTATGAGTTTATCCTTCCGGCGCCTCACGCCTCTAGCTAACCGATACTAAGGCAATGCTAGCTCATATCTCATTTAGGTTGTATATACTGTACTTACTGAGATAACGTGCTAAATATTGATCATGTATCTTGACACATTAAATAACATTACTTCTAATTACCTCTTGTTCTCTTTATATGTATGTATATGTATGTATGTGCACCCTGGGGACTACCAAGGTTAAGGATTACAATCCCCCACTTCAAAACTCAGAGAGTAGTAGAATAACCAGAACCCCCCACCCCCCCAGTGCAATTTTAGAAAGCTTCTTGAGACATCTAACATTTAAAAAATGCAGGCCATTAGTTTTAAAACAGTGTAAGCAAATTTTAAAAATAAATAAATAACATTTTTTGGGTCAGTTTTCATGTTCAATGTGCCTTTATAATTCATAAATATTTCATGCTTCTTTGATCTTTCAAGATTATATATCATTATTAGCATTGGAAAATGGAGTGGTGTGACTCATCCGATTTATGTTTTATGTTTAAATTAAGATCCTCCTCTACCACCTATATGCTCCCTTACAGATAAGCAGTCTTGTTTAGTGATAAACAAGGAGGGAGTGATAGAGAGAGAACAAAGAGATCAAAACAAAGCAAGTGAGTCAGCCTTACAGATGGACACTAATCTCGTTACTCCCTCCTTAAGTCTCTTCATATCAAACAAATTTAATTTATCTCCGGGCTTGTCACAATCTTGGGAAATTTGAAATAAATTAATTGACAAATCCAAACTATTATATGTTTCACTACTCTCTGACCAGAATATCTAAGTCACAACTATTAAAGTGTCTTGTAAATTTTAGTGGTTTAGTGTTACACCATTAAAAAGAAGTTCCCGGTGTTCATTTTTAATAGACAACCTTTGGTATTTCAAAGAAACCGTGACTTGACAAACAGATAAGTGTATATTCTCTGTAATCTTATTATACTCGTATCACCTTCCAATACTAAGAACAATCTAATTTAATTCTATGTTACGAATAAAATATTCATTCGTTTGATCATATCAATATATATCCGATTATTAAATGTCTCAGTGTCCATTATTTTCTCCGATTTATCAACCTACATAACCTTCAAACGAAGACATTTACTTTATTATTCCAGAATATATTTAATCAATCCATAGAGGTTGGTCCAGGACCTCCTTCAACAAAAAACTACCTTATTTGACGGTCTTCACTAAAAAAGTAACTTCGCTTTGCTGCACTCTCTAGTACCTTTGTCTATGATAAAATCAATTCAAGTGTCACTCAGAATTTGTTCAAGGGGAAGTGACAATAAAACTTAGTCTACTTTGGTTTAATATTTCACGTACCACTTTAGATTATTTTCTATAGCCCTAATCATAATAGCATTCATATGATCGCTATCATCAATCCAATCTTGAGAAGCACCATCACAAGCAACATCGTACCACCATAGTATCATCATCAACAAGCAGTAGCGTCATCATCAACAGCAATGACATCACCAACTAAAGCGTCGCTAACAACAGAAGTATTGGTATTCACCAATGGAATCACCTTTCTCATTATCAGCTTTGACAACACTATATAAGAAGTAAGTACGCCAACTCTCTTGAGAACCATCTAAGGAAATCTGATCACTCTCCAAAGCGTCAGGTGCAGATTAACACATAGATCCCAAAAGGACTCTAACCGAAGACTGACACTACATCAATGACCATGTCCGATATTGTTCACAATCATCATTAGCCAACTTCATGCATTTTTGAATCATGGTTTCATTTCCGGTCGTCTCCAACTCTGCTGCACACTGTATCATGTCTACTCTAGCTGACCGTAATTTTGCTCACCTACCCTGATTTACAATTGTGCTGATTCCAATTATTCTTTAATAGTGTTCAATGATGTCATCTGTTTAGCAAACGTTATCTCCAATTATGTCATCTTTTTGTTCAATGATGTGGTTTATTCTACCATCTGGTTGTTCAGTTAAGCGATTTGTTCCTCCAAGAGTTGGATAATAGCTGCGAAATCTTGAATATCAACACCCATTTTTCTTGATATTATAGAATTAACAACTATCAACAATATTCAACTTCTGACACCAATTTAATGGGCAAGTAGAGTGGTCATGGACCATCGACATGTAATCGTGTGAAATTCGAGTTCTTTTCCGGATATTGGGGTATGTTAATGATTTAAAACTATTGATTATTAACAATAAAACAAATTCATATACTGATTGAGCTACAATTAAAATCATTGAATTAATTGATAAGATAAACACACACTTGAAATATGATTAAATAATTAATATCTAATAATACGTAGTAACTACTTAAATATTTAAATTAGTCAATAATAATAAATAATTGTCAAACAATTCACAAATAACAGTCATTGTTAACGTCACCTATGTTAATTATGTAAATCCCCCACTAGTTCCCAAGCACGACACACCAGGCTGATCCAATTACATGAAAGTAGAACATGATAGCTTACTTACCGGATGCTAAGCCAAGCTATGAACATTCCATCCCACTCCCAGACCCAATAGTTTACTCACCCAAACACGATAATCCATTAATTGGACAAGCTGGCCCATTCCATTTACTGAACATACTATTCCACCCCAAACACGTTGTTTAACTCACTAGACCAACTGGTCCACTACCCGACACGCTGTTACACTCACTCACTCACAATATCCCACACCCAGTCTAGCTGGTCCACTCGAGGTACATGTTGACCCACTCTAGGACACGCTAGTCCATTCACAGAGTCGGTTTGATACTTGAGACACCGACATCCCCTTTATTTTGAGATGAAGGCAGCTAACAGTAATATTGGCGTTCTTGATGACTTCTATGATTTACAAGGTCAAACCTTGAATGGTTGTGGTTAAGCTAAAGTACGTGGCTATGGCTCATTTCCAGGTTTCGCAGCTCTACAAACGAAATTGTTATGATTGGTGAAAAATAAAATCAGGCGAAACTACTACCGAAAATTCCTACAATACTTCCCTATAATATATTGCATAATATCATTTTTGTTCACTCTCAATTCATCTGTTTATACTACGAGACCTAAACAGACAGAACAATACAATTTTTTTGCCAGCTAACCTAACCTATCAAAACCTATAAATCCATGCTTGAATTAAGGTAAACTTTAGTTAGATTAAATAATACAGTATTTTATAGTAAACCTCTCGTTGAAAGACTTAAAAACTAGTTAACATCATATATATAAAGACAATATTTTCACTAATCAATAGCTAGTTTCCGTTAATTATAATATAACTAATTCTATGTTCGTGCTTGAATCGCTTTAATATTATATATTTCATTTAACTTACTCGATACTTGTATGATACTTAAATTCTATCATGTTTTAGTATCCATACTAAAACTAATTGATAACTTAAAATTTGATCGTTCTAATTCAACTAATCTCTTTTCAATATTATTTGCTATAGATTTGCTGCAGCTCTCCACTCTTGTCTATCCTGGCCAAATTTTTACATCTTTATTCCTTCTTTTTCCAAAATCCTTTGGCTCACCGATTCATGTACTCCAGCTTTGGTCTCCCTCTTGAAATTCTTTCCTCCACGTCTCTTTCTATAATTTTGATATCTATTACTGTCTCTATCCTGGGATCTGGGGCAGTTTTTTACTCAAACCTTATATTTCCCACTGCCGTTCTGCTAGGCCTGTCATAGCTTCACATACCTTATAATCTAACTTATTACTAGGACAGGCACAACATCCCGTCCCCAGCCGTTAGTTGATCAATGTAAAAGTGTAAGCCATATTTCACGAGTGATAAATTTTTTGGTCTTGTCGGAAATTGAACCCGATAGCTCAATAAGCAGACACGCCACTAACTGAGCTAAGGTGTCAGTTTCTTTCTATAAAAGTCTTCGTCAAATTACCGTTCCCCAATTTATGGCTTACCATCTTATTTGCTTTATACATTTTCAACATGAAACGTACTTAAGCAGACTACCTCATCTTATTTTAAAATTTTAAGCATTTGTTAGGCTCATCTATTAACCTGAACATATTTAAACTAGTATGTGTGAAACTAAGCTCAGAGGGTGTTTGTAAATATATATTTATGTATTCTTGTCAAAGAAAACATAATTACAGGAGGGGCAAGTGCCCCCCTTGCCCATTATGTTGAGCACTATTTCATATATATATATTAATATATATATTACGATATGAAACCAAAGTTTAAGAAAACTTTTAGACTAGATACCTATATATTAACAAGGTAAACAAGTCGTGGGTGTCACTAAATTAAAATAATACTACATTTCTATTAAGGATACAAACTACAACAAACCGTAATTAATTGAATATTTGACTTACTTAGGCTTGATGACTTCCATGATGACTTCATCAACAGTAGTCAAGTATTTAACAATTTCATCGTCATCAAGTGGGGGGTTATAGAAACGTTCTTTAATCTCCTTCAAGTGACAATTTGAATAGGCTGTTGAGACGTACACTATACTCTAAAGAAATCAAATGACAAAGGTTATTAAATAAAACATTCTTAGGTTATTCTAAACTTAGAAAACTTGGTATGGTACAATTGGATTTCGTCACTCAATTTTGGTTCAAATAAATATGTTCCTCAGTACAAACTAAAAAAAAATATATTAAACAAATTATTATTTTATCAGTATATTCTATTATCATTCTTTTTGTATTGAAATTAGACAATCATAATCATTAATGTGGATTCTTTAAAAGTTTGTTATTTAATATTATTGAAGTGAGTTTTCAATGGATACTTATCATCTTAGACATAGATCTTGGCTTTTAGATTTTAACTTAATGTTTAAAAATATTAATATTTGATGACTATTATAATATATTTTGCTATTCACAGTTTGTTTGGTAAGATACATTTAAAAATCAAACATATTCATAATAGTCGAACTCAGAATTATCGATTTATTGTACTCATTTTCAAGCCATTGAAATACAATACTTAAGTCCAAAAATCGTCATCACTCGATAATTAATGTCTTAATGACAAGTATTTTTTTAAATATGTGGTGGCCTTGATATTAAGTAACGTAGACTGATAGTATTGGAGGTGCATAACAATTAATGTGTGAGAAAAGTCAACAGGTTAATACAATAGAATGTACAGTGAGTGGTACACTGACCAACATTGTGAATAAACATTTTTGGGGAACACCTCCTCCTTTGAGTTGAATAGCTACAACTTTTAGTTAAACACGTCCATTTTGGTAAAACACACTTGTTTTAGTAGAACAAATATTTATTTTATTCGATCAAGAAACCCTTTTGGTTACATCCCACATATTTAAGTTGAACAGCTCTTTAATTGAATCCCACAACATTCTTTACTAAAAAAACTTGTTTGTTTAATCCAAACAGGCACTCCTTTCAGTAAAACATATTCCATTTACATAAAGTATAGTAAGTTTACCTTTAATGGTACCACTGTGGTATAGTTTATAAGATCGAGTCACCTTCTTAAATATCATTTAATAAGTACGTTTATGGTAGTAGAAATTACTAGGAAATGAATGAACCGATTTTGACAAACGACCACTCATTCTAACGGTTAGGAATCCAGAATGTTTGAAAAATAGTATTTTCTAGAAAAACCCGATTTTCACTGATAATTATCAGTTTTTCTTTATTTGTTTAATCACCATGAAACCGTTATTTTCTGAATAGTTTAAATCTCTAAATAAAATAGATTTCTTTGTCTAAAAAATATTAACTCAATCTTTATTTGTTAGTCCGAGCACATCACAATTTTCTCTTTGGAGAATATCTCTCTTGGATGCTGGTTATAACACAACTTAATTGAGATGCCAAAAGTGTGGAATTATTTACTTATTTATTAGAATTTTGCTATAATTCGAATATTAATCGAACATAATTTGAATATTAAAAGTTAAGTTGTTAAGTTCGTGAAAATATTTTCTAGATTGTGTTTCGCGCATGATAAAATAATTTTTAAATATGTTTTGGAATTTATTATAAGCTCAAAAATGATAAAATGATATTGAATAATGTTTAAAAATAGCCATTTTACTATCTAATTACGAATGTCAGTTTTCATTTACTAACAATGGGTTTTGATATTCATTTTATTAAATAATGGGTTTTGATGTTCATCTTAGTAAATAGTAACACAATACAAATACATAATTTAAGCTGTTTTATCATTTTTCCGCTTAATTTTGAAGATATTATTATTGAAATTAATATATTGTGTACCCCGTCTATCTTTTCACATGCTTACAAACACAGTAAGTTCAGTTGTGTTTCCATGTTGATGATAATTTTAGGTGATTTAAAGTACCACAATGTTTTGTGTACCATATCTATATTTTAAAATTCTCTCTCTCTCATGCTCTCACACACTCTCTCCCCTCACACACAAAACACACACACACACATTCATTATAGAAAACTATATCTCATATAGTATTATCTCGTTGTTTCTCCGTTGAATGAATGTATACTACATTCAACGGTCTCTCTCTCACACACTCTCTACCCTCACATACACTCTCTATGAAACAATTTTTCTCACATTATCTTTATTATACTCTCTTTAAATCTATTTCTTATTCAGACTCTCTCTCTCTCTATTTCTAAAGCTTACTCTCTCTCCCAAACTTTAGCTCTCTGTCTTAAAATCTCGCTTACTCTCTCAAACGTTATAACTCTTGAACGTTCTCTCACAAATGCTCGCTCTTTCTCTCTCAAACCCTCACTCTCAAACGCTCTCTATCTCAAACTCTCCTCAAATGATCTTTAAATCACTCTCACTCTATTTGAATCTCACGCTTTCTATTTTACTCTCATTTCCTATGTCTAAAACTCTCTCTCTCAGACTCATTACGATGTGTTCGTTTGGTGATGGGCACAGACAACTGTGCGCTAGGGTCTGTGATATATCAGAGAGAGTTTGCTTGAGGCAAACAGAAGCTAAGCTACTCGTGAGACTCGTCAAGTAAGGACCTCTTAGTATGTGTAGACCGGTCAGTCAGTCACCATCCACCTCACACACTCACACGTCACGGGATCTATTATGTTTTGTAACTTTATCAATAATCTATATACATATCTTCATATAAACGTTTTGATTGTTGCTTCTGAAACAATCCAGACCGAGGGGACCGAAAATATTATGGTAGCAGATCCAACCAATAATAGCAGAAATAAGCAAGAGATAAAGTGACACAAAAGCAATATCGCGATACGTTACAAATAACGTTCAATTCAAGCAAACAAGACATGACCAGCCAGTCATCGGCGGTGTAGTTCCAGAATTTGAACTGGGCCCAGTCGACAAAGATGCACTTCCTGAATTTGAATTGGGCCTAGCCGACAAAGGTGCAGTTCCTGAATTTGAATTGGGCCTAGTCGACAACGGTGTAGTTCCAAAATTTGAACTGGGTCCATTCAACAACATCTTACCAAATTGATGGAAGCCGATTTGATATCGATATCATCAGTTGGAGCAATACGTTCCTAAACAAGGTTATGGAGACGCTAAGACTAACTTTGGTGGTCCCTATACCTATCGCAGGGGGCCGATGAGACCTCCAGTAATCAACTCATGCCCAAATTCAGAAAGGATTTGGATTGAAATTGTTCGCCGAATGTTCGACAAACTTCGTCGTACAAGTGACCCCAATGCCGGATCAACCATGAGTCTAGTCTATGGAATCTACAAGTCATCGACAACATTTGTCCGTTAAGTACAATAATCTAGATTCGACAAACAATCTTTTTAGTGTAAAGTGTTTACCCCAGTGTGTAGGTGTTTGAGTTCAGGGAAAGGTGTAGATTGGCGCAAGCCATCGCATTTACGTATTAAAAAAAAAACATGTGTAAAGAGTACATATTTATTTTTCAAAACATTAAAGAAATGGAATAAAGTCACATAAAGTTCAGTGAGGATCCATGTGAATGAACTATACGTCAAAAGTGTCTGGTTGAGACAATTACAAAGCCGAACTCACCAGAAAAATAATTGCTAACTAAAATGCGCGAGGAAAAAAAGTTAGTCTAATAAGTAAAATAAATATTAAATATGGATTGGTATAAAACAATTTGTTGCTAATGTATTAGAAAGTCAGTAACATTTATTATTCAATTTGCTAAAATGGTACTTTCAAAAAATTATTAAATTTATGGGGACTAAAGCCATTTTTTTGAACAAATACTGCTCCTATATAATTATTAATATTTACTGGTTTAGATAAGATGTACGCACAATAATGCCGAAACTAATGTTCATTAATAAAGATGAAAAGTAAACAAGGCCCGACGAAGAGTATAGGCTTCGTTTGACGCTATTTTTGGCATCAGGTGTTCATTGTCTATTTATTACTAATCTTGAAAATAGAAAACAACCTCTTTTTTTGTACAGTCAATGTCGGATAGAGCTAGAGCATTTGTGGTATTTAAAGAGGAGAAGTGGGTGTCACTTAAATATATTTTACTTTGAGAGGAGATAAATCCAAACCAGAGAAATTATAGTACAGTACAATTGAAATAGTAGGGTAGGCTCTAACAAAATTGTAAGTACATTGTCATCATGGATTTAGACACATTTAGGTTGTTTAAGGATTAACTCCAATACTAAGTTAATATTTGCGGAGAAGCCCCATTAGATACAGTAGATGAGTTAAGTAGCCAACTCCTTCAACTATTTGATAAGGAAAGATACGTAAATTACTCGATGGTAAAAGCCTCCTTAATCCCAACCTATCGGAATAAGTTCCTATTGTAGAACTTAAGTTACATAACTTACGGAAATACATAGCTATTAATACATAGCTCACCCCGAATCAAATAAAAAAATACCATACCTCGTTATTACATCATTAATCAAGGTTAGAAAGGGAGAACATAGATGAAACAACGTTAATAGAAGGAAAAGAGACATGTTTGAAACTATGTGAGCAACTTAGGGTAAGGGTAAGAGAATTGTCAGTTAATAGACAGGATAAGGAGCCTACACTTGCAGGAACGGAAGAAGGTTTAGCCCGACGTCCCGAAGAGGAATATCTTTGTTTTAAACGAAAAGTCTACAGATATCAAAGAAACCTCTAATATTAGCAGAATAAATATATCTGATCTCATTCAAACGGACTCACAAAATTTCGTTAAGACAATACTTTTAATCATTTAGAGTATAGTGAAAAATGGGGAGTACATTTTCTAGAGGAGTCGGACCCAGAGTATTGTTCAGAAAGATTAAACGAATTTAAAATTGTTTACCATTTAACTGATAGTGAGTTATTGCAAGCCCTAGCCGCAATTTTTCAAAGACGTGAATTATAGTGGTTAAAGAAATATCAAAGTAACTGGAGCGATTGGGAACAATTTTTAAATACCTTCAAAGTTACTTTTTTAAGATTATCAAGAGTTAATAGAAGAGGGTATTCAGGGTCGGATCCAAAAACCCACGGAATCAGTACAGGAATACGTAAATGAATTATAAACATTAATCCGAAGGCATTGGTGGTTCACGCAAGAACATGTGCTGAACCTTATTTTTGGTAACTTAAGATACGATATTAAAATAAGATTAACTAGAACAAGGATACAGTCCGTCCCTCAGTTAGTGAAGGAAGTTGCGCAGTTAGAGCTAGCCCAACAAGAGATTAGAAATCATGACATACATTTTTGGACTGAAAATAAACTTAGAAGTAACCAACAAGGGAACCACAGTTTTGATGTATACTATTACCAGGAAAGCCGACAAGACATAGGAGTGGGGTCCTTATTGCGAAGGGTCAGGATGAAAACATCATCCTTCGACCCAAAAGTCAATTACTATAGAGGAATAGGAAACAATCCCTCACCAAGCACAAGAAAATGCTTTAATTGTTTTACGACTACACATTTTATCCGCGACTGCCCCAATAGAAACACGAGTGTTGCGCGAGTTTCCCACACCCAACGCTACAAGGAAACTCGCCCTATTTTTTTTAGGGGTGATCAATTTTTATGGATTATTCATGCCCAATCTTGCATCGGTAGCTTTCCCACTTAAACCAAATAAAGAAAAATAAGGGTACATTTCAGTGGAGCTCACAAGCCGAAGAAGCGTTCGAAAATTTAAAATTTAAGATTTCTTAGCTTCTCATATTGAAAATGGCAGAGTTTCAGAAGAATTTTTTTCTACAAACAGACGCATCATCTTCGAGGCTAAGAGCAGTGTTGTTCCAAAGCAGGGAAGGGAAATTGCATACAGTAGCCTACGCCAGTCGCACGCTACACACCCACGAGAAGAATCACGCTATACTCTAACTAGAAGCGTTAGCCATCATTTTTGGATTCAACAAGTTCAGACAATATTTAGAGCATACAGAGTTTGAGCTTCAAACTGACAACTCCGCCTTGTCTTGGTTATTAAATTATCCTAGGTAAATAGCCAAAATATCACGGTGGATAGCCCATCTTCAAGTATTGAGGAACTCGCTAACTCATATCCAAGGGGAAAAAATGTTGTATCGGACACGTTATAACGGATGTTTGAAGATGAAGGAAGAGAATCTGGAACGACGCCGACGCCCGAAGAACAAGAAAAAAGTGAGCCGACGCCACCACCTGAAGAGCTAGGAATACATCCAATACCAGTGTCGCCACCGGAGGAACAAGCAGTAATAGGTGTATCGGCAGGGTTGCCAGAACTGTACATTCCCATCAAGACGACTCAACAGGACGATTCAAAACTACGAGAAATTATAAACGATCAAATCTAAGGTGAGGTTAGACAAAACTACAAAATCAAAGATGATATATTGTTACATAAACCATCGCAAAATTCTGGTTGGAAAGTATGCGTGCCCGATTCTCACACCCGATTACTCTTCGAGTATTCCCACGTGTCACCAATAGGGGCCCGCCTGGGAGGAGCTAGAACGGTGGCAAAGGACAAATTCTTTTTTTTTTTTTTTGCCTGGCATGGAACGGGATGTACGTGACCAAGTTTGGTCATGTGAGGTTTGTTGGCATTCTAGGCCAGATCAGAGTCTTAGGAACAGCTTTTTATTCTTGGACGTAGCTCAATTTCCTATGCAGAGATTGTACGTTGACATTTTTGGTCCCTTACCGAGATCCAGATATATTAATGTTATTTTAATGACAGCATTAGATGACTTCTCCAAGTTTGTTTGACTTATCCCATGGAGGTCCTCCACATCCTCGGCCGTGGTCAAAACTTTCAATATAGAAGTTTTCAAGAACTTCGGTTTCCCCTACTCCATTCTGTTGGACAATGGAATCCAGTTCACCTCTCAGCTATTCAAAGATATGTACTTTTCCAGTGAATTGGACATTTTACCACTAATCCATTTCATCCAAGTCCGAACCATGTTAAACGTTTCCATAAAAACTTTATAGCCACTTTGATAGCCCATCACCATCATTTTCATATGAAATGGGACACCATGCTACTTTGGCTACAATTGGCGTTCAGCTCCGCAATCCATACCACTCACAAATCTACTACATCTGAATTGTTATCAAGCCACTAACAGCTGTCACCTATTAATGTACGCTGAGTGTTATATCCAGGGTTTTTAGAGGAAGAACCCCCGAAAATAATGGCGGTAAAATGGGAAGTCGCGTTTCGATTGTTGAAAAATTCGAGCAAATCAGTCGCCCGAAGATACGACGCTCAAAGAGTACCAGCACCAGATAAGGTAGGTGACTAGGTCATGTACGAGCTCCACACCCTGAGCAAAGCGGCAGAAGTAGTGACGTCTAAGTTAAGTTACAGGTGGTGAGAACCGATAGTAATTAGTAAATTTTTGATCCTTTTACCAAATTACCAAGTCGCAGAGCCCACGTCCCACAACTAAAACCCTGTGCGCAGTGATGTGTCCAACAGAGAAGAAGTTTGGTTTCCCTCTTCTCAGCCGTGTTGCTTGTTTTTTCTTGGCATACACCCGTGATATAATATTTGGTGTCTACGACGACACGTAAGGGGGAAAGGTCCTTTTTTTTCTTTTGTTTGTTGGGCTTTTCGCTGTAAATGAATGTTATTCCGGTTGTTGGGTACATTTTGTTGCTGCTCTGATTGACCTTGACTGAATCCTTAAGGAAAGATGTGGGTGGTCCTTTCTAAAGGACACCCGTAGGGAGGATTAAATGATTCTAATCTAATAGGACCTTTAATTACCCTAGGTTCAGCAGGTATTTACCTTGTTGAGATAATGTGGGGCTTATATGGTATTTTATGTATAAACATAATATACAATAAATACTATGTCATTATATTCCAAAAGGTTCCTAAAGTAAAAAAAATATATATGGACAGGTAAACAAGACTAATTGAACTTAACAGTTAAAAATTGTAAGTATTTTGAAGTTATAGGGGGTCTACCTACTTTGACATAGTGTTGTGAATTCACTTTTCTAATATCATTCTAAATTTTTTACATCCTTAAGATGACTTGCCGGTCTAGGTATGATATTGAAATAGAGAGAGAGAGTTTGAGAGAGAAAGCGTTCAAGAGATAGAGCTTATGAGAAAGAATATAATAAAGATAATGTTTGAGAAATTGTGCGATAAATAGTGCACATGAGAGTGAAGGCTAGCCCATAGCAAGCCAATAATTTCATGAGGGGGCTGATGGGCACATCCCTCAATTGTGGAAAATTAGAAAAATATATAAATGATAACAATTGTAGAAGCTATCTGAATTGTTTTTTATTGCAATATAACCCCTTAGATGCCAGAAGCTAGAACAAATTATAAATAGTAAACACCTCTAAAAATAATCTGAATTTATTTATGGCAACATAATCTCCCATCTGCCGTAAGAAAGGAAATCTCATGAATATTAAAAACCTCTAAAAGCTATCTGAAGTGGTTTTTTTGGTAACAAAACCCCTTGGCTGCCAAAGGCTATAAAATATTCTAGATATTAAACACCTCTAGAATCTCTCTGATGGGCATTTTTTATGGTAACACAAACCTTAATTTAAACTTGTATCTTAATTTTAATATTAATAGAACCATAAATAAATTCATTAATAACGTTTGTTCGTATATTTATAAAAGGGGGAGGGTTAATTCACCAACCCCCCCCCTCCCCCTCAACCCCCTGGTAATGGCCTTGAGTAAGGTATAAAGTGTAGAGAGAAAATAAAAAAGTTTATATTAGAGAGAGATTTTTATAGATTGTGTGTGTGTGTGTGTGTGTGTGTGTGTGTGTGTGTGTGAGAGAGAGAGAGAGTAAGGTGAGATAGTGTGAGAATGTGTGTGAGAGCGTAGGAGAGTCTGATATAGAGAGAGAATGCCAAAATATAAATGTGGTATTCAAACATTTTGGTAATTTAAAATAGCATTCCCACATAATTAGGTATCAACATTAAAACATAACTGAACTTACTGTATTTGTAAGAATGTTAAAATATTGATGAGGTATACAGACCATACTTTTTAAATATCATATCCTTTAAATTAAGCGATGAGATGAAAACGTAGCTAGACAGTGTATTTGAATTGTGTTACTATTTGCTAAAATGATCATCAAAACGCATTATTTAAATAAAATCAACATTAAAACCCCTTATTTGAAAATATTTAACACCAAAACACATACTCAGATAGTTATAATGGCTAATTTATAACTATATTCAAAATCATTTAATCGTTTTTAATCTTATAATACATAACAAAACACATTTAAAGATCCTTTTATAATTCACGAAACAAAACGTAAGCAATATTTTCACGAACTTACAACTTTTATCTTTTAATTTTTTAACTATAATCAATATTTTTAATTCAAATGCGAAGCAACTATAACAGAGGTCCAATAATATAATAAATATTTCAGCAATTTAGGAATTTCAAATTTGGATGTTTTATGACCAGCATGCAAAAAGAAATTTCATCCCAAGAGAAAATTGTGTAGTGCTTGGGCCAACAAATAAAGATTGATTTATAACTTTTTAGACAAAGAGATGTATTTTATTTAGAGATCTACAGCCATCTACCAAATAACGGTTTCAATGGTAAATAAACAAATAATGTAAAACTGAAAATTCTCTGTGAAAATCGGGTTTTCCTAGAAAACTACTATTCTACCCGACATCTTGGAATTATGTCCGTTAAAATGAGTGGCCGTTTGTCAAAATATGTTGGGTTATTTCCGAGTAATTTATATTACTGGAATTGGTCCTATCAAATTATATATAAGCTATGATTAAGTTGTGTGTGGATCTGTGGTAGTGGTAAACTGAAAAAATAGATGAGTGGTGGAATGAACAGGAGAAAGAAGCTATAAGAGAGAAAAAGAAGCATACTAAGGAAGGATTGATGTGAATAGTAAAACAGAACATAGGAGGTTGTGGGACATATGCAAAGAGAAAAAGATCAATGAATAGAAAGTAGTTAAAGAGAGTAAAGCGAAAATTAGATTAAAAGAAGGCGAAAGAATGCAGAATGATTTTGAGGTTAGTAAGAAATTGTTTTGGATGTGGGTAAAGAGAACGAAACGATGAGTTTAAGTAAAACCTATGTCATTCAGAATAAACGTGTTGATATGATCCGGAATGGAAAACGTATAAGAAAGCGATGGAGGAATTATTTTGATTAATTGTATGATGAAAATGTGTAGAAAGTAGCAGGGAATAGGGAAAATTCTATAAGGAGTAAAATAATTAATGAGGCTGAGGTAATTAAAGCTGTGAAAATGTTAAGTAATGGCAAACATGAGGGAGTATATGAGATCACAAGTGAAATGCTCAAGTGTAGGGACATGGTATTATTTGCTAGATTATGTGAGTTGTTCATTGTGTGAGATGGGATTGCAAACGTTCCTATTTATTGAAAGAATGCCGTTATCATTCCTTTGTATTAAGGCAAAATCAGTAAGATTTAGTTTAAGAACTATAAGAAAATTAGTTTGTTAAATATTCCTGGCAAAGTTTTTGGAGAGTTTTAATTGAGAGATTGCGAAAAAGAACTGCGGGCAAGATTTGGGGTGATAATTGTGGTTTCATGCTATGAAGATGTTGCATGGACCAGATATTTGCATTGCAGCAAGTGATTGAGAAATGTATGGCAGTAAGAAATAAAGATTATTGTTCATTTGGTGATCTGGAGAAAGCTTACTATCAGGTAAATAGGAGTATGTTATAGAATGTTCTTAGAGAGTATGGTGTGGATGCATGGTTAATAAATGCAGTTAATGTGGTGTATGATGGAAGTAAAACTTTGTTAGGTTGGATGGAGATTTGGGAAACTGGTTTGACATTTAACAGGGTTTTAGATAAGGTTGCATTATGCCTTAATGGTTGTTTAATGTTTTCATGGATAAGTGTATGAAAGAAGCTTGTGAGGATGTGGTTTGTGTATAATTGGACAATGTTAATGTGAGAGTGCTGTTATATGCAGATGCCACCGTATTGATGGCTGAAAAGGAAAGTGACGTGCAGAATGCATAAAATTGTTTGAGTGTGGCAACAGACAGAATGGCTCTTCTTATAAATGTCTCCAAAATTAAGGTATTGATTTTTGATAAGGATGGATCAAAAAAATATTTTCAGCTTAGTATAAATAGAAAACTGCTCTAACAATGAATGATTTTGTGTATCTGGGCAGAATGTTATGTATAAATGGATGAATAGATAGTAAAATTGACAGATGGGTGAATTCATCTCGAAGAGTAGTTGGATGTATGTGAACTTATACTAAGAATGAGGTAATGTCAAATGAGGCAGAGATGGCATTATATATAAATGTGTTATATTCAATATTTTTTGCCGATGTGAAGCGTGGGTTTGTCAGGAGAAACACAAAACCATAGCGAATGCGGTTGGAACTAGAAATCTATGAAATTTATGTGGAAAATTCGTATGGACAGAGCTAGTGAAAATGGGTGCTAATGGGGTGTGATTTGAAAAAGAATCTAATAGGTCAAAGTTAAAGAATTGTCTTACGATGGTTTGGGAATATTGGGAGGATGAGTATAGATCGAGTGATGAAATAAATATATGAAGTTAGAGTATATGGATCAATAGAAAGTATTAGGCCATGTAATAAGAGTCTAAATTTTGTAGACGATTATGTGAAAAGGAGAAACATTGAGAGTCTTAAGAATAAAATAACATGTATGTTTTTGCTTACAGACCTTGATGAAGCGAGGGAAATATGGAAGGATAGGGAAGTGTTGAAAAGGTTATTGAGGGTGGATAAGTACTAAGTTATTTTGTGGCTAGATTCAAAGTTTCTTGCCTGCCCCATAAAAGAATGAAGTGATTAGGTGTGTATGTATATATATTTATAAAAATATGTATATGTATATATATATTAAGGTCAAATATCAAAAAGAGTAATCTCACTTGTGGTTGCATCCTATAAGTCGGGACTTTTTATAAACCATCTACTTGTAATGAGATTATTATTATTTTGATTTAGCACTATGTCTTACTACTCATTTGGGTTATACGCTTTAAGTACTAATTACGCTAATGGGAAGGTTGAATTAGATGAAGTGAACCCACATTAGCGTGGAGGAAGAGTGGAAAACCATTTAGGAAAAAGCACCCCAGTTCACCTGACCGAGATTCGAACCTCAATCTCCCCGTCCTCAGCAGTCAAGCTCAACATGACTAGCGCGTTAGCTAACTACGCCACCGAGGCGGGTTTGTAATAGGATTATTTTTATAAATATTTATATATACATTTATATATTTATAAATATATATATATTTATAAAAAATAGTCCCAACTTATAAGATGCAAACAGTAGTGAGATTATTATTTTTGGTATTTGACTTTAAATCTAAAGTAATAAATAATTCCAATTCCTATTAAAATATATAACTATTTATCTATTCTATAGCGTATAGCACGATGACCTTGAGATTCTTACTGTTATTAATTTAATATGATAACTCACTGATATTGAGCCCAATTAGATTATCAACCTGCAGTAGCACCGATATACCAAACAATTCTTATGTGAAAGAAAATTGCCAAATTTATATCTGTTAACGGAAATGATTACATACATATAATATTTTAAAACGTCTACATAAATTTTAACAAACCATAGACAAATTTTAATTCTCACAAGAATCTAACTTCTTGACATTTATTTATTTATTCCTACATTGAAAATGATGGCAAAATTAGGCTAAAGATGTTCATTTAGAGAGTCAACTAACCTTGAGGCTCACACATTTCCGACAGAGATTAATTATCTCCATGGTGCCTATAATGTTGATAGGCACTGCAATTTTGATCTTCTCATCAAATTTGACAGTAGCGGCCATGTGGAAGATAATATTTACTTGTTGGCTGAGCATCTCGTATTCCAATGTACTAAGACCAAGATTGGGCAATGAAATGTCACCTGACACCATTACAAGCTTTTCGTGAAAGATTGGATTAGTTGCTTTCAATGAGTCGAAAATCTGATAGTGCAAAAAAAATTGGAATCACTAAACATTTAATTGTATTTTGTATCATATTACCTGTGACCTAATTAAACATTTTTCTTGCCATAGAATAATAACATAAATATATCTGATGTATTATTATTATTATTATTATTATTATTATTATTATTAGCACCACGTCTTACTACCCGTTCGGGCTATACAGACTTACGCTAATGTGTAGTGGTAGGGTGATTGTGTGATGAAATGGAGTACCTACAGTTTAACGTGGAATCCGAACCACGGTGGAGGCCTGGCATTCCCCACATTCACAAGATGTCTTGTCAATATATATCTGATGTAATACAATGGTCATAATAACATTAATTGGAGATATATTATCACATGTAAAATACTTCAGTCCCAATGTTATTCTAGAAAAGAGGAAAATATTACCCAAACAAGAAAATTAAACTTAAAAGTTTGAAACACAGAAAGGTATTTTAACATAATGTCAATTCTTAAATTCGTAAGGTATCCAACTTTATGATTGTTCCTGGAAAACTTGAATGGATTAGGAATTTGTATATTATGGTTTGTGAAAGGCTTGCTTTTGGTTTACAAACATTTCAGGCATTAGTTATAAATCAAAGCTCACTGTAGCATACCCTATTTATTTACCATTTGCCCTGAAGCCTGTACTTCATAGTGATCAATTGCCTGTACCAAAGCCTCCAGTAAATGCCACACCAAGTGATGATGAATAAGAGAAAGAGCCTGTAGAGCATAATGATTATATAAGTTTTGATCCAAATTTGAAGCTTCCTGTTTATCTTCTGAGCCACATTTACTCGCTCTATGGTGATCTCAATGAACTTGTCAGAGATATGAATCTATCTAAAAGGAAAGCTGAATTGTTAGGGTTCAGATTGAAAGGCTAGAATATCCTCTGCAGAGAAACAAAAGTATATAATTTTAGAGAAAGACATAGTAACGCTAAGGATTTAGTTTTCTCTAAATATGGACTTTATTTTTAAATTTGAATTAGTCCCCTTATGCAAGCATTGAGTACAAAATATAAGAGCGGCGTTTATTTATAGATACTTCTAGTGTTAGCTTGAATGCCGTGCTTCTTCACAATGGAAATGAGTTTCGATCAGTGCCAATAGGTAGTGCTGCAAATATGAAAGAAACATATGCGGGCATGAATCACCTAATGGAAAATATCAAGTAGGCCTATGAAGATTACAAATGAAATGTGTGTGGTGATTTTAAAACATTTCTCTTTTATTTAGACTTCAACTTGGTCTCATGAAATACTGCTGTTTTATTTATGAGTGGATTGGCAAAGTCCGGATAAATCATTAAACCCAGAAACAGTGGCCAAAGCGAACCCCCAGGAAATAAGATTTTGTCAATACACCACTTTTTGATCCTAAAATAGTGTATTTACCTCCATTAAATATACAAATTGTTCTTATAAAGAATATTGTTAAGGCAATGTATAGAAATGGACCTGGATTTACCTTCTTAAGAAACAAAATCCCAAGGATCAGTGATGCAAAGATAAAAGAGGGAGTCTTTGTTCGACCTCAAATAAGATAACTTATTCAAGATGATATTTGTGATAGTCAGTTGAATGAAGATGAAAAAGTCGCATGGGGGTGTTTCCAGGTTATTTTACTGAACTTCTTGGAGAAACACAAGTCAGTCAACTGCAAAGAAATAATAGAAGATCTCCTAAAATCTGACAAAACCTTGGGATTTATAACATATCTTTGGCAATACATCTCTTGGATTCACTTCTGGATTTCTTCCCACCAAATCTTCTATCAATCAGTGACGAACAAGGCAAACAAGTCCAAAAAGATATTTTTGGTATGGAAAATTGGTATCAGGGCAATTAGAGTCCAAGTATGCTTGCTGACTATTTTTGGACCTTTAAGAGGGATGTTCGTGAGGCAAAATTAAGCAGAAAATCCTACACATATACCTTTTCCTTAATATAGTCCTTTGCTATGTATTTATCAGAATACATTTAAAATTAATAAATATACACAGGAATCTAAAACGGAGCCTTTGGCTTAGTGTACTAATGCTATTCCATTGATCTCCTCCATAACTGTAATCATTCATCCCCCAAACTTCGCCTTTAATATATAATTAATTAAATATCGTTGCTTTCTTTCATATTTATTGTAAATGAAAATTACACTGTAAACTTTAAGTGGGCGTCACTCAAAATCCTTACGTGATAGAGAGATTATAAAAATATTTTTGAATCCAGCATAAATAATTCTATTATATTCGCCTATTTTTCTTATGGGGAAAAAAAATTAAAATTTTGCTGACCAGTGTTATGCATCGCTCTTAATATAGTTTGCGCGCAATCTCGGATGGGACTTTAAATAATTTTTTTTAAATGTATATTTTTGTTTTAAGTAGTGTGGTTATTAGTCAATTATGATTATAATAAAAAGTCGCTTTGCAACCTATAGAGTCATATTTACCTGAGGAACTGTTTGACGCTCTTAGTTATTACAATGATATATTAGTAATTTGTTAGTATTCATTGTACTAAAATCACCATACTTAGAGACATGAGACTTGAAGCATTTACTTATCGACCTTATTAGAAAGCATTTCTTTATGTTGTTGAATTTTATCTTGTATTGTGTGCAACTTGTGGAAATCTGTAGCGCCAGGGGTGGCTAGTGATTTGGTTTCTGTATTATGAGAGCTTGGCATCCTTCAGATGCTGTTAGGGCTAATGGCCACTAACATTGTCATTACCAAAATTAGATTTGTTTTGAGTGTTTAGGTTGAGTTGGTAGTTGTAACTAATATTGGTATTTCTGATTAGGAATAGACCCTAAGTTTGCCCATTAGAATGCTCAGAATCCTCTTGGTATATATCTGGAAATATTCATACTTAGCCCCCGCTTTCCGGAGTAACTAGCGTGCACAACTTGGGACTCTAGTTCAGTTTATCGAGTTATGTACGTAACTTACATGGTTAAAGCCATAAATCCTTAAATATGAGCTTGTTTTATTTGATTAGCATTGGTATTATTATAAGACTTCGGGCCTCGTTAAAGAGACACTTTTCTAGCTATGCAGCCAATCAAGGTCAGAACTTCTAACGTTGTAACTCCGCTAGTTGACCTATTTCTATTTCATAGCTACTTAATATATTTAATCTGTTTGTGATTCCTCTCGTTTTAGAAAGAGCTGAATTTCTATTTAAGGAGTCACTAGCATTAGGGTGTTTAAAATTGTAGTTTAGAAATGTGGTCTTGTCCCGTACGTAATGTTAACTTCATTAATGTGTTAAGTGTACAGTGTTTGAATGCTGAACTTAACTTATTGGGTGATTTATTAATTAAATTTAAGGAGGTTGACGTGAAATTTAACTTCAAGTTTAATTGATGCTTAAAATGTATATCGTTGTTGTGGGTTCATTAAATTAACAAATGCACATTAAATATTAATTTGTTATGTAAGCTTCTTCCCTCTTTACAACTCTTTCCTAGACTGATATAAGCTATCGTTGGGTGCTATGGCAGTGGTACTTAGTGGTGCAAATATATTAAGTACTATTCTAAAATAATAACATACTGTGCTATTCGGGTGTACGATATATATCCGGCTGTGGGCATCGCTCATTATTACTCTGTGGTTTCCCTCGACAGAAACACATTGATCTCGGGACTGACATTCCTTATTATTCCAAATATAACAGCTCTATGTCATTATTGTTGAATGATAATATTCTCTACTAAACCCCAGGTGTACAGTAGCTACTGATGTATCGTGACAAGTGAAATTTTTCTGTTTTATTTAATTAAAATGAGATAACCATCTTCTTCGCGACACAACATTCAAGGATATTGGAAGACATCGTTTGGTCTGGACGTTTAACAGATTTGATTCTTCTCAATATCAAGCCTGTGTAAGTTAATATATCATTTTACAAATTCCTGTCTGCGATCAACGTAACTACTTCTCTAGTAGTCAGCGCATTATCTACCCTCACTGATAGCTGGAAGTCCAACTTTCTGCATTAATGATTGAATCAAAGTTTTGAAACATAAGGCGGAATATTGTTTAGGGCTGTTTTAAACGACAAATTGAAATTATTACTATGGTGTAATATGTCTTGTAAAGATGTGACCAAGTCAATATTGAGAGGATGCCCAAAGTTAGTGCATAGCGTCAATCTTAGACGCCAATTAATCAAATAGGTAGAAACTTTTCATTGTTTGTGTCAGTAGGCAACATACTATCAGCCAGTGTGTTACATATTCTGTTTCAGAACTAAAAACATTGGCATGAAACCATCTTTGACAACCGGTTTAACAAAGAACAAAATCATCTGAAACGCCTTATTGGGTTGAGTTTTATTAAGAAATTATTTATACTTGGAATATTGGCCTTAAAGCAGTGAATGCTATGATGATTCCATAGAGGGCAAAATTTCCTCTAGTTAGACATTTTATTGTTGAAACCATAAGCCTTTCGAGTAACCATTTAATATTTTAAAACTAAACAAAATTGGAATATGTTTGATATCAGGGCTAAACGTGCTGTTTAATCGTTCCTGCAATCAATATTGGCATCATATATCATTGTAGAACTTTCTTTTGTTAATCCATTTTATTAATGTTGGACAGAGTTCGTTGACATCTTCATCTACTTCAAGAAATCTTACAAACTAATCTTCACCAAATTTTGCTCATTTGCAATCAATACGAGATAACCTTCTTGAGAGCAATTTTGTTTGTCTTCAGATGAGTGACGTGCCCCGTTCTATTAAAGACAAATTACTGTCCACATAGGTATCCTTCTCTCGCTGAGAAATATTTAGTTCTACGGTTGAGGATAGGCGATTTTCTCTCTCTACATAAAATTACTTGCTCCTTTCTGGGAGCAGTTTCCTTCCCTGGTCAAGTAAAAGTGAGCCTCTTGATTTTTGAAAAGTGTTTCCCATACTATACAAAGAGAAACGAGCATCTTTCTAAACGTAAGTACCCAATTCTCTTTGAAAGGTATATTGAGATCTATCTTTTGAATGACAAATGTATCTTTCTTTACTTGCGTCTCTTAGATTTAACGGTGACACAACAAAATATCGAATTTCTTTTAGGAATCTTAAAGAAAATTAAATCAATTTAAATCAAAACAATTTATAAAACCTATTTATGTGCTGAATTAAACCAAATAAAAATAATACAACAAATCCTAACTACTTTAACTAACAGAGCAATAAAAAAAATGTGTCACTAAGACCTACCTTTAGTACAAATACAGGTTATATAAATAAAATATAATCACTATACCATTATATAAACCTAAAATTACCTAACCGCCCTAATGCTATAATAATATCAAATACCTTGAAATTTACTTTTTTAGTCAGCTTTGGTAGTACTGTGATTTGCTAGTTCAGTAAATAAACCTATTCTAGTTTTATTGACAAAAATATCTTATGATGCAACACACAAAATGCAATTTCAGTAAATTAACACTCGCTCAATTTATACAGCATGACAGGACATACTAATTTTAATTTCAGTAGATAAACACATGCTAAGTTTATTAATTGTAATTGTATATGTTAATAAAGTTAGCATGTGTTTATTTACTGAAATTAAATTTCGTATGTCGTGCCATTCAGTATAAATTGAGCGAGTGTTAATTTACTCAAATCGCAATTTGTGTATTGCGTCATTGGATATTTTTTCCAATAAAACTAGAATATGTTTATTTACTGAGCTAGCAAATCACAGTTCTACCCAAAGCTGACTAAAATGTAAATTTCGAGGTATAACCCCGAATATTCTTATCGTTTCAACAGTCCCTAGCTTTCTGGACTTTTTCTGTAAGCTATTAATGAATAATAAATGTAAGATGTTAATTTAATACAGTACGAAATACAAAAATTGTTAAGATATTAGACAGATTGGGGTTAAAAAAGGCAATAAACCATCAATTCAATGCCAGAAGGAAGGTCAGTGCCACCTTCTGATACAAAAAGAATATTTAAGGGTACATGTATCGAGTTAGAACAAAATATAAAAAAAAAATTAGCAGGGAACTATTTAGGTACAATTTATTATTAGAAAATACATCAGGCTATGGTCAATTTAGTGAATGATGATAATAGTAGTCATATGGCAGACATGAACGATGTTGCCATATCTAAATCCATATCGCTGAACCAATTATCCTAGAGCCATGTTTAATTGAAGTCAAAGGGGTTATTAATAAGTTTAAGAATCATAAATCTTCAGGCTTAGGAACAATTCAAGCAGAGCTTATAAAGGGAAGTTGTGAAATGTTAGTGCTATAAATTCATAAACTGCTATATTCTATATGAAACCATGAGGTTTAACCACAAGAATTGAATGAAGGTATAGTAATACCCATTTTCAAAAGGGGAAATAAAACTGAGGGTAAAACTATAAAGGTATTTCACTATCACTAACAATCCAACATGCTATGAAATGTTAACTAACATAATTATTATATTATAATAAGAATATATCCATATGCCGAAGAATTAATTGGGGATTGATAGTTTCAATTTCAATGAAATAGATAAACAACGTATGATATTTACCTATTTGGCTTATATTAGAAGAAAAGTGGGAATACAACATGACAGTTTATAAATTATGATGCATATATTTTAAAAAGGGCTGTGATTTATGTAAAAGAAACAAATTATATGAAACTTTAGTCATGTTTCAGATATAAAAAAAAAATGTTAAGATAAATGAGCTATGTTTGACTGATGCACGTGGTAGAGTAAGGTTTAGATTTAACTTATCATACACTTTTGAAATATATATTGGCTTGAAATAAAATATGAGCTTTCCCTATTACTGTTCAATCGAGCCTTAGAGTAATCTATTAAGGCAATGCTAGAGAATAGTGCAGGATTTCCATTAAAGGGTACATTGCAGACATTAAGATATTCATATTATTTATCCTTGTCAGGCAACAGTAAGAAAAATGTTTCAAAAAATTTGTTAAGAAGTTAACGCCCAAAAGACTAAGTTTATGATAACACAGAGAACAAAGATCGAGGTAAAAAATATCGATATAACTTAGATCAACAAATCATATGACAGGTTTAATAATATCTACTTTATATTTTAAATAACTAGTATAATTAGTTTTTACACTACACCAACATAATTTAAGAAAGATAAAATCTAATTTTAATTCTACTAGCAAGTTTGTATTTTAATTTTTAAACATCATTTATTTATGAATGTTTCTAAATATGTTATTATTATTATTATTATTATTATTATTATTATTATTATTATTATTAGCACCGCGTCTTACTAGCCGTTCGGGTTATACGCACTTACGCTAATGTGTAATGGTAGGGTGATTGTGAGATGAAATGAAGGACCTACAGTTTAACGTGGAATCCGAACCACGGTGGAGGCCTGGCACTCCCCACATTCACAAGATGTCTTGTCAGAGGTGAAGGAAGGGTTTGGTAATCAGATAAATCTTTGCCGGGACCGAGGATTGAACCCCGGCCGCCAGCACAGACGTCTGACACCTTACCCCTAGACCGCTAGGTCACCTAAATATTTTATTGTTTTTAAATGTTTGCTCCACAAACTTATACATGCCATCGTTGAGTGAAAGCAGTTGTTAAAATCAAAACAAGAAACTAATATTAATACGAATTTTAATATAGAAATTCATCCTTTATAACAATTTATGTAGAGAGGCAAGAGCTACCCACATTCTCTAAATTTAAATTAAGATAAGTTCTAAAATCTAAGTAATTATTTATTTGAGTTTGGTGCTAACAAAATAAAAGAGATTATTAATATAACATTATTTAAACTTTTTATTTCACAATTTATTTTAATGCAAAGAGAACAATTTTATTAATCATAAAACAAGGTTTGTTCCAAGATACTATATTTTTTTGGATAGATGCGATAAATACGTTTTCTCTGACGCTATAAAGAGTTCAAGCAAGATATTCTGAGAACATTTAGTCACGTATCAAATATCAAAATATTTCTTTAAAATTTTTAAAAAGAGCTATTTATTTTATTACAATGAGATTGAAAGTGTTAATTTACCCTCTGTTGGTTCTAAGAGGTACTTGACATGGCCTGATTTCACTGTGGCTCAGCATATAAGAATATAAGCTGAAGTAATAGTATATTAAGTAATAGTAAGGATGTTTAACTCAGTATCTTAATACCCACCACACATTGTAAGAGTTTTTCTTTCCTCTCTTCTGGGGACTTCCCCCTTTTTGGTCGTATTATAATGAAAATTTTCTTGATAGCCGGACAGCTTCTTAACAATTTTTCAATTAATAGCTTCCCCATAAACCCAGTCCCTCCAGTTATGAATACATTACAATCTCTGTAGAATTCTTGAACGTCTGTACCTTTACTAAAGGTTCCATGACCTGTTTCTACAAATTTACTTTCACCTGAATGTCCTGTTCCACTATCCATTTTATAATGTATCTCCTAAAGAACAAATATTTTTTTTTATATTTTCAAGATTACTCAGAACTGTCAATAAAAATACACCGACTTAGCTCAATCAAGACTAACTAAAATGTAAAAGTTATATTAATATTGGTATTAGTATTACCTACTTTAATTTAAACATTGCATGACATTGTTACTTTATAATACACAGAGGTAAAATCATATAAGAGCCACACAAATATAGTGATTTTAAACTTTAGATGAATTGATTTAAACTGAATATTATTCAGGGAGACATGCGAATAAAACTAATTCAAAAAGGATCGTACAAAAAAAGAATATTTTAGTATGCAATTCCTCTTTGAAAATAATACTAACAATCTATAGTTTAACTAATCCTTCAGGCTAGAGGAGTTTGGAGAATTTATAAAATTCTTAGCAGCCACAACCCCAATTATTTTTTTAAAAAATCTTTACATATCAATGGTGTATTTTATAATTAAAAAAATCCTGGTCATGTCATGTTTGAAACATCATCACGAGTAACTACAGGTATAGATACTTCCGCTAATTTCTTCCATAATTTAACATTAATATATTATTGCTTTACTGCCCTAAAACCATTTTGTCACAGAGATTCTGGAACGATTTGGTCTCAAAATATACGCCTAACAAACAATGCCAAAAGAGTATATATACACTTGTACGCTTTTAATATTCACTATCTAGTTTATATTATGGGAACTAGATACGTGAAGACAATGTTGTGATTATTATCTGTGTAACTAATTACATAGTCACGTGCGCACCTAATTAAAAATCTACAAATGCGAAAATAAGTGTCAGCGTGCTAGTATAGCTTTAGTATTTTGTATGGATACTGTTTACAAATTTAGTATTAATAGCAGTGAAAAATTTATTTTACCTTCAAATTTGATCCATTAATTTTGGATTGAAATATTTATTTAAAAATTTGAATTTAATATATTTTATCCGAAATATAAAAATATAAGGTTATTAATATGTTTTATCATATTTATTATAAGCATGTTAGTGTTTTATTTAGTAAACCTTCGTTATAACAAACTATTAGTAGAGTTGTTTTTAATTATTTAATACCTTTTTAAAATAAATTCTACTATATTATGTGTATGTTATATTGTATACATTAATTTTTTTTTTTTTCAAATAGATCATTCTAATGTCCATGTTATTTCAAAAATTAAAAGAAAGTAATGCTTAATCTATATTGATGTGGGACGAAAACATTAGATACTAATAATCACAACTATTTCAAATATGACTATATTATCATAAATTCACACACTGCTTTAAGTTTTGAAATAATATAGACTTTCATTTAAACTGAAATAAAAAAATATATTAAAATATACCTCTAATTTTGAATTATAATATTCTTTTAGCAAACAACACAGCGACCAAATTTGTCTGTTTTTTTAAAAATTAAATGTATATAATATGGAAAAACATATTATTATTATTATTATTAGCACCGCGTCTTACTACCCATTCGGGTTATACGCACTTACGCTAATGTGTAATGGTAGGATGATTGTGAGATGAAATGAAGGACCTACAGTTTAACGTGGAATCCAAACCACGGTGGAGGCCTGCATTCCCCACATTCACAAGATGTCTTGTCAGAGGTGAAGGAAGGGTTTGGTAATCAGATAAATCTGTGCTGGGACGAGGATTGAACCCAGCCGCCAGCACAGAAGTCCGACACCTTACCCTAGACCACCAGGTCACCGAAAAACATATCATTAATGAGTATAATTTTTAAATCCAAATAATTTGTAGCGCTTAAATGTAGTATAAATATCCTTAATCTTTATATTAATTTATAAGTTTCACAATAAGAATTAAATCCAAATTAATATCTATATCAACTATCAATTAAATATTTATAATTATATTTTAAATAAATATTATCTATTCATATAGTAAAACTCTAAATCTGTTTGTAGGTTTGTTTTCTATGTTTGTTTGTTGTCAATAGACAAAAAATCTACTCAACCGAACGATACAGGACTTCTGTTGTACTACTTATTTTTCAAAATACGGGTAAGCTATACACCATCATACTCTCTTTTAAGTGAGAGAGGTAATGTTGCAAAAAATTAACTTTAGTTGTGGTTACATTTGCCTTTTAAATTTGTATTAATTCAAATATAACTATAAACTTTTAAGTAATTATTGTTTAAGTATACTTTGCAGTGAGGGGCTTAGAAATCTCAGATGTATTTTTGGGTTGGAAATAAATATAACAATAAATCCCAGGAGAAACCAAATTTTGTGTTAATTGTTTTTGTAGTCACATTAGTAGGCGAATAGTGATTCATTAGCAAGAAAGACAAACTATACATCGTTAAAGTTCAAAATTGTATTTGATTTTACAATTTATCTTTTCTCTCATTAGTTATCAAGAATTTAATTCAAACTTTCAGAAAACAAAAACTAGATAGTTTTATATACTTACTATATATTTAAGGGCATCAATTATTATTTGAATATATGTTAAAATATTTATACAACTATGTTTTTGTTTGTCAACAGTACTAAGTGTGACAAAGAAAACCCTCCCATTTAATTATAATTAATTAGAGTAACAAAATATACATATAGTTTGGTCTTACGATTCATTAAAGTATTTCTCTTTGCCATTTCCTTTTACTAAAGCTCTCACCCATACGTCACTATTCTAGCAATATTGCTAGCTCTAAACTGTATCACCTCTTTGGTGTGTATTTGGAAAGTTGTTTTGTTTTTTTGTTTGGTTTACTGGTTTTTGAAGAATGGAAGTGGACGATAAGTTTTTAGTTTTGGTCTTCTTTTGGCGTCGGTTTTTTTAAAATTACAATAAAGCTGGAATGTTTAAGTTCACAATTAAGAGACAAAAAGGGACACTGTGTTGCAAGTTATTAAAACTTTACCCAAGAGTGTTAAATTTAACTTGGAGAGGAAGAGAGAAGATTATACATATCTTTAATCAAATATAACTACAGAATGGCTATGGTGAGAAGTTTTCCATTTTTTTATTTTGTTTTGTTTCAAGAAAATTATGTTACCTTAGTAATGTAAATTAACGGAGCTCCATAGGCAGGATTTGATATGAGTAATATTCAGAATACATAAATAACCTAACAAATAACTTATTTTTTTTAAATTTCATAACCTCGTAATTTGTTTCCATTACAATATAAGATAAACTTTAAATATAAGTGTCTACCTATATCCAGAGGTCCCGAGATTAGGTTTCTCGTGCAACTGAGCTAGATAAAATAAACTATTTTTTTATATACAACTTTAGAAGAATTAAATATATATATATATATAAATATATTTAAATAAAATAAGTAAAGTTTTTTTCCCTTTATTTTTCACAATTAATACAACTATGTTTTTGTTTGTCAACAGTACTAAGATTATTTGTGTATTTTACTAAAAGCTTAAATATATTGTATATGATTCTATATTTTTTTCACTCTTGTATTTTATTCTTTAAATTCCCAAATTTAGCTATGCCATGAGATTTTATTTTTATTTTAGAATAATTTTGTTCAAAAATTATAATAACACTAATGGATCATTGCAGTTATGCTTGCATAATATTGCACTAATATTTATTCTAGATTTTTTATTGGGAATAATTTAATTATAAGACTTCACTTAACTTTCTAATTAAAATTTACTCGTCAAAGGCTATTAAACTAAATGGTTATTTAGCTTTCATTGTTTGGTTTGTATCAAAATTTGTATTTTCCCTCTTCCGTCCACGGAGAGAACTTTAAAACTACCCCTTTCACCACTCATTATATATTCGTTGCACCAAACCACTTAAGTAAGAATTATTAAGCTGTTATTACTTTTAACCAAATATAAACATTTTATTTACCTATATACAATAATAAGCAAATAATTATTTCCATAATGAGGTAAACAAAAAATTATTGGACAGCTTAGCCGCTGCCAACAGAGAGTGAAAATATGGAAAATTAGCAAGGAAAATTTAGTTTTAGTCTTAGGCTAAGATTTTTGCCGACCTCCTGGACGCCTAACCTTTAAAATGACTTCGTTGGTTAAAATCGGTAAAACCTTTTACACTTAATTTCAACTACCAAAAATGGGCCTATTAAATTATATATAAAAATGTGTGTGTTTGTTTGTGAAGAAAGAGAATGTGTGTGAGAAAATTAGTTTGTGTGAGAGAAAGTGAGTGTGTGAGAAAAAGAGAATATGTGAGAGAGAATGCGTGATAAAGGGTGTGAGAGTGTACGTTTGTGTGTGTTTGTGTGTGTGAAAGTGATAGTGTAAAATTTTTGGAGATATATTGTGGTAAAGAGAGCGAAAATGTGAGGGCATGTGAACGAGAGAGATTAAGAGGGAAAGTTAGAGAGTGGGGGACTAGTTTAGGAAGAGAAAAATAGAGTGGGAGAAAGAGACAGAGTTTAGAGAGAGTATTGGAGAGAAAGTTATATAGAGAAATCTAGAGAGAAAAATTGAGAGTGTTATTTTGAGTTAAAGAGAGTTTGAGACAGAGAGAGTATTTGAGAGAGAGGGTTTGGTAGAGATAAAGTGAGTTTGAAATAGAGAGTAAGATTGTTATATATAGAGATAGACTGACATAGAGGGAGTTTTAGAGAGAGTTTGACAAGGAGGGAGTTTGAGAGACAAAGAAAGTGAGCGTTTGAGAGATAGAGAGGATTTGAGAGATATATAACTTTTGAGAAATAGAGAGCGTTAGAGTGAGAGAGCATTTGAAAGAGAGCTTAAGATAGAGAGTATAATAAAGATAATGTGAGAGAAATTGTGTGATAGAGAGTGTATGTGAGGGAAAATATTGTGTGAGAAAGAGGGATAGTGTGTTATAGAGAGAATGAGAGAAGATCAAATGGGAGAGAATGTATTATAGTGTATAGGAGGGAAGAGAGTATGAGAGAATATGTTTGAGAGCTTGAGAGAGAGTGTCAGACAGAGATATAGTAAGTGAAAATATAGATGTGGTACACAAAATATTAAGGTACTTTGAAATATCATTCCCTCGAAATTAATTATATATAAATGGAAACATAATTGAACTTAATGTATTTGTAATGAACCCTATTCCTAACCCAAAAATCTAATTATTAGGTTTAAAATACAAACAAAAATTATACAACAAAAGGCGGATAATAGTGCGTGTTGTGAGTCATGAATACTAAGAAAACCTGTGTATGTAAAGTATACCCAGAACACGCAATCTGATCCGATTGCGGAACCTGCCCCATGGTCACCCTCAATAACAAACAAAATTGTCCTTCTAACAATTTACCTAACAAAAACCTTAGAAGTTGAGTAATATTAAACCTAAAGATATGTAAGTGAAAGGGATATTGCATAAAAGGTGAAGTCCATAAAAATGGATTATTTATTAAATATTTCAATATAAAATGAACCATAAATAACAGAGAAAAATCCCTAAGACATACAGAAAAGGTCGTGATCCCTACAGCAAAGTTTCATTTGAAGAATGCACAAAATATTATAATTATTACCTTCATTAATATAATATAACAATATCGTAAGTTTAATAAGTAATTATTAGTCAAGAAAGTACAATACAATTTTTTCTACATTAAATCTCTCTTAAATAATAATTTTTCTACATGAAATATAAATCGATTTAATTATTGTTTACAGCTCTCAAACACGATTAAATGTCGATATAAATTATATGCCTTACATGGCTTACCCCAAACAAACATAATATCAAAATTCTTTATAATTGATCCTAACGTTGATTAGTACACATTTAGTTATTATAGTCTAAATACTACTTTTATATAATCAAAGTAAATATGGCGATTTCCAATAATCTCCTCACTAGCGCTATTAGCGTTCAATAAACTAAGTCCAAAAATATTTCGTATTAACAACATCATTACCTGCACTATTGTCTAACTAGCGTCAAATAAATTAAGTTCATATAAAGCTTTCAATTATTCTTTCACTCGCGCTATCAGCGTTCAACTCCATAACTATTATCTCATAATATTGAACCCAAGTTTTAACACTAAGACAAAATATAAGTCCCAATAAAAGTTCCAAGACGTAACATTTGACCAAGCAAATGTTGTTGATATTCTTCTACAAAAGTTAGATAAATATTTAGTGTGCCTAAGAGGACTTTGATATTCCTATATTATGAAAACTATCTGAAGTCTCAGCGTAGTCATATCCGACTAGAGTCTTATAATTTTGGTTTTATAAAATAAACAATAAAATAATATTTAGGCAAAAGGAATTTAGAAGAAAGAAAAAAACATTAATAAATATTTGTCGAAAGATAATTTTGCTTAAATTTTAATTCCTAATCTCTGAAGCCTTAGCTTCGCCCTGCTATTGCCGGCGGGATCTCAAGGGGAAGGGAGGCACACTAAAGAAGATAAACAGGGGAGGGATCCACACGAAACATAGGCTTACACACTATTCTAGAATAATTGAGAATTAACTGGACACTGGTCGAAGAGTCTCTTCTTTCTTACGAAGTTCTTTGGCCTGGGATATTTTGTGTTGTGTACATGCGTTGGCGCCACCTCAGTATCTCGTAGTTTGTTGTCACGGCCGGGCGTGTTTGTTGTGGTGGGGAGTATATAGTCCGTATCTGGGTCAACAGCAGTCGGCGTCTGAGTCATGGGGTAAGTCTATGATTTATTCACTTAGGCACCTTGGACTTGCAGCTAATGCTACAAAAGATGGTTCAAACTGGCTGGTGAGTTGGCCGTCTCTTCCCACAATATTGCAATGCTATCGTGATTTTGTAAATTGCAGATACAACGCTGGATGCTTTTCAACTTCAAACTGAAACTGTAGACGCTCCCTGGTAGAAGGTGTGCCTCTCCTGTGTGTCAATTGAAAGAATTGCACCAACATGACCGGGTGGGTTCTATGTATTCAATTTCAATCAAACTAATGCCATTGATTACACAAATGATAGTGACGTTGATTTTAGCTTAGAATACAATGAAGAAGATGCTCCGGATGATAGATGATGTGGTCAAAGATGATTTGGAAAAACATGGTTATTGATTGGAGATTGTAATGCACATCGACAAATATTTTTCAATTCTTTTTCAAATATTGTACCTTATGATTGTCACTTTGTATATGTGTAGTAATGCTATTTCAATAAAAACAGTAATTTAAACATTTTTGTAACGTTTCTTTAAAAATCTCCTCCATTTTATTTTCTAAACCCCCAATTTAGGAGCTAACTCTTACCGTCATACGACTTAAAATTTATAAAAAGATATTTAACACTTTTCGTAAAATACTTTAGCAGGAAAATCAAATCTATCACATTACAATTACTTAACAGCGGCCATTCTGGTCAACGTGTAGAATATCATGTCCTATGGACTTCTAACAATCTTTTATGCCTTTTTTTAATTCACCATCCCTATAAACATATAATTAGACACTTGGCTTTCATATTTTGAAATAATTGAATTATTTTAAATTTTATGGCAGCCATTTTATTAAATTTGACCGCCATTTTGCTGGGGATATGGGGATAAAGTGGTTCCGCTTACTAAACATTGACAATGGGTGTGGACTTGATGTATACCGAATTTGGTGCTCTCCTAATAAAGTTTTTGTAACTAAACATTGTGCTATAAGCACCATTATTTTAAGTGCTGTTGTTTACTAACCAACAATAGATAAGGCTTCCGAACATGAATACAATAAAGAGTTTAACCAACAAGAATCAGTTTGTGATACAGGTGAATAAATAATTCTAAATATTGAGATTTTGGTATTCCTACCGTTTATATTACCCAGGAAAAAGGAAAACTACACAATACTCGATTGCACACACAAACCTTAGAGTTTTTCGTTTGTATGGATATACTAACTAAGAAATAAATATTAATCAAATAGAAAGAAGAACTCTATATTAAATAATATTATGCTGTTTATTTAGTTCCAAGAAATCAATCTAAATAATTCTAGTTCACAAACGACAGCATAAAATGATTAAATGCATACCTTAATCTAAGACCCAAATGCAAGTAGTTATCTTAAATGATGTCAATGAAGGCAAAAATATGTGGTTTCAATTTATTATTAAAGAAACAAAACTATACAAATTAAATTGCACAAAAAACTATAAACTAGCATCAATAGTAAATAAATTTAACAAACAAATGCAATCACGTTGTCTGTAGATACGTGAAGGCATTTTTCCATTGAGTGCAACAAAATGGCCGAAAATGAATTTTTCAAACTGTCCATAATATTTGATACTGAGCCTATAGGCTAAATGAGCTTGTATCTATAGAATACGAAGGAGGGTGTGTAGACGTCAAAACACAAACATAACCATTTTATAATATTGATCCACACAAACATAATAGTTTTAGAAAATAGCTCACACCATAAGAAGAATACTTGGAATATTATTTGGCAAAAAAGCGATAAATATATAATATGTATTTCCAAAATATATCCTACAGCTTAAAGTATATGATACATATTTATTTGTAGAGGAACAAATATCAATCTCTTGAGGTCGTAGTGGGATTAGTGGCCACGGTAATAAATATCTAAGCCAATTTACAAAGTCCAGTTTACACAGTATTTGAATATATATATATATGCCTACACAGGCAGATGGTTTCAATTTAAAATACGTACATGAAAATACAAATAAACAAATTTGACTAGAATTAAAATAAATATATATGTATATAGAAAACTAATTCAATTTGACTAAAAATAATCAGGTATGTGAAGGCTTGTACTAATGGATAAAAAATATTAAAAATAATCTCAGGGGATGAATAAATTAATAAAACTATGCGTTTTTTTTTTGCATAAAATATATGAAAAGTCTAAAATCTTTCCAAAATTATTTGTAAGTGGAAATGTATAGAATGAAAGTTAAAAGATAACTATTCAGCCCGACAAAATGATAATATTTAAGTCGTGGTGAGCGCGTTTACAAGTACTCTAATACCCAAACGGCAACGTATTATGATTTTCAGTTATCCATCATTTGGTGTACATGGGCCGGTATACTTTAATTGGCAAACGGTACGTAGAGTCGCAAGACCTTTTCTTATTATTTTGTGCGGTATCTGTATGTACCTTTCCACATTATCTGTATGTAACTTTCCGAAGACAGTTCGGTGAACATCGCTTTCAAAACGTCAAAATTAACGTCATTCCAGTTTCCTTAGTTAATGGTGATCCCGAGAACCTTGCACACAGTTTTTGTTTTGGTAGGTTCGAAACCAACACAAACTCAGTATGCGTAATTTTTGAGGCCCCCAGATACAAAGCCATTAATATATCTTCTTGGAATGCTATCCGGAAGTACTTCAGTGAGGTCACCTAAAACGTCGCCAATTATTGGAAGCCAATTGCCGAGGCGTTCTGTGAATAGAATTCTATCTGTATCATGATACAAAACGTGGTCCATCAATTTTTCAAGAATGATGTATAAGTGCAACATAGCCATATAAGTCGTGAATCATGCCACCGCAAACCTTGTTTTAGGGTTAGGAAGCAACACGTCACGCACATCCTTGAAATTGAGGAATATGACCTCATTATTAACATCAATGATGCTGTCCACGGTGATTTACGGATCCATCAGGTAACTTAAGATGGCATGTTAGTGTTTGATAATGGCTACTTGTGGTCATCGGTCTTTAACCAAATTGTTTCTATAGTGAATCCAAAAAGTTTTTTTGCCAGTATTAGGAGATCAGGGTTTTTAAAAATAAATAGCAATCGAGTTTTGCCCCTTCCATTTTCTTGTAGTTTTGAATATAAGCTAACTTATAAACTTATGAGGTACACCACTCTCTGGCTTTCCACTGGCTTCTTGTTAATTTTAAAAGAAAATCAATGTAACCATTAAACAATCCGCCAGAACGTATCTGACGATCGTAAACAGATACATTGTACTCCCATACTTCATGTACTGCTTCAACTGTGTAGCCTTTCTTAACGGCTTTCCAGATCTCGTCAATCACATAGACAACTGTCAACCAGTGATCTTTCTTGTCGTTGTGCTGACATTCACCTTGATTTTTTTTCTTCACCACATTTCCTGCACAAGATGAATATTAATTTGTCATGAATCAATGTAGGCAATACGGACATGAATAAATCCTGTGGAGGCGTCACGGTAGCATTGGGTATGTTTTCTACTTGACCAACACACGGGCAATTATACTCTAAGTGAATTTTGGGCTGCCCGATGAGATATTTTTTATACTTGTAAACGTAAGGATACAATGAACTCACATCCAAGTACTTGATCTTCTCTCCACAAGAAAGGTTGGCTTCGTGGAAGAGTTTGATACATTTTGTACACCTGACAAAGAATGCGTCCATGGGACTAGGGGATCCTTGCTGTACACCTTGTGTTGGAGTACAAATTGTTTCAAGTCCTTGTCTGTACGTTTTATTGCATTAAACATACACTCACATATCTCTACGGTCGTGTAGCCGGTATTTTTTAAATTTTTCCACAAAAGCCATGGTTGCTTCATAACAAGTTTCCATGGTCTCGTGGCAGCTGATTTTGATAGGGGGTCCTGTTGGGATAACATAGAGGGCACCCGAGTCAATAACAGCCCTAGAACAAGAAGACGGTGGTGGTATCTCCAGCTTTAACAACGCCGTCTACACATCACCTTAATACATATTCCCCCGGCTGTTGCCACATGAAGGATAGAGACATGGCGCCCCCCAGCAGAGCCATTATACAGCGACGAGCGACTGTTGATCTGCACACTGGTAGCTTCCGTTAGGGATGATACCGATAGTATTCTCCTTAAGTTGACCTCAGTGGGAAACCAACAATTCTGCTCCTGCGATCATGCACGTATCTCTAAAAAAATCAACATTTGCTTTTTGCTTTTTCCATGAACATGTCTTTAAACTTTAGCAGGCATTCCGTAGGATCTCTACATCTTTCACGCAATACAGTTTAAAATCGTGGTTTAAATCAAAGACATAATTTTCTTTGACCATCGCGTCATACCACTTTTCAAAGCAATCGTTTCCCTCAGCCGACTTCTTACGATGCCATAGTTGTCCTTTGGCGGCAAGGATGCCTATACCTCGTGTTTTGTTTTTTAATGAAAAAGTTGTGGAAATGTCCCTTGGCCAAGTACTCTTCCAAGCCGAATGTTTTGGGCATCTTGGACAACGACATCGGGATAAATTTCAGCGAGTCAATAAATTGGAGTGAGCCGTAACGCATTAATATGATTTTCCAACCGTTCATTTTGAGCTACGGAATCAATTTTTTTCTCATTATATTTTTTAAAATAAAATTTCTACATAGCACTTGGCATAATGGGCTAGGAGAGTGATGTCTTTGAATTTGGTTATTTTAATTTCCTCAAAAATCCAAAAAATGTGCCAGTGTTGCATCATCCTTTTATATGCGAGCACATTTACCACCGCATTGGGTGCAATTATGGTCATTTCCTCCAATATGAAGGCAGGCCTTGCAACACGTCTGCACGACACATAGATTAGGTACATACAAATACGTGCTGGCTGTACCTTGAATAAATGTTTCTTGTCTTCATTCGAAATCATAAAATACGAACATGAAATTGCTCTTTTCCAGTGAAGGATTTGATGGTCTCTAGTTCATAAAGCGAAAAATTACCAAAAGTAATATGTGTCTAAAATACTCTACAAAAGTCTCATAACAGCTGTGTGAAAATTCCTCCTTTTACAAACTGACAAATTTCTCACAGAGCTCACAAATCTATTTGACATTACAGATCAACATGTGAACTATGCAAACACTGGGACGTCTATGGTTATCCAAACATGTTTGGTCGGTGAACCAACACCCACAGTCTTTACAGACCACAGATTGAAATCCAATGCAAACTGCTTTAGCGTATCACTTTTCATTCTTGGATTCACATTTGTGTACAATCTTAAGATTAAATGGCACACGAAAATCACGGCAAAAGTACGAGCACTCAAATGAGGCTGTCAAGGATGTTAAAACATAAAAATTGTTTTGATTATCGTCTTGAAAATACAAATCCAGGTAGCCCTTAAAGGAATGTTCAGGAAGGATAGGCCCCTCATTTAGGACTTGCATCCCCCAACGTTCCCTGAACTTGTGATTATGTATTCGGAGAAGTATGTTTGAAATGGTTTCTGTTTGGTGACACCACGCCCTTTTAAATGATTCACACTGGCATCATGGCATAAATCTTCTGCTTTGTAATTTTGAATAAGATAACCCATTTTGATCTGTTCAAAGGTGTTCACGTTCATGCATCCTGGTTCTATTTTATTAATACACATAGCTTTGGTGACGATTAAAACCACGGGCAGTGCAAAAGGTGTCGCCATTTGAATCGTAATGGTTCCTTGGTTGTTACGACTATATGTGCTTGCAGGGGATAGCTTATTACAATAATGTGCACTCCCACGAGGCTTCTTAAAATGGCTGATTTTAAGTTACAGTGGTGTCGTACTTAAGAACAAACTATTACTTTGCAACACGTGACTTATGTTATCGAGCACAGCTCGAGTGTCTGTCTGATCCGCCCACTTAAATGGGAGGTATACACAATTAAACATCGAGTCCATTCTGTTCAAAAGTAAACAAACATGATCATCGATGCTAACACCAAGATTCTGCAGCCGATTGAGCGAAACAGTAATTTGCTCTTCAAGAAAACTTAATGCGTTATGATCATTTGCTGGAACACCAAAATGTACGGTAACTTCTTTACCACTACAAAAGAAACGCCTCAGTTTTTTTATTCTCTCTTCGAATATTCGAAAAGGAATACCATTTGACAATGCTCCACTGACCTGACTGACCAGGCCATTTATTCCCGTATATGGTAATAATGATCGCCCCGCCACCACCATTTATAAGCCTTTAAGGGTGGCTATGATTCCCACATGCCTTGCCCCTACCCCACCGGATTGTGGGAACACGCCTCCCCTACCTGGATATTGCATAGCTCCCACTGGCTGAATGGCGCTGCAGATATTGGGGACGGGACAGTGTCTTTCACACGGCTTGGAAGTGGGTGGACGGAGCCGACATTTTCAACATCACCAGCCTATGTGAGGATGCCTCCAATGCCTGGAGAGGGAAAAGCCCACCAGCTGGATGGGTGCTGCGGGTGTTGGGCTCGTCGAGACTGAATCTTTCCCCTAGCTTGGGCTGGCATTTCCATCATCCATTGGAACTAAAACATAAGAGTTTTAACTCAAACCCATGTCAAACTAACTCCAAAGTAAGCACTTTTAACAATATTCTTCCAACCAAAGTCAATTTAAAGAATTTATTCCTTGCACGTTTTAAATCCAACAAGTTATCATATAAACTAGCAAAATAATTCCTGAAAACTAAATGAGAATTTTATTTAAATTTTTTCCTAGGATGTGGACAATATATATATCAACTATTAAAACGGATCCATCAGTTGATCTAACCACACAATTTAAAAGATACTTGTTTACTTCACACAATGTTTGGGATATTTCAATTACTTTAAGGTTCTATTTTAAAAGTGTCTTCACCTATTAATATTCTATGATAGAGGTATAGTAAGAATTCTGCTCATTATATGCATTTTCAACTTATAATTATTTATCAAATTATTTAAAATAATATTATATGCATCTATAGTGTTATTATTTTAACGTAAAATAATAATCTCACCAATGGATGCATCAATCCACGTGTGGCAACAGGCATCTGAAACAAACATAACTTTGTATTAAAATCTTTTAACGCAAGTGATGTCCATGAATAATCATACAGAAACTAACTATTATTTTGTATAGTCATTTACACAATAACAGCTATTGTCCTGCCAGAACTCGAACCGAGACACCTATATTAGGAGGTACGCTTTCTTCCAACGTATCCAAGGTGTCATACAATGTTATTTAAACAAGGAAATCACCTTAAATTAATATAATATTTACCGTTTAGCATATATAAAACAAAAACTAATAATCCCTTATTTTGTTTATGGAAAAAACTCTACCCATTTAGCACATTATTAAAATTTCTAGACCATTTTGCATGGTGCTATTTTGTTTTTATTTGGCTTTTATTAGCTAGTTATTCTTTCTTAAAAATCTGGTCTTCCATTGACCAGCAATTACCAACCGTTTGCGCTTAATTCCTACAGGTAGACACCAAGGGCAATCAGATCCGCGGATGTCTCCCCACAGCTTATTCTCTAAAATTACAACGCAACAGCTTAGTTTGATATTCAGTATAGAGTGATTTTAAAAACATTAGACAGAGTATCTACGTGAAATAATATTAAGATAAAATTATATCTAGAGTGTTATGCGAATCTGAGACATTCATCAGCGTTAGCTCATCCAGGGTGTTGCTTTATACATGTGTACTTTATGATAACACATGCCTCACTTTGAAGCGTTAGCCTGTTCTTGGTGATTGTATTTTAAAAGCTCGGCAGTAATCGGGTGTCCTCGGCCAGTGGCTGATCTTTACATATATTCCCCATATACTGGAGTTTCATGTCAGTTCGCTTTGTATAGAAATAGACAGCATTTTTTAGTGGTGTGAATGGGTATTTAGATAATTTAGAAAATTAAAAGTGTGCTTTTGAAACCCAAAATATATGTTTAAATAGTTTTTTTCTGGTGCATTTAGGCTGGAAAATGCAATGTCTTCATAAGTGAAGGGGTCACAGAAACTGATGATATTGTGGTATTTTAAAACACTACCCTCAATAAACACACTATTATGTTAATTATAATAAACACTTGTTCACAAACTATTTTAAATAAAATTTAGTTTTTAGTAAATAACCCTCAATAATTTTAAATATTGTAATAAATATATTCAATAAACTACTCCTAAATAAATAATAAATAATTTAATGTACTATAACCATTCTTGTTTATACTATTTTAAAATAATATTCAGTCAGTAGTAAACTACCTAAATAAATAATAAATAATTTAATGTACTATAACCATTCTTGTTTATACTATTTTAAAATAATATTCAGTCAGTAGTAAACTACCAACAAAATTAGTTACCATTTATCTGTAGCTTGGAATCATGTTTTTTCAATAAACTACCCTGGATTATAATAAACACTTGTTCTGACGTAATATTATATAAGTGTCATCCAATAAAAGGTGCTGCGTGGACACCCTCAAATTATCTATATATTTAATTCTCATACACCTATTATAAATTAATAAACTTAGACAACTCTGCCATAGTTTATTGTAATTTTAAAATAAGCTAAATATATACACTTTTATTTGACAACAAATAAAGAATGGGTGTTCCTGTTATAAAAGTACATTTACTCACCCAGAACCATCAGCAAAGCGTAATAGCTCATCCTGGGTTGCGTGTTTAATACTTGAAAACAAGTTATACAATGAAATAATTTCAAAACATGTGCTGATATTTATAGCTGTTTCCAGGTTAGGTTGCGATAGAGTGATAACGTCACCAGGAAAAACCCATAGCCACATTGAGGGGGATGGTTGTGACATAATTCAATGTCGTGATCTAATTCTGTTTTGACTTTTTATGTCGAGCTGCAAACTGGTGCCAGGTATGAGTCATCAGGGAAAAACAATTACCTTATAGAAGGAAGAGAGGTGGGAAATCACACAGATCGAGGTGACTTGTCATGTCGAACCAACAAACTGTTGCTAGGTAAGAGTCATCAGGGTAAAACCATTGCCATATATAAGTGGAGTGTTGCAACATGTATGAGTCATCAGGGAAAACCCATTGTCACATAGAAGACCAATTGAAAAAACTCCAGAAATAAACCTTTGCTACATTGAAGGAACAACAGAGCATAACAGATCGTTAACCCCGTGTCATCATGAAAATAACCAGTTAAAAAATGGGGGGGAAATCTAGGTCAGTAGCCCCGACGGAAAAATACTGGCACCATGGTTGCGATAATGTCACCATAAAAAACCCAGGGTAGTGTTGCGACATAACACGCAATGATGATGTCACGCAAATTGTTGTCAGAGATCAAAGGTCAAACTGTGCCCATACGCCTCACACGCTACTAAGGTCGTATAATACATACAGTGTTTGATACAATGTGCATTGGCACAAGTCAGCTATTTTATTGACCTACAAATTCCAACGTGCTTTTGTTATGGTTTCTCAATAATGCAAAAACATTTAATTACGTTTGTCACATTATTATTTATTTCTGCCACCTTATAACTATCACCGTTTAAGCTGTACACAAATCTACTAATGACACTAATGTGGTAGGGATGATGAGGTTAAATTTAGAGTTAGTGTACCATAAACTGCGTGGAAGAAGAATAATAAACCATTATTTAAGCCCCTCTCCTCTCATCATTGGCAATCAAGTTTATTGCGAAGAGTGAGGCCTAAAGATCATGTGGCTTCTAAAGCGTGTTGTTGCATTATGATTCCAATCTTCTCACATAATTACATATATTTTTAATTTCTCTCGACACCTCGTAGAAAAATTATTGCTATCGTCAAAAATATCGAACTCTAGATTTTGATAAATGTCGTCGTTTCATGACCTGCTGAAACAACAAAAAAAAAAGTTATTTTCGCAATGACGTATCTTTGTCTTCCTGTCTTTCCATCTGTCTATCTCTAACTCGGGTTAGAGCCAAAACTATTTAACCAATTGGGTTAAAACTAAATATCTGGACATTTTTAAAGGTCCCCTCCAATAGGTTTTAGGAATTAGATATCCATCCCTAAGCTTAAGAATAGTTTATTGAAGGGCAAAAATAGAAACAAACCATTTTCTCAAAAATTCACTTTAAAGATCTTTATTAAATTTTATATCTAGACACTATTTATTATCATAAACCAAATGGCGATTCTAATTTTTTTATGAAAATCATTTTGAAGGTTCCTTACATGAGGGAAATTTTCCAAATTGGATTATTTCTTAGCAACTTTTTGAGATACGGGATAACTTATCATTGTAAAGTTGTAGTACTACTATAGATATAAATATTTTATTTGAAATATATTTTTATCAAAGAATTTTGTTTTATACTTAAGCATATATCTATACTTTTTAATTCAGGTCCTTGGAAATGAATTTGATTTTTATGCTCTTTGGTGGACAAAGATATTTCTCTTTACTCAATTTATTGTAACAGTGTCCCTAATTCCTAAAGCCATAGAGAAAGTAGCAGTGTATATTATTTCATTTGTGATCGCTGGTGTAGTGTTTCTACAACGATGTATAGACCAATTATTTCGTTTAACAAATCTTAAAGAAATTTTGATAAATGTATATTTTAAGATAAAAGTGAAAGAACGCAGGTGTGGTTCACCCTAGCATTTATTTTAAATGTATGTCCCTATGTATTAGTAAGGAGAATCTTGAAATTAAATTTATTTCTAATAATGATTACTATGAAAGGAGATAAGAAACTAATACACACAGTTTTTCAATTTGTTTGATTGGTTCCATTTCTTTTATTTGATCTTTTGAAGTTTTTTATACCACAAAGAAACAATTTGATTCACCAGTGATAGATCCTTAACCAAGCATAATATACTTCCATCACGCAAAGACCATCTTTTTAAGTCTACTCAGTCTATTCCGCCAACAGTTCTCTTCCCAATAGTTTCTCACTTGAAATAAAAATCACAAACTTCATTATAAAACGTGATCCCCAAATATGGTCTGGTCTGTCACTGACGGGGAGGTCAAGGTTAGTGCTCCATCTACGTATTTTAATTGTAGTTTCTACATAATTGGTTTCCCACTCTCCTTACTCACAAAAGCATTCACATTAAAAGTTCTACCAATGTTTACCTATGCCAGAAGATGAAATATGTGGATATCCCTAATGGATAAAGTAGTAAGCCACGTTGAAAAAACATTATTGCATACGATTCTTTTCTTAATGTAAAATAGTTCTTTTTAATTCATCTTCAGGTTTACATACAATCATACGGATATGAATAGACATAAACCAATAATTCCTACGTGCTAAATTATATGTTTATACATATAACATAAAATATATTAATAAATTTATTTCATGCTATTTATCTGAAGTGTACAGTAAAAAATAAAATACAACCACATTTTATTGGAACAGAATGGAAAAAATACGATGGAAAAATATGCACCCGGAATTCAAACCATTCAAATGTTGACCTTCTTAGTCAAAATCAAGAAACCTAGTGATGAAATAATTATGTCAGTCCTAATTTTGCTAGAGCTATAATATTGATAAATAAATACTGAAAATATTTATAAAAATTAAATATATAACGATATTTTTTAGCGGTTTTGATTAAACACAATAATTATTGGTTAGGGATTAGGTTGAATGATTAGTGAATTTCACCCCATATTACCAACCTATTTATCCCCAAAGGTGGTTTGGACACTCGTATCATGCAGTACAATTTCCCTCCCACGGTATATTGAATCCAACCTAAGTATAATTTACATTGATCCTTTTCTCAATAAGAAATAACTTTACCTCATACATACTCTACGGAGTAACTAACGTTCAGCTGGATGGCTTCTATTAAACTTTGGTCTACTAGTGACTTATAATGTTTATTTTCAATAAATCGAATACTATTAAGTGCCCAAACCACCGTTTTACAATGATTTATTCTGGTAAAATTCACGGTGCTCAATCCTCCTGTTCACAATTCTTTCTATTCAAATCAACGGTGCCCTCTCCTCCTGTTCACAATTCTTTCTATTCAAATCGATGGTTCCCAATCCATCTGTTCATAATTCTTTCTATTCAAATCGACGGTGCCCAATCCTCCTGTTCACAATTATTTCTATTCATATTGACGGTTCACAATCCACCTGCTCACAATTCTTTCTATTTGAATCTACGGTGCCCAATCCACCTGTTGACAATTCTTTCTATTCAAATCGACGGTGCCCAATCCATCTGTTCACAACTTTTTCTAGTCGAGTCGACGGTGCCCAATCGACCTGTTCGCAATTCTTTCTACTCGAATTGACGGTTCCCAATACACCTGTTTACAATTTTTGCTATTCAAATTGACGGTGCCCAATCGACCTATCGACAATTCTTTCTATTTGAATTGGAGGTGCCCAATCGATCTGCTCACAACTTTTTCTAGTCGAATTTACAGTGCCCAATCGACCTGTTCACAATTCTTTCTATTTGAATCTACGGTGTCCAATCCACCCCTCCACAATTCATTATATGCAAATTTATGGTGCCCAATCCACCCATTCACAATTATTTTTATTCAAATTGACGGTGCCCAATCCTACAAACTCTCATAAAAATGTTTACAGTCCACCCTCGCTTATTGGATAGGAATGAGTAATCTAATGTTTTAAAGGAAATTTCCCTACTTTTGTTTGGAAGGGGAATGTGAAACAATTTAAGAAAACCCACCCTCAATACACCTGTCTGAAATATTGAAGTATTAACCGCGTATTCCCTGTCACTGTCACGGCTGGCTCAGATTTCACTTGAATAAAATGGTTTAGGTGCCTGAAGACGCGCACACCTATTTAGTAACTTCCTATCCGTATAGTCCGTAAGGTCTAAACACAGACTCCATACTCGTAGTTAAGTAGTCCATGTCCGTGATTGCATCCCTAATCACGTGACCATGCAAACCAATGATATAGTCAGAGACTTCGTCCAATAAAACGCTTAGAAAGGACAAGCACCAACAAATTAGATGATCAATAAAAGAACAAATACTATTTTTAATTAAACATTCATAATATAATTGAAATGTAGAAAAAGTACAATCACAAAATATATATATATATATATATATTGCCTGATTTAAACCATCAAACTTAAAGTTAATTTAGCCGTGGCCTGAAAATGCAAAATAAATAGAATGTACTAGTATTCTGGATGCCAACAAAGCAAGCAAAGATGTTATTGGTGCTTTTATCTCGATGCACACAAACAAATTTACTTATCTGTGGTAGATAGTCCGTATAGACTAGTCCTTAGAAAGTTCAAGTTGACCGAATTCTATGGAGTATAGACCTGGATAAGGATACGGATCAGAACTATGAAGAAGATTAGTGTGTAGACAGAACAATCTGACATTATGGTATTGCCGTCTTATGGACCACGGTCTTACGATGGGGCTTTATAACATTTAGATATGATATCGCATCCTTAATATTACATGGTATTGTGTAAACTAATGGGAAAATATAACATCTCGTCAAATCATATTAATTGAAATAAAACATATTTTTCAGATTTTTTTAAAATTTGTAATCCTATTATTTATTAGTTGCATTGGTGGAACAACAAACCAAATTCCAGATACGTCTAGTCAAACTGGATATTGACTGGTAAGTCAGGGCTCAAATCCAAGTTGGATGTTTTTTCTTAACATTTTTCCTACTTATCTTCCATGCAAATAGGGTAGTATTTTCTTTGAATTCTACCTTTTTAATTCCTACCCCATTAGCATGATTAAAATTTGAAAAGCTATACTTGGTAGTGAGAAGGGAGAAAGTGAATAAATAATTAAGAAATATGTTTACGTTATGTTAGTTAAAATCTTTCTTAAAATTTATTTGGTGACTTTTTATGAATAGTTATATTAAAAGTTTGATACATATAAATAAGATATTTAAAAAAAAAAGATGACCATTATTTTACTCTTCTTGATGTCGTCATTTGGGTTGAAGCACCGATGCTTATATATTTGTTTACTTGGGAACTGGTATTGGTTATCCCTAGTAGTCCGTAGAAATGTTCCTTAGAACGTTAAAGTAGATCCAACTTTCACGAAGTCTTACGGAATATGTACTTACTGCAAGGGACTATGCATACAGAATATTATGTTACCATGTAGCTGATATATTACATACTACGAGCCTCAAGAACACAGAATATGTAGATGAGGATCAATAGCCCAAATGTCTGAATAAGAATTTACGGTAAAACCATATTCGTTATTTCAGTTTATATCAATGAAACAATTTTGTTGTTGTTTTTTTCTTAATAGGAGGCATTTTATGTTCGGAGAGCTTCGATTACTTCCGGATGTGCCCGTGGTTTGGTCCAGCGATATCCGAAGCATGCGCAAAGAGTCCTGGAATCTGCCTCGGTAGATCAATGTCCCAGCTGAATACTCTCCGCACAGTCCACATAGGTAAGCCCAACTGACTAATGTAGCCTAACTTTATCGATTTATTTAGAAGGTAATTAAAAAGTGCGTGTACTTCTTTAAAGGTGTCGTGTTCCAATCCTAGTGGCAGAATATATGTGTAGAGTAGAGATTTTATCATAAGATTTCAGCTGTTAATGTATATTTTTTGTACCGCTTCTTACGACTCATGGGGCTTTTAGGGATGATTAAAGCTATATTTTGAGGAAGTGTACCCACAATTGCGTGGATAGAAAAGGGAAAACTATTTTGTAAAATCACCCTCAGTTCATCTGACCAAGATTAAAACCTCGATCTCCCTGTCATCGGCAGTCTAATCTACTGCAAGAGTAGCGCCTTAGACCGTGTGAGTATCGAAGCGAGTCTGTTAATATCATTATGTGAAATATATTCGTAACATTTTTAAGTGTGAAATGATTGAATTTATATGTCATATTAAACCTCTCATTTACTGCCTCCCCCTTAGCCCCTCCCCCCACTGCATCTCACTACTCCTCTGTGCTTTACACATTTAATTACTCTAGTGATTAAGTTATTATTATTAGCATCGCGTCTTACTACCCGTTCGGGTTATACGCTCTTACGCTAATGTGTAATGGTAGGGTGATTATGAGATGAAATGAAGGACCTACAGTTTAACGTGGAATCTGAGCCACGGTGGAGGCCTGCCATTCCTCACATTCACAAGATAACTTGTCAGAGGTGAAGTCTAGTGATTAAGGAACCTGAGAAAGTGTACCCACATTTGGATGTAGTGAGATTGAAAATCCATTTTGGAATAATCCCCATCAGTTCACCTGGAATAGATCCACACACTTACCTCTTATCCGCCGACAAACCAGATTATACCAGATTACGCTTACTCAGCGATGTGTATCTCTTACCTTTGTATTTGAAAAATATTGTTTTATTTTTAAGCTATTTGCCAATCTTGATAGCCAAAAATATATATTCATTAAACCTAAAGGATCATGAGGATCTTTCAACTTTTAACATACATTTGTTAATTTTCATACCTGTGGGTACTCAGTCTTGATGATAATCTAGTTTATTCTGAGTCGTTGATGACAGGTAGACCAGGGATAAAATTCATGTCATGTCACATTGAGGGCGGGTTTTAAAAATTTATCCAAACTCACTTCATGAAAATATGAGTACATTTCCTTAGAATTATACCTTCCTCGCCCTACCTCAATAATTGCAATTAAATGTCTACGTGCTGGATCGCAGTGAAAATCATAGTTTATATTATATATGATTAAAAAGTTATTACTAGTAGTTCCATTTCTCAAGGTGTCATAAGTCGCGTTTGAGTCTTGTGACTTTTGAAAATTAGGGAATTCTTAAAGCAATATCGGAAAAACATAATGGACTGTTTCCAAAGTACTATTATTTAGGACTGCATTAAAACAATATCTAAAAATCAAAATGTAGTCTATATAAATCACAAATTAATTTGGTTTGACTTTCATACAATATCTAAATGTAAAATAGTTTTAAGAATTTATTATTTTGTCTTGATTAACTTTAATATGTTAGCATGGTTTGTGCCCTTTTTGGTTAGTACTTATAAAGTGCATATTAAGAAGAAGAACATGTTACTAAACTTTCCTACACATTAATTTTTGATGCCAATTTTTAAGAACATAGGCTTCACGTAACTTTTTTTTTTATTTTAATGGAAGGCATTTGGATACCTTTCTGAGCACCTGACTAATATTGCGTAATATTTATCACTAGTCTACTGAAAAGATCACATAGTACATTACCTTTAACAAAATCAGAAATTCAAGAACTAATATTAACTTTTTAACTCAAGCATATGACTTTAAAACTAACTCAATATATACTAGAACACACTATTTATACTATAATATTAAACTTTCATGTGGATGTATTTTGTATGTTATCAGGGTCCTTCTATCCATACGGACTATCCAAGTATATAAATGAAGTAGGGAAGATAAAGGCTGAATTTTAAAGGAAATATATCCGCATATGCTTGGAAGGGAAGTGTGGGATCATTTAGGGAAAGCCACCCTCAATATATCTATCTAGGATTCAAACATTAGAATCTACAGTACCAGCAAACCACCAGATGCTCATTTATTTCACATACGCATCTAGAGGAGGGCTATTTTACTAATACACAATTTATTTAATTAATACTCAGTAGTTAGCTAAGAACCCCTAAATAAGTACTCAGAACCAGGAATGGTGATTTATATTTATACTTACACTATAAAAGATTGTTTTTAAAGGACTGGAGCAATTTAAAGGTGAACACTCAGAACATATAGTTATTTCAGAGTAGGAATTAATTATTGTGTGACCCGCTTTGGTGGGTGAATAGCCTAAGGCGTAACTCTCATGCTAGACTGGCCTGAGGATGACGGGGATATCGGGATTCAAATCCTGGTGAAACATACTGAGGATGGTTTTCTTAAAATTATATCCCTCTCTACTTCCACGTAAACGTGGGTAGATTATCTCTAAAACTTTTTCCTTCCTCATCCCTACCTTATTAGAGTAGTTATCATAATATTTGTGTGCATATAGCCTGAACAGTTAAGAAGACGAGGTGATGAAAATAAAATCTTGTGTCACTGACACTGGGGTTAGGGTGTTTGTGTTTAAAGTCCCGGGTAAGTGTATTTGGATAGTAAATTTTCCCCTAACTCTTCTCTAAGCAAATGATTGCACATTTAATGAGAATTTGATTTTTTCAACCTTTTTTCTTGGGCATGTGCTTACAAGCCGTTAGTAGCCATCACACCAGCATTAAATGAGTTCAAAAATACTTTTGGGTCATAGGAATTTACTTTAATATGCTCGTTGATATTTAAGAAACGCCGCTTTCGTGGCATTTAACTGTGTGTATTGTTTTCAAAACATAAAGGTTGGTAGAGTGGCAACCACTCCTAACTCTGATATGTTAGACCTAATTTGGTTTTAATTCCCTCCAACTAGACAAAAGGTGTTGATCAATATATATATATATTTTTTGCTTGTATCCTGTTTCAAGATAGATTCTGTTCCGAAGTCTTCAAACTACCTTCTCATTTTGTATCCGTAAATTTAAACTTTTTTTCCTACTCTAACCGCGTCTTACTACCCGATAGAGATATACACCTGTATACTAAACTATTCTAATGAGATAAGTGTACGCGCATTTTCATGGAGGTATAGTGAGAAACCACATTTAGTACACCCGAACTGGACGAACCTCAAATCTCTACATCATCGTCAGTCTAAACTGTTCAGAGAGTGATGCCTTAGACCATACGGCCATTGAAGAGGGGATTAAGCAATTATTAACCTTAGCTTACATACTAGTATTTACGTGGTAAAAATCTCCAATATCGACTCGTCTGGTTTTGTAGTGAAAGGGATACATGGTTCAAAATTCCGGCTTGGTATTCCTAAAAGGTTTTTAGCTCACCCTCTACCAAAATTCATGTATACTCGCTCCAAATAAGTTATATCTTTCTCCGTCCCTACACCATTAGTGCAAATATGTAGGTAGCCCAGAAGAATAAGTAATAACACGTGGTGCACGTGAATAATATGTAAAAACAAAATAACTCTAATGATCAGATAATAAAATAAAATAAAATAATAGTTTCTTTAGTGAGTTTATTTGATAATATAATTTGCCCACGACTTCACTCATATTAAACAATACATCAACACATTCAACAATTTTAAATGCTAAAAGGAATTAATCATCAAGAGCAGTGTTTTATGAGCTTAAGAAGAGTCAAGAAGAAACATGGGCTTGCCACCATACCCTCCCCTCCACATCCCAACTCATGTGCCATCTTATCTACCCACTATACCAGTCGTGACGAATTTTCACTGACTACGTCCGGTTTTGTTTGTACTATTTCGCTCGCTGAGGAGCTAGTGTGATGGTATATAAATGGTTTTCTGAAAAATAACAAGTACAACAGAAGAAGTTCCATTTCGAAAAAAAATAATATTTTCTTAGTTTACTGGAAACAAACAAATGGACAGACATACAAACATTCTAAAAATTAATTATTTGGTGCCCCTATCATATATAATACATAAAGAAAAGGAGAACACCTCAAAAATTATATTGTCTAGTATTATTATTATTATTATTATTAGCACCGCGTCTTACTACCCATTCGGGTTATACGCACTTACGCTAATGTGTAATGGTAGGGTGATTGTGAGATGAAATGAAGGACCTACAGTTTAACGTGGAATCCGAACCACGATGGAGACCTGGCATTCCCCACATGTCTTGTCAGAGGTGAATGAAGGGTTTGGTAATCAGAAAGATCTTTGCCGGGACCGAGGATTGAACCCTGGCCGCCAGCACAGAAGTCTGACACCTTACCCCTAGACCGCCACGTCACCTTATATTGTCTAGTAAAACCTAGATAGTGTACACCGGTTCCTCTAATGGGGGCTCTATAAATAAGTATTTGATTTTATAATATACAAAATTAATCAAAGGGAAAATTAGACAAATCTTAAATCATCTATAAATATTAATTCTTTATAGTTTTAAATTGAGCTACAGAATTTAAATCACAGATTATAATCAAAATTTGTTAAAAGACTAAATTTATTTTAAAGATTTAATTTATAACTTCTCTATACACAACATGTGTACTCTCGATTAGTGATGCTAGTTAAAAAGTAAAGAAGAGTAACTTGGCATAAATAATTAGTTGTTAAAGAGATAAAAAAAATAATTAAAATGACATATAACTGTAACAGTATTCTACATAGGAAAAAATTATTTGTTTTGATGTATTTAATTCAAAGCCAAATTTTATTAAATAATTCTTATCCCCCAAATAAAATTTTCTATTTTAGTACTTTTATAGATAGCATTATCTTAAAACCTATCAGCATGCCTAATTTTAGATTTTTAGGATGTTTACAGGTGTTCAAGTAAGTCTTGTTAACAGATAACAAGACTTGAATGAATTATGATTATAAACATCTGACTGCACTCTTAATATAATTTCCTATTCAAAATTCAATATACGTTTATGGTTGTTTATGATTGTCGCTTTAAACGTAATCAAATATTTCATTTTTCTACCATAAGGGAAATGGTTTATTTTATTTCTTTAGGAATTTTTGTGGGGTGACCTCTTTCCCCCCTTATTGATCAATAATTTTGAATTATTTTTTTCAGAGTGTTTGGTGTGACTTTTATACCTACCTGACATTTCAATCATCTAGCTTACCGCTTGGATACTTTTTATTTAAGCCCCACGTCTTAATTTTTGTTCAGGCTGTACGCATATTATGTAGGCTATTATTCATGATAGTGAGCAAGGAATAACTAATTTTGAATTAAGAGGAGGTGTACCCTCATTTGTGTGGAGGTAGAGGGGAAAAACACTAAGGAAAGACCATCCTCAATAGGCCTATACATAACCTGTACTTGAACACCGGTTTTCTTATCATCAGTAGTCTAGTCTATTGCCTTAAATCATAGAGCCACCGAAACAGGTTCAGTGGGATGTAATTTTTTACGTAAAGTTTGGGAAATCTCTATATTCACCATTTCACTCAAATTCACTTAAAAACTTCAAAATATATTTAGTAATTATTTGGATATTTATAGTAATTTCACTACATTTCTGGCATTCATTTTCTAAGTTTCTGTTGAGTATACACTAGTTTGGGCGTTTGATCAACAAAAAAAGACAGAAAACACTTCCTGTTATATATTAGTGTTATTTAAGCTTTCAGTGTCTTTTGGCTGTAGCTATAGCATTTACACACATGCCCACAAACACATAGACACATACTCATACATATAGAAATAAATACACGTCCTATGTTATTTATATGATGATTGATTATTGGTTCATAATATCAGACTTTTCATAGTTTATGAATTATAGCTATTGACCGGTTTAAAAGTTGTGTTCTAAAGCCTTTTTTTTCTCTCAATATGGCCCTAATGTCTAGTATAAATATATCTAAGAGTCTTTAAATATTTATCCAGTGAAAATCCAATAAGCACAAGCTTAGCAAGATTCAAACCTCGATCTCCTCCCGTACTTCATCAGTTTAGCTCAGCACGACTAGCGCGTTAGCTATCTACGCCACCGAGGTGGGTAGTAATTAGTACATTGGCGTACAACCCAAACGGGTAGTAGGACGTGTTGACAACAAATAAAATCATACTAGATGAGATTGGTGTTTAGGTACACTTGCCCAACGATGTTTACGTACACAACCTATTAAAATAATTATTTTAAAATAAGAAAATTTTTGCTGTTTGGGTTTAATGTATAAATATATAATTATAGTGAAATTTAATATTAGTTTGCTGTTAAATAATCATGTTTAATGTTATTTCAGACTTGTAACCTGTGTGTGAGCATGAGCAGACCGGCTTTGATAGACGACGGTTACAACGATCAATCACTTCCTGTTCCTATACAGATCTTTCTATGGAGACAAGTCAGGTTCGTCACTATAACATATTAGAGTTGTCCATAGGACTGCTGTCTCTACAAAAAAAAGTACTTTTCAGAAACATTAATTTAGCAATTGTATCGGTCAGACACCTTATCTCAGTCGGTAAAATGTTTTTCTACTGAGCTAAGTGTCCTAGTTCCTAAACCATGGCTGAAACATTTATTATTGGTGAAATGTTGGTTTCCTCTTTTAGAGTGATGAATTAACCATCGTGGATTATATGTTATATCTGTTCTATATTTAAGATAGCTTATAAGCTATGTGTTGATATTTATCAGTTGGTTCAGAAAGTTTACGTGGCTCAACTAAATTAAAAATGTAAAAGCACTAGTTCTACTCTCTGTCATGATTATTTTCATTTAATTACAATAATGAGCTAGTAATGAGGAAGGTTAGAATTAAGAGTCCTTGCGGGAAGGGAAAGTGGAAACATATGTTTTGTCAAGTTTCCAATTTAGAGAATACAAACAAAGATTTATTTTTAGTCAACAACTATAACAACTATAACTATAACGCCTTACTATAATATTAGCGTTATTTTAATGAAAATAAATTATCAAATGTGACAGATATAGACAACATGACCAGACAAATTAATATTAGAAAATAGGCTTGATAGCTTTACTAGCTGTTAGATAGGTCCCTTTCTATGAGAAATTGACTGTAGATAAAAATCCCCACTAGGACTTGAAACCAAACCTCCCTGGTCCCCTTAAATTAGACTAGACAAATTTGACGTATAGCTTACGTTCTCCATAATGTATGCATTTAAAAATAAATTTCCTGACAAGTGGTTAAACGTATATTAATTTACGCACGATCTATATATATGCTTTTATTTTAGAGCCACGTCTTAGTAACCATTCCGGTAATATTCTTATCTACTTTTTATGCTAGATATTATGAATTATCATATTTATATTGAGAGTAAATATACCAGTATTCGCGTGGAGAGAGTGTAAAATCATTTAGGAAAAACCACCCTCAGGACAACTGAACCTTGATCTCCCCGTCATCACCAGTCTAGTCTACTGGGAGAGTAATGCCTTAGACTATGTGGCCACCTAATCAGGTAGTTGATAGCTCATCTACCTAATAAATTCAGAGTTCTAGGTTCAATTTCTGATAAGACTTTAAAAAAATTATTGGTGAAATTGGGGCTTTCCCTCTAAAAGTGATTAATTGACGGCTTGGGGACTGTTATGAACTAGCCAGCCCTAAGCCCCAGTCATTTAAGAAAGTGTACGTAAATACACCAAACATTTATATATAAATAAATAAATAATCCCTATCATTTACTAATCTATCTATACTTGTATCCATGTATAGTCCTAATTAACTCATTTAAATGCCTCAAATCAAAGGTTTTGAATAGCAGCTTCACCCATTCTTTGAAAATGTAAAGTACAGTAATGTTTAATATTTCCTGGTCTTAAATTAGGAAAGTTTCGGTTCAGTTAAGCTCCTCGTTATAATGATTGTGACTCAAAAATCGTAACAGGTTTCATTTCTTAGCATGTTAGCTTTGGGCTCTTCGCTTCCGAGCTATATAAGTATAACCACATTATTAGTAGAATAATACAATTAAACAATTTTAGTTGTCATAAAATTAGTTAATATATCTCAATACATAAATACTCAAAATTTGTATACACACTGTCACACTGGATGGCCAATTTTTCAAACTTGTTATAACACTGAAATGTGAATAAAATAGTTCATTTTTAATTTTAAAACAAGAAACGACAAAAACAGAAACTGGTTTTGAAATGCTAGAATTTTGGGATCAACCTAACTATTATTTAAAAATACATATTTTACTATATCATTGTAAATCTTATTTATATATATACATAAATTCCTTCTGTGTGTGTATGTGTGTGTGTGTGTGACCTTAGCTAAGTCAGTAGCGTGTCTGCCTACTGAGTTCAGAGTCCCGGTTTCTATTCTTGGCATGGCCGAAAAATTTATCATTGGTAAAATATGTGTTTATCCTTTCACATTTATAAATTGATGGCTGGAGACTGGATGTTATATCGGTCCTAGTCTTAAGTTAGATTATAAGATATATTAAGCTACGACAGCGCTAACCAGATGGTAGTGAATAAAAAATTGACCCAGACCACAGGCTGTATACAGTAATGGAAGTAAAATGTGTGTGTTTGTCTATCCATAGCCTCCAGAATTCACTGGATGATCCAGAAAGGTTAAATTTTATATATAGTATAGAACATGGTACATAATTTAAAAAATATGTATTTTCACTTTTCAATCATTTTCAAACGGATTTTTTCTAAACATTTACCATAATGATTACCAGCTCCTCTGCCCTCTGTCCAGAAAATAAATTTCAAAACCAAGAAGATCTAAGAAGCTGAAGTTTTGCAGGCATATAGACTCTAGATTAAAATGGTTTGAAAATAATGGATGGTCAAAAATTCTCATAGTGGCTCTCCAAAATTAAGGGTTTATCAAAAGTCAAAAAGGAAAAATACCTAAACCCAGAAAATCTAGGAGGCTGAAATCTTATAAGAATGTAGCACCTAGCCCAAAATTATGCAGGAATTCATGGTAACTGAAAATTTCCATGGTTAATCCCAAATTGAAGGGAGGGGGTTTCCAAGAATTCAAAGACGAATAAATCTTTAAGTCCATAGAACCTGGATCACAGAAAAGTAAGAAACAAACTCGCAACCTTACGGGGGTTTCGCTGCACTGCGCTGCTTTTGCCAGTTGTGTCCTGGGCTTTGCAAGTGTCACTGCTGGGTGATGATAGAACCAAATGCAGCGATCCTAGTGTTGTATAACTTAAGCTGCCAAAAGAAGTGCAACCATTTTAACCTGGAGGTCGAGTATCTGGGAGGTTTATTATTTGTCTATGACCTGTGTTGATAAATTCTGCAGGCAAGTAGATCCTGTGCAGAAATGGTACAGGATTAGTTGGTGATCGAGTCCCCAAACTGTGTCAGGGTATAGGGGGTCTCAAAAAATCAAATTCGAAAACATTTCGAAGTGCGATTTTTTTTTTCAGTCGGGTACTTATTAATTAAAATATAATTATGTATACACTAATATATGAAGCCTGCCGGCAATAAGCTTGAATAAATTGGACGCGAATTATATTTTTAGTACAGGGTGTAAAAGGAAACTTTTTTTCGTATTAATCACAACTTGTGAATGTGAGGAATGCCAGGCCTCCACCGTGGTTCGGATTCCACGTTAAACTGTAGGTCCTTCATTTCATCTCACAATCACCCTACCATTACACATTAGCGAAGTGCGTATAACCCGAACGGGTAGTAAGACGCGGTGCTAATAATAATAATAATAATAATAATAATATTTTTTTTTCCGTACATTTAAGGAGGCCATGGAAAGACACAAACACACTAGGAAATTTTATACATATATACACATATATGGCTGCTATAAGCTCTTGGTGAACTTTAAAGCTGAAACTTTGCACACGTCTTATATTATATCCACAAGACAATGGGACAAAAGCTAACCAAGCCAGATTTCAATTTTCTTTTTTTTTCTGATAGAAATTATTTTACAGCCTTTCACGAACTAAAATAACGAAGAAAAAAGTTTCCGTTTTCAACTTATACTATAAAGATAATTTGCGTCCTACTTATACTAGCCTATTGTTGACAGGCTTTATATATTAGTATATATATAAAGAGTTGTTTACGATGTATTATTCAAACCATTGATTTTTTTTAATCGTGTGGCATATTTGAACGTGATTTCTGCATTATCTAATTTGGTTGCCTTGTAAATATAATTTTGAATGCTCTGTGTGAACATAAAGTTGCCCAACGTATACCATAGGGCTTAGAGGTTGTTTAAAGTTCATATGCACTATAATATTACATTATGATAGTGAATACAATGGTTTGTAACCACTGGGAATTTAAAACTTAGCTTAAGCCTAAATTAACCACACCATAATGACTATGGGAACAGTTCCCATTTCAGGAATAATTCCTGTGGTTCCCCTGGGAATCAAACCTGGGATTTCTAGACCAGTAGCCAGGGATACCAACTTCTATACAAAGAGGCCATTCATGCCATTTATTTAGAAATAGTTACTGTTTTAGCTAATTTATTAAAACTACTATAAAAATTAGTTGAAACATTTGCTTGAAGATATTATTCCTGATACTGATCTTGTAAATTTAGATACGAATTCAGTAGGACTAGAATATGTATTTTTCCTCCATTCTAATTTACCATCTTGAATAAAATATTGTTAATTTATTCTAGGATAATCCCTTTCATCATGTTACATTTTATTAGCTCGCTTCAATCTCAAAAAGACAACTTTCCCTAAAACATGCTAATAACTAATGACTAAAAAATTAATATGTATATCACTAGATGAAGTAAAAATTAAAAATAAATAAGTATTTAAAAATAAGTGAATTTATTATTTTGTTACAGTCCATTTATAAGACCTAAACTTGGAAAACTTCACGAAGCTTCATGCATGGTAAGTCCTACTTTCTGAAAAATATGTATGTAATGATTGTACACATGTTCATTTAAACTAGTTTAATAGCACTTTGATCAATATTAGTATTGTATAAATGTGGGTTTCTGTGTAGGGCTGTATATATTATTTTATAATAAAATGCATATATGTGATTATAAAACCTTTTTATTTTGTTTTTTGGATTAAAATTGCCATGGCAATGAAAATAAATTGCTTTTGCACCCTTCGTTTACCATGTAAGGTAGCTAGCTTACCTTGAATGGTTGCACAATGATGTAGCTTATAGATATTGTCTTAGTGTAACTAAAACACCGCTATCTTTCAGGGTAAACTGAGTGAATTTACAATCTAACAAATTACTATACTGATTACCCTCTAGTTAAATCACTAACCAAACTCGGGTCATTAGAAGCCGAAGAAACAGCGTCATTGACTACCTAAGGGTCTAAATGTATTTCCGTGAATTATTAAACGCTAAGCGTCATGCCAACAGTACGGAAAATTATCTTCATAGTGCCATGTTTATTAGTTTTCTAAGAGTTAATTTATGCCATCAATACAATATGAATGCGCATTTCATGATGGATTAAGTATTCAAGCTATTGTAGGTTAAGTATTGTTAATAACCGCAACTAAATATCAAATGTTTTTACAATTTAATATGATATTTATATGTGACTTTAACCGTACCTAACAGTTATAATAGCTTGACTAAATTATACATCATGATATGCACATTTGTACAGTTGTCAATGTACTAATGGCAGCATAAAGCTCTTCCAAGACGAAGGTGGATGTGTTATCTGTTATCTCGTGATCTTAATTCTTCGCTCAATTTGTTGCTGACAATTCCCACACTTCAGTCACAAGCTCTACTTTACAATATGAAGAAATAATGACCTTGTGCACTAGATGAATCCTGGATATATATGTGGTGGCATATGAATCTAAGAATCCAGGGTTTGATTTCCGTGCCTAGGTGTATTTTTTTTTTCAATTTAAATAATATTAAATTGAACAAATTATTAATACAAGTGAAGTTTTACTCAATTGTTTAACATTTATAGCTTGGAGTGTATAGCAACTGTAAAGTAGGATAGGGATGATACATATTTCTTAAGGAATCCACCAAGAGGATGTGTCAACCCTAGGTCCTCAACCCCAAGAAACCTACTGTCTCATTGAGTACCAAATGGTTGATATGGTCACGGCTGACACCACTGCCAACACTGTCTCCCAGCGGCACGGTAAGTTGTCAGTCAGCATGAGCCCATATATAGGACGGTGGCAACTCATGAACAAATCTCGGCTCCATCACCAAACTCACCGGATCCAGCTCAGATAGTTTGCTTCAGACTCGTATAAATAACAGCCGTCGTTGAACCAGAACCCTAGGGCACCTTTCAAATGGTCCGGGTATTCGCCCGTCCGGGATAGGTCCAAGAAGGACAGCGCCTGGATGCTGTCTTTACACAATTAAAAATATGTGTCAGGGTATCTCACGGGTCCAAACCCTTTCTCTGTATTAAAATATTTCTAATTGCGATGGTAAGCAGAAGCAAAAAATTTATGTGCTCACTTTGTTAAGATATCGCCAAAAAAATTAACGTTATAGGAAAGTTTATATAATATTATCTACTATGATGTTTCAATGTGTTCTTTCAAGAATTTCCAAGACTACTTGTTCTCGTACTTTTGTCATAGCTATAGTGGCTACTGTAAACTATACACTTTTAAACAACAAACAAAAAAATCTCAAAAGCACACAAGAGAGCACTGAAACGACAACATATCCGGATCATGTGAAGGCACTCATTGCACGTTGTGGCCCGTTAGAGTGCCTAATTAGACTAATGGACATCTCGCAAGTGCAAATTCACCCAACGCTTTGAAGAGGATGCAGCCTCAATGGTGATACATAGCATTCGCTATGTATTGTGTAGCAAATACTTTGTTTGCTATTAGTGGGCGGCCTACCATCCCTTCGCTGGAACGTCCTCCTTTACAGCTAGCCTTGGAGTTATATAAGATGGGAGAGTAAGGTTTAGGGTATTGGTTTAGTTAAAACATTAATTTTATAACCAATGTGTAGAAAACACAACAGACCTATTGACATAAATGGACACACTATTTTAAAACTCCTTCAACCAAAGGTATTTTTTTCAACTGAATGGTAGTTATTTTCCTTTCCATCAATTGTAAATTCATCAGCTGTACACCATAAAAAATAATAATTTATCTAGCAATACTAAATTTATTAATTAATATCTAAACAGGCTACGTCTAAAATATTCTCTTGATGACGAGTCAAAGCTAGGAAATGCAGTGCAATTCTTAAAGGATAAGTGCTGCCAGAAGGAACATTATATGATTAAAAAAAAGTAAATATTCTTCTCCTTTCCACCAGGTTACAGTTCTGTATTCTAAATTCTTTCAATAATGTCCTTCCACCACAACAAATGCTTCAGCAGTCATAACTCTACCATTAAAGTAATCAAATAAATGCCGGTCGAAGTATTTAAATTATTAGTAATGGTTATGGTGACTAACATAAAAATATCTTGATGTATTTTAAAACATTTATTTAAAAGTACTTAATTTGTTTTATGTAAATTTTATTGGCTTAAAAATATGTTATTGTTTCAAAAAAATATGCTTCAATTAGGAAATATGGTAGTATCGAACATATAAGGATTTATAGCTTTTTTTAAGTTAAAAATGAGAAATTTAATTTTTAAAATAAGTCTTAAACATTTATTGGTGTATCAACTTATTAATATAGTTTACCCAAAATTTGTTTCTTTCTAGTGTCATGAATAAAAAAAATACCATAGTTAAACTTGAGAAATAATTTTTGGTAGTAAAGGATATAATACAATATTATAATTTTTGAATCAAACTTGTAAACTATTCTTATAATATCATTTCAACACAATTTCTCATAAGAATCCCATTTTTAAAAATAAGTATTTAATTCTGTATTGAGACAATTCTCATGAGCCTACTGTCCTATAAACTTTACCTCTCCCTACTGTTAGGAATTAGTCAGGTAGTATAGTTTGAAACTGAGGATAGAAGTGACAGTGTAGTCTTTGATTGGGAGCTCGGAGTATATCAGGGGCTCGATTATTAGTCTATATTGAGGATAGACAGGATTGTTTATTCGGAACTTACCTGAGACACACTCAATTATTGTTGGAACACTACACCCTACATCATGAACTGTCTTAAGGACATGGTTCATTATCCCTGCAAGGACGTCTCATGGTATTTCAGGAAAGTTCCCAACAATGCTAATAAATATCAACCTTGACTATTGGTATCATTTTACTCGAAATCTGGGCAATGGCGTGCCTAGCTTTAATATAGCAAGACTATTTTAATCTAGGGGTGATTATCGTTAACAACCCATAATAGCACACAGTAATCAATGCAGCTATATTTGTACTTGTAATTTTTTTTAAACATTAATCTAAGGTGCGTGGTACATACAGATATGCAATAATGCAGAGCAAAAAGGATCCTCAAGAATATTGTGAGAGACGATGATCTTGAACTCCCTAAATTAGGTACTATCTAAAATAACTAAAACGAACTTTAAAACTAATCTGTGCACAACAACCCCGTGACAAAGCTAAATATGATTTATCAGAACAAACACAGTTGATCACGTAGGACACAGTAACTATACAGTGAAGTTTGTTAAAAGCATATTTTAGAAGAGCATTTGCTTGGAAGCTGCGTGATGCGATAAAATATTCAGTCCAAGTATAAATGGATAGTTACTAAGATGTTTTCTTACGAGTATAAAATACAATCTTCCTCAAATCTTTCTCCACAGACTATGCACTCTGTCTTTTCTTCAACTAGTTTTTTCAAAGGTTGTTCAGGCGTTTTGATAACTTTTGAACATTAGTTGTAATTTAATGATTTTATTTCCGTTTATTCCTACATTTTTTTATATATCTTCATTTTTATGTATCAGTTTTCTTCTAGCTGATCTATTAAGACTCAACGTCCGTGTATCACTCGAAAGACAACGTATTCGTCAAACATTTAATCTACATTCCGCATCTACAGACACTGGTGACACGTGTGTGATTATTGTGTAGAAAATTCCAGTTGAATGAGTCAACAACTGTGGCTTCCTTGTTGTTGAAGCTTGTCCAGTTGTTGAAACTGATGAGAGTAGTGCCATTGAATTTGACAGTTGTAGAGTAATGGAAGTTTACATCTTTTCGATTGTGTCTATAAACATCAATAGATGTGAAGGTATAGATGTAGAGACTCTTTTAAATTCAAAAGTTGATGTTAATTGGCCGATTCCTAATTTGAAGAAAGTGATGAAGTTTTAAGAGATGCTGGTTGTATTTTTCCTGGTAAATAAATTAATTCTAGTTGTCTTATTTCTAACTTAATAATAACTTGTCATTAGTGCTTATAAAATGTATTCACTATGGTCCTTAGTTTGTCCGGTTCTGGCAAAAAGCAAGATGTTCAATACAATCCGATAATATCGTTTTACTTAGCTCAGTAATATGGGTAAGGGAAATTGTTAATGTTGAGAACGATTGAAACGGAATTTTAACAAAGCTGCAAACCTCATTGGTCAGGAAATAAGCAATATTTTCCTGTTTAATGAAGCTTCTTGAGAATGTTTTATACTACCCTAACTACATTAAACATTCAAAGGTTTCGTAACAAAAAAACACTCAGGGAATTATGTGGTGATTCTATCAAGTGATAAGTTAATAATTCATTATGAGGAAATGACATAAGGTTGGTATTGAAATTATTCCAGATTCATGAATAGTAATTTAATTCTCTATTTACTTATTGTATATTCATGACTCGTTTGGAGGCCTATTTAAAAAACTACTTAATCTCTAGGTCGTTAAATGGTGAAATCCGGTTCTGATTTCTGGAAAATAATTAATTTGTTTTAATTGACTTCTGCCATTGTCTTACAACACTAAATAAAAAAATGGCATGATACATTCGGACAAACCTTTTCGTAGGTATACTAAATTATAGCTTGGATCAAAATTTTAAAAATAGTTATTTGTAAATTAACCTTAAGAATAATGTGTGGTTAATCGTTATTGTTATTCGAACCGCGTTTTACTACCCGTTCGGGCTGTACGCACTTACACTAATGTGTAGTGGTAAGGTGATTGTCAAATGAAATGGAGGGCCTGCAGCTTAACGTGGAATCCGAACCACGGTGCAGACATGGAATTCTACATATTCACAAAATGTGATTAATTCACGTGTTGTTAGAGGTGAAGGAACTGTTTGGAAATGAGATAAATCTGTGTTGGGACCGAGGATTGAGCCCCGGACCCCCAGCACTGAAGTACAACACCTTACCTCTAGACCACCAGGTCATCTGTTGTTGATCACAATAAGTATTATTCAAAAATAATTTTTTTTACACCATTTTCAAAAAAAAATCAAATATTAGGTATCTTTATAGGTTATTACCCTCAAATTATTTATGTTTATGAATATATAAAAACACAATTTTACATTATCATTAAAACAAATTCCTAGGCATTAGTTTTGAAATTAATTTAAAGGGTATTTCTTGAAATATTTTACACTTTCTAAAATCTGTCAATATTAAACTAACCTTATCATAATAATTTGGAAATATAATCATAATGATAGCTTATATATTATAAATAAAATTAGTATACAAACGCCAGTTTTTAACAGGATATTTAAAAAAAAATATTTTGTATATTTATTTATCAGTAAATAAATATCAAATGAGTTTTTTTTTTAAATTATTAGCAACTATTTAAGACCTTATGATCATAAATTTACCAGTATCATATTTTGGAACAATTTGTTGAATTGTTTTTTAGAATATATCTAGTCCAAACAAAATCTGTCCTCAGTAAACTTGTAACCTCAAACGAGCTTTTGTCCAAAAAAAAATCTACATAGTTTTATTTATAATTTCAAACACTCCCCAACTATAGATTTTAAATAAAAAAGTTTTAGAAATTTTATATAACATAAAAATATAATGTTTTAACCAAATCCATCAAACCGTTTCATATATATGGCCATGGAAAGACAGACAAATATGGGGATATATAAAATAAGTAAAATCAAATTTCTTGATTCGTAGTCATAATAAACTTAAGATTCATCATAATTACGATGTAGAAATCTTTCATTTTTACTCTAATTTACTTTTGTAAAAGAAAGTAAAAATAAAGAAAAGTTGTATATAACTTAAAAAAGTTAAGTGCTAATAATAAAGCAAAAATAATAATAATAAAAAATAAGTACCAAAGCTTAGCACAGTTACGTATTTTATATATGTTTTATTTTAATTTGGTCGAAACCACTCTAGTAGTAGTATGGTCCATAGCATCAATCTCATGTTGGACTTGATGGCTAATAGGGAGGAAGAGAGTTTTAGGTGGAGAGATTGGGGTTCCAATCCTGGTTGGGTGTTCCGGGTGTTTCTATTAAAGGTTTTTTCACTCTCCCGCCATGAGAATGTGGTTACGGTTACTCATTAATCCTACCGTCCTCATTCCTACTATAATAAAGTTATAAATGTATACGTTCAGCCTTAACGGGAACTTCTAGATCGGTAAAATAACTAGTTTAAAAAAAGTTAGCTATAAAATAAGTTTGTCAAAAAAGGGGCTTGAAATCATAAGCATGGTAAATTTAGTTTGATATTTATAACTTATAGGGTAAAAAGCATAATCAATTAATGTAATGTAATGTAATGTAATTCAAAGCCTTTTTTAGTCATATTTAAACATAGGGCAAAATACACGACGAAAATACATCTAAGATATTAATGAATATGAAGTTATTGTGACGAATAGAACAGAATGAGGGTTATTTTTAAGATATTGTTTTACATGTGTATGAATTTTGACTCTATTGTATATTTTAATTTGTTGCTGTATAAAATTATCAATATATCTATTAAAACATTTAATGTAAATCACTTATCTCAAATATTTTGTTAGACTTTTATTTAAGGATAAAAAAATCTCCGTTTCATTTTCTAATGTAGGACTATTAGTATCACTTTTGCACATACGTTTGTATTGAGATATAACTGAAATATATTGAGCATAATTCCTATTATATTACTCACTTTCTATCCTAATTACTAGTTTTGTATTTGTCACTCATCGTTATATGCACAAATCCCACTAATGTGCTAAGGATGAAGAAGAAACACGTTTTAGAAACCTATTGGGTAAAAGCATCCTCAGTACACTAAACTGGGGCTCAAACCTCAATCTTCCAATCATCAGCAGTCTAATCTATGTGAGAGTAACGCCTTAGATTATTCGAACACTGAAGCTGCTATTTGCTACTGGTTTTGCAAATTTCACAATATAATTTGAACCTATAAAGGTAAGAATTAAGTATGAAAACATCGCTCAAACATGCAGGCATGAGTGAAACAATGGTATCAAAATAATGAGGCCACGAATAGCGCCCTTGCTATAACCTCCCCTCCCCCTGAAACTGTCAACAAGACGTCATAATGTTGGAAGAGGGGGCGATAAGGGAAGTTTGTCAGCAAGGTGGGTTGCTATGGCGACCAGACATCCACCCCCCTGCTTCAAGGGGCTGTACCATTCGACCGCACTAGGGGCGCGATCAGCTGATACAACACGTAGCCCCTCTGCCTGGCATGGTACAACTAATGGGGTACCGCTTTCTAATTTATTTTTTAAACATCAAATTTCACATACCTAAGGGTAATCTGATTGGGTAAGTCGGGGTTTATTCTTAGACAGTGATCATGGGGATATTTTACCCTCCATCCCATAATCCAGTGATATTGTTTCCTGAGGATGAATAGTTTATGATTTAATATCAAGCACTGGCAAAAAAGAGCAAATCAAAATAAAAAATATATTTAATTTTGATTTTGATGCAATATATGAGAGATAAACGTATTATTTTGAGATATCAACAAATTACTAATGGTTTTAATAATTATTATGTCTTAATTTGGACGATTTTAGGGCCAATGACTTTTCTTACACTTAATCAAATTTCTAAACTAACTAAACACTAAGCTATAGATCCAGGAAGTTTCCTGTCTGGTCCATAATATGGACCCATATACGATTATTATACAGGGTTGGGCGAAAGTCATACTTGAATATAAACGAGGCAGCATAAAGTGAGTAACGGAAGAATATATTTCAAAATAGCAACAGTATATAGACAAAGATATGCCATTTCATTTGACATGCTGTATGCGCATGCGTATGCTATGGGGCTAGCTATATGTTCATGCCAAAGATACTGACTTTTCCAGCCGTGGGGAAGGAGTACCGTTAGTTATCAGGTACCCATAGGTGGTAAAACACAGTGCATATAGAGTTGAGACTTTTTTTTTTAAATATTGAGTCTCCCAAACTGTGCATAGAATCTTTCAACGCCAATTCGGGCTAGGCCATCGTGAAACACCAGATGTTCGTAAGGAGGGTGAAACGGCTTCGCAGAACTTCATAATGCCATAACGCTAATAAAAAAATCGCCAATGGAGTCGGCGGGTGCAGGAGGCCCAACAACAAGAGCTTAGCCGAAGTCTTCGGCGATCGTCCGTCAGGCACGCCTTGACGCTATAAATATAGTCTCGCTTCCTGCGCCGGATCATTTAATTTCAAGAGTGTGTTACACGTGACAGTGGGTACCTACTTGGCATAATATTCAAGAAATGAGATCTGATGTTCATTAAAGGAAAATGGCATATCTTTATCCATATACTGTTACTATTTTGAAATATAGTCTTACATTAAACATTTAATGCTGCCTCGCTTATATATTAATATGACTTATGCCAAATCCTGTATTATATTTTTATGGTTCATTTGGGAAAAAACCAGGTCCTTAATAACTTTGTCAGCCTCCTTGACTAAACATTTTATTGAAATACTACCCGCTTTGGTGGATGCATGGTCTAAGGCGCTACTCTTGAAATAAACTAGACTGCCGATGACGGGGAGATTATGGTTTGATCCCGGTGGGGTGTACTGAGGGTGGGTTTTCTAAATTGGTTTCCCACTATCTCATTTTCTCTCTCACTCTATCTCTCTCTCTCTTTCTCTCACACTATCCACGCAAATCAGGGTACACTTACTCTAACTTCAACCTTCCTCACCCCTAACACGTTGGAGTAATTAGTACATGTGCGTATAATCTCAATGAGCAGTAAGACGTGGTGCGAAAAAAAAAAAATTGTAATATTGGTAGATTAACAAAGTCAGAATACACATATTTCTTCTTAATACAAATACAAAAGAGTAATATTCTTGATAGGTGCTGCTGATATATCGCAACTTAGGTTTAATACGTCAAATCAAAGGTTTAAACGTATATATGAACTAGAATTTGCCGAACAATTTCTTAACTAGCTCATATCTTGAGTGTGGTTTTTATATATTTTTCTTATTAAGTTTGCCTTAGTTAGTACCAAAGATGCGGAAATCAAGAGTCGATCCCGCTTAGGTGCACTAAGTTTTTTCCTAAATAATTTTCTACTCTACCTCTACACAAATGTGGATGCATTTCCTCTCAATTAAGCCCTTCTAATCTCTAACTCATTAGTGTACTTAGCACATAGGCGTATAACCCGAACGGATAGTAGAACGTGGTGCTACAGAAAAAAAAAAAGTTTGCTTTAATACCTGTGGGCCGCGTATGTATATATTCGTGTCTTGAATCGTTGCTTCCCCTTCACTCTAATATGGAGAGGAGGTAACGATTTCTAGACAAGGTAAATACACAAGAAAATAAGAGGGATCATGTTGCTGAAACATAGAATAATACTTAGGTAACAGAAATTAATTTATTATAACAAAAAAATAAGATGAGAAATAGGTTTACAGTAGAAGAACAAGATTTAAAGTTAAATATCGGGTACAGTATTTAGTGTCAGAAATATCAGTTCGGAGTATCAAGCAGAAATTCAAAGCAGAAAGGAAAACAACCTCTATAGATTGAACATAGGGTAGGATTTAACAACTCCAGAAATATAGGACCTTGTCGTAGCTCCCAAGAATAAGTGTTTAAAACAACACAGTAACGGTTAAAAGGGGAGTTAAGTAAAAAGAGCACAAAAGTAGTCGGACTTGCACCAGACGACAGCCAGAAGGGTTCAAACAGAAAACATTGTGAAAGAGTTACTAATAAATAACACTACTGTAAATCCTATAGTTTTAGACTTACTAGGTTAAATATTGGTCAAGCTAGCTAGCTTGAGTTAAATTAAAGAAGAGTCCCATGGATACTCTAAATAATGAACAATAAATGAAGGATCTATCATATACATACAGGTGGATAACAGTCAGATGTCAACACCATGTAGTACTATGGCCGGTATTTTCCCGGTGGGTATACAACAAAGCTAGTACAATCTAACATTAAATTCATAGCCAAACCAGGTGCCAACAAGGGGCGAAAGTAAGTACTATCTGTGCGGGCCACTATATGAAACTAGCCGTGTTCCGCACTTTGCTCACCCTAAATAGTAACACAGAAAAGGTGCCAATAAGAATGTAGTGTGACACTGACCTAACTGGGTCCTAGACAAGTTTCTTGTAGCCATACAAATATGGAACATGTAAACATGCCGTTTAGGGCTTTACGAAACATTACTGTGCAATAAGCACTCAGAATAGTTAAATGAATACATGGATTAGAAAAACTTAACCACCTGGTCCTCCTTATATAGAAATCTTAAGGCCCCCGTATTTAAACTATGTCAATTGGACATGAGAAAAATATAGCCTGACTATCTATCTGACGATAGGTATTAACCAATTAGTTTCTTTGGCTAAATAAAACATGTCTGAAGGACATTCAACATAATCAGTCATTCAGACAAAAAAACAAACATATCAGAAGGACATAAAAAACATAATTATAGAGCATAACTTCACCTAGTATCTGAAGGATACATAAAAACATTCTTACAATAGAACAAACTATGTCGGAAGGATATAGTATTCAAAGTCGGAGAAAAAAGGTGATAATTAATCGCATCTGGGAGGCTTCTTCTGCGATGCAGTGCTGAGTCCGACTGCTGATCCATTGTGACCACCAGTATTAGTGGCGCTGGAGATTAGTTCAGAAGTTCTTCCTTCGACGAAATTTTACAAAGAAGTGCAGTTATGTGGCACACGGGTTCTCATGTTTTATACTCATGGTCTAGCTCGGGAACGAACCAAACGGAGGGATCAACGGATGGTAAAGGGGAGTTAGAGGAGAGAGTGTTTCCCAGAAGCGCCACTATGGAATCAGCTCCTTAGGGTTGAGGTGTCGACTTGCGATACTGAAGTTCTTTTCCATCTTGTGCGTACAACGGCCACGACATCCGCCAAGCCGCCATGCTGCCATGGTTGCGGAAGGGCTCGTGAAAGTATGGTGAAGATATCAGAATACATCCTGTCCATTGTAAGCCATTTTCTCCTTCTTTCTAAAGAAATAGATTATTGTTTTTAATTTTCTTCTACATTCTAAAGGAATATATTAGATTTGATAAAATGATCTTCTTTTAATTCTTTTATTTCATTCATAGCTATATTGCCATGCTTGTAGATGTCCTTTATATAAGTAGAGGACACGCTAAATAAGGCCATTACGAACTTGAGAACTGAAGAAGGCAGTCATCAAATTTTCAAAAATTCCAAGGCCAGAAACCTATTGACACAACTATATATTTGGATCAAGTTGGATTTTTCTGAAATGTGTCGTAAAAATAGAGGTTAGTTAGATTGTCTTCGATAAGTATTAATGTATTTAAATTGTAGACATATGCACTACAACCAACTTGCACACCATTTGAGAACCTCACAGTAATGATCAAAATGTTATATGATAGTCATTCAAATATTCACAGGGAAGGAAACTAATATGTCTAAAGAGATTAACCAGGGCAATAAAATGTTATTGATCTTTTGAATGACCTGGGGGTGAAATGGAAGTACTATTTTGCCCAATGGAGTTTTTCATATTTTGAGATTAGTACCTTAAAAGGGTTCGTTATTTGAAAACGCATGAATAAAATTGGAATTTATATAGTAATAAGAGAAGGGTATTTCTAATCGAATTGGACAAATACTTAAGAAAATCCACTAAAACATTCTGCTACTTCTTAGACAAAAGCTCAAAATGTGCAAACTGCAAAGCGTGTTTAATGTTTACAATAGGTTCAATTATCGGATAGAAAGTAAATTGATTATATGCATATGTGTTAAACTTTTATTTAAAAAAAAGTAATTAGTTGTATGAAAAGTTTGTGAGAGTAGCTGGTGTAACAAATCGTATTACATATATTCCAAATAACTCTGTTTTTGTCAAACTATTTGTATCCTTTATGATTAATTTTTATGTATACCTTAAAAAATAATTATATAAACTAGTTTTTATGTTCCTAGTAACAAAATTAAACAGCACTTATACATTATATATACATAATCCATGAAGTGCCTGTATGTCCTTTCAAATCACTTTCTCCCACTTCTAGCTACCCTATGGCCTCGAATTGAAATTTGATGTGGACGCGATTTAGCATACCATCTTTATGAGGAAAATATGAATCTTAAATAATACATTATGATGGACGAAATGAACAAATTGAGTCCAATTTGTGTGAAATACGGGATTCAAAATTTCCTATGATAATAAAAGAAATAAAAGTTATAAATGGTAGAAAACCAAAACTTTCAGTACTTTCTGATAAGGTTACCATACTAGATTATCGTTTATTTTTTGTTTTAACTCAGCTACCGATATTACAGACTAATAAAACCATAGCAATAGATTAACACAAGACAAATTACTACTTAAACGGGGGTCATTTAGCATTTATGAGATAAAAATCAAGGGGAAATCTAGCACTTACTACGATGAAAATTTTGTAGTTGGTTAAAGATGTATCTTCAGGCTAAACATATTTTATATAGAGTAATTATTTCGTCTTTAGGAATAGATACACACAATATTTTTACTAATTTAAGGAAATAAAGACACTAAATTTAAGGCAAAGCACCTTTGTAAACGACGTTAGTGGTTTTATCATCAGGAGAGAGCAGTTACAGGTTCCGTCTATAGCTACCACAGGTTAATGGTAGCATTCTACATATACGTAGTTGTCCATAGAAGAAATACTCGCCGTGGAGATCATCGCCTTCCAACTTCTGAGCTTACCTTTCTCTTATTTATTGGTCATCATAAATCAAACCTTGATAGGAATTTGCATATGTTTAAACAAGAACAGGTCCTATGGAATTATGGGGATTCTTGTTATCACGATACTTTCTACCGTGGTGCAACCTGTCGTAATAGTTGCCTTTATGATCAAATTTTCCAGACTATTTACTTAAGTGGGTCCCATTACTCAGTTTAGTTGGGTTAAAATTGCACAGCAAAAGAAGGGGCGATCCGATTCATATTGAAGATCATGGATGGTTACACCAAATGGATTAAGGAAACAAAATAATTAAACAAGTGTAGTGTCTATGGAAATATAAGCGCTAGATGGCGTTTTCTAACTGGTATCAAATGCAGTAGTAAGTGTCATCAGCTGATTCATTTTTTAAGTTAGAATAGCTTACTCGTGTAGCCATAAAAGAGGTTTATTTTAAATAAGACGTATATTAGGCTATATAAAATGGATTAATACCTGAATATGCTTGACTACGACACATATCTAGGAGTTATTCAATAACACTTTACCCTCCTAATTTGCAAATACTTTGCATATATTAACAAATAAGAATAGTTATCGTCTTGGCACAAGTGAATGCACTTTTTGGTTGAAGTGAAAAGTTTCACAACGTCTGAGCATATACATGATCATTTCAGGTAGGCGTTGAGCTCATCAGTAATATCGATTGCTTTAATCTTTGGATATGACTTCATTAGTCTAAAGCCATAAGGATCCTGTAGAATATCAAAGGGAGTTGAAGTTTTAATGTTCTGTACTAGTGTTGGAGACTTAAATTATAAAGACGAACCAAAGAGAAAACAAAAAAACACCACAGGAAGTTCTCAGTTGCTTATAACGCCAAACCTTTCGAGACAATAGAGTGTCAAAAACGCGGTAAATGGGCATTTTAATTAATTTTTCGGTTGTAGTGCTACTTTATTTCTCCAGTGAATTATATATTTCCACATTATTTAATCTTTCCTTCCGTTTATTAGGAACTCCACTCTCTATGTACATTATTTCAGCAAAATTTTGCTTCCGGGAAATTTTTTTCTCGAATTACTTGTAAAGTAAAGTTCCTGTTGCCAGATCGCATTGTATGTATCACAAGTTAGAGTCATACTAGTTAACAAACATTGTCACAATTAATAATTTCAACTGTGATCGTCGACTAAAAAGTGGCATATACAACGATTTAAACATAAACATTTGCCCCCTTCGCGCATGTGGCACGTCGATTAGTCCTGCGATTCAGTCATTCACATGTTGATGAGAAGAGTGCGTTGACTGTTCCCTGGGACTGAGTGACTCGAATATCAATATGTTGGACGCTGGATAACGCAATGGGCTGTCAAGGTCCACTTGGCGCACTCGGTTCACCAACAACTCAACCTTACAGTAGAGCACGGTGGCAAAATTTAAATTTTATTTTTACAGTTCCATTTCAGGGCTCCTTCGCCTTATGCCCTGTGACTTTGCACCTTTACCACCTGCCTAGCTATGACACCAATTAAATATATATCTATAGATATATTTAATGTATATATTTGATATAAGTGGTAGATAGACGTGTGATGTAAGTGTCAAATGTGGAACACTTGAGGATATGTAAATGAATAGACGGATTTGAGATTAAATATGTGTGTGTATGTCTTGGTACATAGATGACGGGTTTGGATGGTATTGAAAATTAGTTGGTTGAAGAAATGGATGAATGGGAAAGTGTCTTGGTCAGCTAGTAAATAAATTCATAAAGAGTGTTATATTCTCATGCAGGTATAATCATTGAAAATAACAATATATCTATTTTGGGTTTTTTGTCTAAAGCTACTTAGTACAAGTTCTTACCATACGCATTTCCAATAGTGAGGTAGAATGTATAAAATTACATAATCTGTACCCGAATTTATGTGTAGGGATTGCGGGGAGCTATTTTTAAACAAATATCCTCAGCAAACCACACCGGGATTTGAATCTAGACGAACCCACTATCGGAAAATCAGACTATATGATTTGACCGTTAGTCTCCGTATTCATCTCATCCTGTTTGAATACAATAGTTAAAACCATTAAAAATGAAGGGTGAGAATAAATATTAATAACTAAACACTATTATGATGATCATTTTAAGAAACAGATTTTTATTTGGTACTATACAAATCTGTTCTCTAAAATTATCATCATATTAGTGTTAATTAATTAATATTTATAGGCCTAGTAATTATTATAAAAATTAATAAGAACATGTTTTGTTCCTACCGATGCTTTAATTGTGTTTTTGTGCTTTTATTGTGCTTTTTATGTGTTCTCTTAGTTGTAAATATTGTGCACCGTCTTCTTGTTTCTTTGTTTGCATGGTGCAGTTCTGTCAGCACGCACCGGGCCACCATGTAAGTGCTCAGCTAACACTTATTTTTGATAAGATTCACTAGAAAAGCTTGATTAGCGTTCAGGATATTCTAATATATTAACAACTATTTCAAATACTTATACTGACATATTGTATTATAAGAGGAATACGCTATTAATGAATAAAGTTCATAAACTCAGATCAAAATAGTGAGAACATACTAGAGAGAATGAAAGTAAATATGTTCGCTAACTTTCATATTTTCAACGATACAAAATATGATTCAAAATTGTAGGTATATGTAAAAATGTATTTTCAAAGTTTTATTTAAGTTTTTTTTTTTCAAAATGGCTTTAAATATTTTAAAATATAATTTTTCTGGCAAAATCAAAAAATGATAGTGTCTTGAGATTTTAGCTCTCTTATTTTGCTTTCTATTGATGGCACGCACAATTAGTTAGTAATATTTTAAACTACACAGATACAAACAACTATAGTTTATGGGTGTATCCCAATTAGACAATTCTCAAAAAATTAAATAATAATCACTACATCAAAAAAAAGTTGGGAATATCTATGTAATTTTATAAACATAACGTTTTACTTACCAGAAATATTTATCATTGCGACTTTTTGAATTTTAATAGTATTATTTTTAATAAACAACACATACGTAAAGGAGATTTTTAATATATTTTTTTATAAAAACAAGATAGCTTTCTTATTTTTATTTATATTAGGTATCAAAGAATGAAGTTCTTTTAAAAAAATAGTTCCATAGCTAAAGTAAATTTGGACTCTTGTTAGGCTATTTTATTATTCAAAATAATAAGACTGGATAACATAATTACTTTTACTAAAATCTGGTATAAGCCTGATTCTATATAAAATAATGCTTTTATTTATCTAGAACAATACCTCCTTTTAGACCCAACGGAAATTAAGATTCTTAATTTTAAATGCGTATTCAAAACAACCCAACTAGTTTACACTTAAAATGCTCTTATAGGTTCAAATGTTAGACATAAGGCCAGATTCATAGTCAGAATTAGTGTTTTTCAAGTGCGGCTTGATACCAAACACCTACCTAGAGCAGAATGGAGTGGGCTAGTATCATATGTTAGTTAACCTGACCTATTCCATTCGAGAGTAGGTAGGTGTTGTCTTATATTTGGTTTCAAGCCACACTTGATTCTTTTTATCGTCCAAACATACAAATAAAGACATTAATTCCTTAAAAATAAAATGTTAAAATTTAAAACTGGGACTTAAAAAAAAGTTTTATATTAGTATAATGCAATTTATGCTTGGGTTTGCCAGTGTATATTATTTCTTTTAACATATATTACGGGTTTTGGGTAAATATCTCAATTTTCAAACAATAGAGCGAGAAAGTCCGTGCGGAGTTCTGTACAATTTATTTTAATCTTAATAACCGTTCGGGCTATCCACTTATGTACTAATTACGCTAATTGTTTTAGAGAATAGGATTGTTATAGTAAGATGATGAAGTGTACCAACATTTGTGTAGAGGGCGAGTGCAATATAATTTTGAAAAAAAAAACTCTGTACACCTGACTGAGATTTTAACCTCGAGCTCCCTGTCATTGGCAGTCTATAGTAGCGCATTAGACCATGTGGCCACCAAAGTTGGTTTTCAGAACTAGCCTTGAATACTGCAACCTAAATATGATATTTTTAAAGTAGGATTTGTAAGAAAGCATAATGGTTAGATAAATATATTACTTTACTGACCTAAATATATATTGGATAGTATTTAAAGGTAGATGCCTTTGCTGGTAGTATTTGATTCAAACAACCTTGTCTAAGAAAACTGGAATAGATAATTATTTTTAGTGTTTGTCTGAATTGACTGATAGGATGGGTAAACACATTGGGCACAAGACTGTAAATAAAAGAACTAACTCCCGATTAAGAATCAAGGAAGACAGCCATAAGCCCTAAAACATCCTTATTGTAGAAAACGTTCAATTATTTTATTTTAATGCATTTTAAAATGTATAAGGTACTTTTATCGGTTTAAATTAATGAGGGTTAATATTTGTTTCAAGATTAAGCTTCAATTAAAAAGGAGCTCCTTCTATCTTATATAACTACTAAACCATCCACTATAGTTGTTTGGCATCAAATGCGTTTCATTTTAGTTTATCAATTATGCCCATACATATTTTATGTACCACGAACAATAAGCACTAATCACTGACGTGTAGATGTAAAGCTCCTGGCTTACGTTTATTATGATTTAAAAATGTATAGTTTGTTTCCATAAGTCAATCATAATGTTCTCAAACATAATGAATACATTATGGTGCAGAGTATGAACCATCCAACCAATATGTAACGTCGTCAATTGTCAGAGAAACGCTGACCATCCCATATACTTCCACACATTTTATGCATTTTATAGCGAATATATAAATCCATTTTCTAAAGAATCAACCAGAGAACTGCGGCCCCATTCTCACTCATATTATATTTATTTAAAGTTTACCAAGACGTATAGCTGCCCCGATCATAATACAAACGATGTTCCAGGAATTTAGCTTATTGCGACAGTTATAATTACAGCCACGTGCCACGGGCTTAATATTACACGCTTATATTTATTTTTACTGTCTCGCTATCTTACAGGTAGAGAAAGTATTGTGATTGTCAAAAAAAAATTGCGCTCGAGATTTTGATGAATTTCGACGTTAAATGACCTACTGAATCAGGAAAAGTGTTTTTTAAATTCCCGTCTGTCTGTCTGTACCACCAACTATAGCCTAAACTATTTTACAGATCGCGGTAAAACTTGATATATAATGTTTTCATAAAGTTCCCCCGAGGGGTTTTCGGAATTTGATAGCTAACCCTAAATCTAATAGTAGTTTACTGAAGAACGAAAAGAGAAAAAGTCGATTTTCTTAAAATCGACTCCAAATATTTTGACTAAATTTCATTTCTAAACATTTATAAATACTATAAACAAAATGGCTATCCTCTTTATTTCGGCAAGATTACTTTAAGGGCTCCGGTCTGATGCGTAATCTCTCATTTTTTATCATGTCTCCGAAATTATTTGAGATATGAAATTACTTATCTTTTCAAATATGTAGATCTATTTATAATGAAAATATTTTATTCTAAACATATATTTATAAAACCAATAATTTTAAATTTATACAAAAATGAATATATTTTTTAACTTTTTGAAAGCTAAAGGTAAAGTATTGCGAGCGTAAAAATAGTCTCACCCTGAGTTTTTGATGGATGTCGACGTCTCATTACACCCCGAAACCTAAAAAATTGTTTTTGCAATGTCGTATGTCTGTGTGTCTTTTTAACCCCAAAATAAAGAGTAGTTTAATAATAAGTGAAAGGAGAAAAAAATTGATTTTTCTGAAAATTGGCTCTAACGATTTTGATTAAAGTTCGTGTCTAGGCGTTGATTAAGATATAAAAAAATGGCTTTTTGCATTTTCACATGAAATTGACTTAGGGTTCTTTACAGAAACAAAACTTTCTAATACACCACAACTATTTGAGATATTAGATAACTTACCACTGTAAAATTTTATTACTATTAAAAATATAAGACTTTTATTTAAATATATTTTTTATAAAACCAATAGTTTCTGAGATATTGGCAAATATATTGATACAATTTTGTGAGCTTTAGTTGTAAAGAGATACAACTTACGTTTTAACATAATAATTTGCTAATGCCATAGAGTATGCAAATAAGTAAGTCTTTTAAGAAGTTGATGTTGTTTTTCTCTTTAACATCTTAGGGGAAATATTTGTACAGCGCAGGGGTGAATCCAAGATTTTCGTGAGGGGGTAAGGCAGGTACGTGGGAGCTCCCATCGTGATCGGGTTGAGGAGCCCCCCTCCTTCGGAATAACCTCAATAAATCTTGACATAAAAACACTTCAAAATTTGAGAGTAGATATTTAAGTAATTTTTCAGTGTAGTGCTAAACTTCAGAATAATCCTTTAATGATGGGTATAGCTCGAAATTTACTTTTATTATTGAAATTTATAATAATCAAATAATAAGAATATAAACAAATAATTATTAAATATTATTAACAAGTAATTATTAAGAGGGAAATAAGTTTAAACATTATAACAATTATTATTTGAATATTTTTTCTTAAGTATTCAATAAAATAGACAAAATAGATGGAATTATTCAGATTTGGAAGAGTTGAACTTTAATTCCACTGTATAGTATAGCTAGTTATTTAACATTCTAAATCGAAATTTACCACTAAATCTTACTAGTATGTTATGTATGTGGTATTATTCAAAGATTTTGTTTAAAGCACGTTATTTTAAAATCAATTATTTTAAAGTTCTTTATTCATTATTAATCATTAAAATAGTAATAATAAATTTGATAAAATAAATTTAAACCTAAATAAGGTTTGTGTAACAACGTGAGAAGCGTGCAACTAAAATTTGGGTAGTTTCATTTATGCCTATATTCACCACTTTAATACTTAATGTGAGTGTCTTAAATCTTAATATTACCAATATCAATTTAAAAAATGAAACCTGGTTAGTTAGATAGTATTACGTGACAATAAAACTAGTAGTTAATTTAACTTTGATTTAATTGGTTTAATATCTTGAGGGGGGTGGGGCGCACCCCAAATGAACATCCTGGATCTGCCCCTGGCCTTTCTCATTTTAGACACAATAGTCAATAATTTACCTATTTTATTGGTCAAAATTTATAAAAGATATATTGAATAGCAACTAGAAGATGTGCATCCCCTTATAAAATGCCAAAAATTTTAACTAAAATTTTTTTTAATTCGAAGTGTTGATCTTTGGGGACCCAATATCAATATTTTGATTTGTTCAAATATAAAAATGAGGACCTAATTTTTTTTGAATAGAAATATAAAATTTATAACCACGAGTAAAAAAAGTCTTACGTAAGTTTAACGTTATTTGTTATTGAGGTCGCTAGTGTATATTATATCACGAATTTTGAGTAAATATCTCAATTTTTTAACAATAGAGCGAGAAAGTAAGTTTGGTGTTCCGTACCATTTATTTTACAAAAGCAGATTCTTCAATCAGAGTGGGACAAAATGTGACAACTCAGCTTTTCTGTGAATAGTTTTATATGATGGTTCATACCCTGTAATATGGTGTACATACTTAAATATACAATGTGATATAGAAATTATTCCAATTCTTTTTGCCCATAGGAACTAAAGGAAGCATGTAAGGTGAGTATTGTGTAGATTATGATTATTTAATAGTGTGTTTTATTGGTGCGATGTCTCCAGTAACGATTCATATCCCAAAGAAACACAGAATCTTAAGGACAGCACTTTATAAATTGCTTCCCTACAACATATATTTTAAATAAAAATAATGCAGGCCCATGTACCTGAACACTAAATAATATAAGTTGATTACTTTTAATTAATTTACCATATAAATCTTTGTAAAAATTACTTTAATAACATTCCAGAGAGTACAATATTACTGTCATCTTGTCTTGACATAATAAATAGTACTTATTTACACAAGACCTAAAAATAATTAAAATAAATGCTATAAAAAAGGAATACTTTCACTTAACTCAAACAAATAATCACACTTAACCAGGTAAGAAAATATGTCACTGTTTTCTAAAATAAATAAACATAAAGTTTTAATCCCTAAGCTCCAAACTAGAGGGATTAAATACATAAATATAAACAAAACCTACAGTTAAGGAAAAATAAAATAGAATATAGAGGAGCGCGTAGAGTGAATATCCTAAAATTGTGAGTTAAAAATGCTGGACATTTAGCATGTCCCCAGCGCACGCAACTCACTCTCGTGAGTAGCGGGAAACTACGGTCCACCTTCACAGGTTGCCTAACATATTAATATATAAAAAGGTTGAAGGCTAATCCCTCGCACATTTTCTAGACATAGGGATAATATGGCGTAATTATGTAATAGAATAAATTCAAGTCTTAGAAACTTTTAGATTTAATTTATGACAAACTTTATTAAATAATAAGCATATTATTTGAAGAGCATTTAATAATTCAGTTAAATATATATATATATAAATATATATATATATATATATATATATATATATATATATATATATATATATAATAGTCGTGAGTGAGCAAGCATTCTCAACATAAATATATACTAACCAATAAAAACATTGTTCCATAAATATTTACTCTTTTCCTTCTAATCATTACGTTATTTATTATGTACCCTAAACATATTACGTAAATATAAATATTGATGCATAACATTAATTTAATATGATCATACGTCTTACAGTAAATGATCTCTCCTAACTAACACATTTTTGAACTTGTTGCGAAAATGCCACATGTTACTAAAAGTTTTAGTTCCATCAAAAATACCTAATGTCAATACCATTTAACTTTAACGCTAATAACCTACTAGCAGAACTCAAAAATAGCCTTCGCCTATGTCCTAAACAAGGATAATAGTACTATTATAAATATCGAGGATATTTCCTAACATTACCCCTTTAAGTTTTTTGTTACTATTTTGGCACAAAATAGATATTAACAACACTATCCTAAAAATAACAATCGAGAAACTAGTAAAAAAATATATAAAGTTAGGTTGATATATATAATAATCTAGTGAAATACTCCATTCTACTAATATTGAAAATCTCGGCACCATATTTCAAACACTTTCCCACCTTAATAGTTACCAAACACAAAATGCCTCATTTGCAATTGAGACGAAATAAAGTTAATTTTGAAATGTTTGACTTTCAATCATTATGGATAATATTGAAAAGTTCTGATCTAACAACACTCTCAAATTTTCATATTTACTACACTCATCTAACCTAAATACTACTGAGAAACAAATAAAGTTAATTGGTTGAGTATAAAGTTCGCGCATAATGCCTATTATCAATAACACAGAAAATGTCTGACTTTACAATACTCTCATTATAAAGTAAATCAAAGACGAAGATTTACGCTAATACTTTATAATTAAATTTGATAAAAAGATCTAAAAAGAATTTTGACTAGTTCCCATAATTTACATTTAAACCGAAATTGGATTTTATTCTTACATTAACGTAATATGTCCGTTACGCCGACGCTTAGTCCTACATGGTCGCAGCCAAGTCCAAGAGTGACGTCTTCCTCGACGGTGGTCTTTTATATGGCACACTCATCGAACAGGATAGGCACAAAGGAAGGGGGCGCGCCGGCAGAAGAACATTCTATATTATTCTGGCAAAGCCTGGCAGTTACCATCTTCTTCTCGTTTCTTGAAGTTGGGCGGATTGATCATGGTAGTGGTGGTGCCGGTCTCTAGTGGCGAGATGCGGAACTTGGCTCAGTCTTGGCAGTTGTTCGCTTGTGGTTTGTGTAGTCGGATGTTTGTTGCGCGAGGTGCTCGGCAAGATTAGTGGTATTGGGTAAGTGATGTTTATACTTGACTGTCCCCATTCTGTTGACTTGGAGCAATAATTGCTTCAAAGTTAATTTCATTTTTAAGTGTTCAGCAAGATGAGGAGGTATATGATAGAATTATCTTCTAAATAGTCTCAGTAAATTATACAATCTAAATAAAACCTTTCTAATACTATCCATAGAGTGTTTCATAATACGTGAGGCTATGCCACAGATCAGGATAGTTGATAAATTGCGAAAAGAATAAGATAGTATCCATATAAATAACTGAATTAAATATGTTTGTATTATTTTAAGTATGGCAAATTAATTGGATATATCTGCATATAGCCATATGTGTTTAGTTCTAAGTTCCCTTAAAAAGTATTCCTGATTCATGAAGTTGCGTAGTCGGTAAGCCTTTCTCTAATAAAAATAATATCTGACCTTACAGTTGATGATATTATAATTCACATTTCAGTCGTTTGAGAAGGTGTTAGTCCAAAACATTCAGTTTGGCTTGTCACCCAGCCTTACAGAGGCGATTAGATCCATACCAAGATGGCGTCTAATCCAGGCCTCGTTCCCTCACGTGATGCACTGCGCAGCAGCATTGCTTCACAACCGGTGAGTAATCCTTTTCAAGATACATTAAATGCGTTGCCAGAAATAGTATGTATAGCAATACAGTGATTTTATACGTAGCTATTACTTTACTCAGTGATGAATCAAAAACCAAATTCATGTAATTTCAACTACTATCAAACGTGTAAAAATAATCTGGCAAAGTCTTCAAGTTAGGGACATAGTGCAATCAATCAAGTTAAGACTAGATCAACTTTTCATATCATTATGCAAGAATGATGGGGATTTTTTTTTGTACCTGGTCTAATATACTACCCGTTTTGAAAAAGATAATTTTAGCTACACCTATTCGGTAAGGGCAAAATAAGTATAAAGTAGAGGAAGTGTACCTCCTTTTAAGTGTAGGTAGGATGAGAAACCATTTTATTAAGATCACCCTCAAACTGGACTCAGACCTTTCCTTCTTTGTCAACATTAAACCGGAGTAGATAGGTTTGACGTTTAGTGTGTGAGCCTACCAAAGTGGGTGACAATAATATTAAATTAAATATAAATGTTATGCAAGGTAATAAAATATTGGGCAAACGCAAAAACAAAATAATATCAAGCTAAAAACTATACTTTGGGCTAATTTTAACAGGCCAGATCTTAAAATGAGTCTAAATTAATGATGTTATATCTAAAATTACACATTTAAATAACTCATAGAAATAGAATCTTAGTAATAATATATATATATCCTAATCATTACCTTTGATGTGAATAGTTAATGGTCTTTGTAATAAAGATGTAATATTAAAATAATATGTTTGTATGCACTTTGTTTCGTAAGTGGTGTGCGAAACTCAGATTGATAGTAGAGGGATGCAAAAGTAGTGGACTGATGTAAGAAGCCTTTGTGTGGAATTCCTTCCTACACAATTTTGTTAATGCAGTCTCGATCATACAATCAACATATGCAAGCAGCAGACCGCGGCCGGCTTGATCCCCAGACCTGACACAAATTGACTTATTCTAATGGGAAAATGTAAAATAACTGGTTTATGAAATGTTCTGTGAGTTGTGATATGTTCAGCACAGAAGACTTGATCACACGTTTTCTAGTGTATTACTATTATCACCACATCCTACTACCCGTTTGGTTTATATGCATTTACGCTAATGTGTAATGGTAGGGTGACTGTGAGATGAAATGGAGGAGCTACAGTTTAACGTGGGATCCAAACCACTGTGAAGGCCTGGCATTCCACACATTCACAAGTTGTGATTAATACACGTCTTGTCAGAGGTGAAGGAAGGGTTTGTCAATCAGATAAATCCGTGCTGGGATTGAGGATTGAACCCCAGACCTCCATCACAAAATTTCAACACCTTATAACCTAGACCACCAGGTCACCCGTGTTCGAATGGCTTGTGAGACGGTGCCAGGAATGTTTTAATGGATCCAGGCAAACATAATTTGGCATTTAAATAGATACGTTGAATGTGATGGACACAATATCGAACAACGGTTGTAACCCTTATGTGTTGCTGTAAATAATAATTTTGTGTATGTGGTTCAGACTTTCAGTCAAATGTTCCTTTTTATCTCACTATACATAAAACAGGGTACCATTACCATGAGCCTGTTGTGTTTTGCTGCGATTACTAATGTGTGATGCCGACCTGTTCCTGTGGATTATCCCTGTGGTGTAACAAACGAGACTGCAAACAATCGTGATACAAAGTTGTACTGATTCGTATCTGTATATTGACGCTGATTTTAAGATACAGTTTAATCGACTCATCCTTGCGTCTTATTTGACGCTTTACTCTCATACATTACACATCCCTTGAAACAACTTAACCAGACCTGCAACTTCTGGTGATGTCAACAATTCCATAGCCAACACCAGTAGGCATGTGTACCAGCAAGTCAGTCTTGTCTGCTTTAACAATAATGAAGAGGTTGGGGTTTGAATCCCAGAATTATATACTGAGAAGTTTATTCCTATACGTTTTCTCACTCACCCTCCAAGCCAATTATAATATACCTCCACTAAATTCTACTTTCATCACCCCAATTCTGGTAAAGTATTTAAATTATGTTTAGTTCTGATGGTATCTGTGAAACTGGGGAAAAGAAGTATAGGCTGAAATAAAATAAATATTGCTTAGCCCATACCAGTGGTCAGGTAGAAATAGTTGTCACTCTCGCCTTGTCCGACTTACAAATGATTATTGGTATGTGAAAACTTGAGTCTTGGATGGGTCTATTCAGGTGATTTTCCGTAAATACACTACCATCTTTCCTCCACAAAAATGTGGGTACAATATAGTTTAATTTCTATTGTGTTTAAAAATTTTTAGAGTCTATAGAATAGTAGACCAATGAGTGACTGCACAGCTACCACTACATCAGCTATAAGTCTAAAATGATCCACTTCAGTTATACGCAGGGACTCTTACTCTTTACTTGATTCTATTAGGAAAGAGTTATAATACATTTTGTAGGAATAAATACATGATAGGTAATTTTTCATTCCAGGATCTATAAATAGTTTTGTATGAATAAACATCTTAAAGGTTGTTTTTTATCAAAATACTATTGTACGGTTATTTCGAATTGGAATTAGAATGTCCGTTCATCCTGCTAGAATCATAATATATTATAGCTTTGTACGAATAAATATATATTTAAAATAGGACTGGCTTCCTACTAAAATCTTACAATGTAGCTTTGTTGGTATGGGTATTTGAAGTATCTATTCTCCAACAAGAATCCTGCTATAGTAGGATATTAATAGGGAGAAAGGTCTTTTTTATGTCCGTTCGTTACAAAATCAGTGTATGTATGTGATTGTTTAGCAACATAATATGTTGCTTGTGGTTCAGGAAAGACACAAACCTGCAGAGCCTGGGAGCTGCCGAGACCAAACTTCTATACACCTTGCACTGGATCATACTGGATGCTGCAGAAGAATGCGCAGACGCAGACTTTGAGAAGGGCGTTTATCATTCTTCATCGTTCTATTACCTATTTTCAATACCTGCAATATCTGTAAGTAAAACGTAATAGCAATACTCTTAATAACAATCACAAATATGTTAGTTGGTTTTGTTACCGGTCATGATCAATTCCAAGCAACAACACTTGAATACCAATAACATATTCAAGAAAATAAACAACAAATAAGCGGTTTAAATAATTATTTCTCACTGAAATTTTATTAGATACTAATGGCTGATAAATTCTGTCCTAAGCTTATTCTGAAAACTAGAATAATAATCTTTTCTGATTACACTATTGTCTTAATTTATAAATCCACGCCATAGTGAAACAAATAGAGAAAGATTTCTACTGTTATGGACAAATTAAAGGTACAACATATTATTATGTATAAGCATATGTGTCCCAAAATTATTCAAGATTTCTAAGTGAAAAGTCCCTTCATACAGGCCCACCACGATGGGAGAGGGGGAGACCATTGGTACTACGATACTGGCCCCTGGACTTCCAAGGTTCCGGGAATCAGAACCAGATTTTTTTTTTTAAGATTCTATTAAATGAAAAAAAAAACTGTACGAAACTTCGCACGGACTTTCTCCCTCAATTGTTTGAAAATGGAGATATTTACTCAAAACACGTAATATATGTGTGTACCGAGGCTATAAACTTTAACCACCAAACCTCCGCCACCAAGCATACATCGTACACTTACCCCGTTTAACTGCTAAACCGGCGCTACGTAGGGAGCAAGAAAACACGCCAACCGACAACTGTGATAACGATACACAACTAACGATAATCAATATTTGAAGCCTGTCGTGAATGTGCAATTGTTACCACAGGCCGAAACCGATGTAGTGGTTGATGCGCAAGCGTGGCCTTGTGGAGGTTGTTGGAGCCACGGTACTTAGAATACACGGTAGGGTCCACAAGGCAGGTGCGCAGTAGCCTGTCGTGTCTGTGACGTCAATGTGGCCCACTGCGCACTCAGCTGTATGCTACCGCCAATTGTTCTTGTTGCTTAGATGCTCTAATCCTTCTTTATCTATGGCTCTAATGCTTTGATGTATGTATGCGTTAATGTATGTTTACATCTGTGTCGTGTGATATTAATTAGTAGTAGTGATGCCTTGTTGTGTAGTTGTTGGGTGCAATAACCACTCAAGAAACTCTAAAAAATCTGGGGTAAGGTTTTATAGATTTCCAACAGACAAAACATTGCGAAAACAATGGGTGCACGCTTGTAGAAGATCTGACAATCTTTGTGTCTCTAACGCTCGTGTTTGCTCTGCTCACTTTAGTGAAACGGACTTTGAACGTGAATTGAGGGTGGAACTACTCAAATTGAAACCAAATAGAGTGTTGAAAAAAAACGTCTGTGCCACATTTTAAAATACCAACTGCCACAGCTTCTTGCAGTATTTCGGAAATAAATAAAAGAGCTGATAAACGTGAAACAAAAAAAGCTTAAACCATCTTTTAAATACACATGAAAGTAATAATTTGCCCTTTCCATCCTTAGAACACGGGACTAGCCCAACACACTTAATAAGTACACAAGAGTTAGAGTTGGAATTGCTAAAGAAAGAAAATAATATTTTAAAGAATGAAAATAATGTTTTAAAGAATAAAAATAATGTTTTAAAGAATGCAAATAAAATTTTAAAGAAAGAAAATAAAGACAATCTGACAGAGTTAGCCACTGCTAGGACAGAAATTTCTCGTTTAACCGAAACTATAAAACAAATCGAATCTCGTTTTTCCAGCTCCCAACTTCAAATTATTTTAAGGGGAAAATGTACCATTTGGAATTCTGAAGATGTATCAAAGGCAATAACGCTATGATGTATATCCAAAAAAGCATTTAGATATTTAAAAAACGTTTTAAAATATCCCCTTCCAAGTGAAACGACAATAAAATGCCACCTCAGCGAATTTTTTGTTAAGCCAGGATTTATAGATGTAAGTTTAAATATTTTAAAAGCACAAGTCATCGTTTTTACTGATTTTGAAAAAGACGTGGTGCTTTGTTTTGATGAGATGAAAGTGAAATCTGACATATGCTATGATACTGTCGAAGACAAGATCCTAGGACCACACTCAACTGTCCAAGTTTTAGTAATCCTAAGCTTGATTGGAAAATAGAAACAACCCATCTATTACGGATTTGACAGACCTGTCGATAAAGAACTATTCTTGAGTGTTGTTGAAACAGTTGAGGCCACGGGATTTCGTGTCCGGGCTTTTGTTAGTGATATGGGACCATCAAATCAGAAGCTTATGTTGAATCTGGGAATCACACCTGGCTGTACAAGTATTAAAAACCCATTTTCTGAAGAGCGCCAAATTTGTTTTTTTTAACGTCCTTCATGTTTTGAAACTTTTGAGAAATCACTTACTGGACGAAGGATATCAGCTGTCTAACGGTAACACTGTTAAAATAGATGTATTTGCACAGCTTGTCGAGTTACAAAAAGACGGCGATCTGAAATTTGCGTATAAAATTAACACTAATCACCTCCTTCTAACAGGAACAGAAAGACAAAATGTCAGAAAGGCTGCAGAATTACTATTCAGAACTGTTAAAGCTGCTATTGAATATACTCTACCTGGAAATGAACACGTGGCTACATTTTTGAATATTATAAATGATGGCTTTGATGTGCTAAACTCTAGATTACCTTATCATCCAACAAATAAGTTGAAAAGTGCCTATGGGATTAATTTAAATGAGCAGAATGCAGCCCTTAACCTTTTTTATGATATGTGCGAATCTATGCGAGCTATTGGGGGAAATAAATTATTACCTTTCCAAAAGGGCTTCCTAATATCTATCCGTAGTCTTAAAGGACTATACACAGAGTTACACTCTGAAGGATACACATATATTATGGCATCGAGATGTAATCAAGACGTCCTTGAGTCTTATTTTTATCTCATTAGAGGCCTAGGTAGATTTTATGATCACCCGCTACCAACGGCTGTGAGCCAAAGAATAAAATCTTTACTTTTGAGCCGTAGCGCATCAGTAATAATAAAAACTGGGAACTGCTCAACTGAAGACACAACCAGATTAAGTGTTGATGTGATATAAAATCTGAAATGTGATATCCGGGAAGATTTACAAGTAGAATCTACAGTACAGGAGTTAATTGAAAGTGAACAGCCAGAAGAGGAAGAATTTATATCGACTATTGAACCCCAGTTAGCAGAAAGTAAAAATAATATTCATGGACAAGTAGCAGGAGAAAGCACAGACTTACTAAAGATACTCACAGGGTATATTGCTTATAGAGTGAAAAAGAAAAAGCTAGCTACAGCTTACGAATATGACCATCCAACGAGTCACTACCCTGCCAAACAAATAGACTGGCTTTCGACAATATCAAGAGGAGGCCTGATGGAGCCAACAAGTGCGTGGGCTCAGATTATATTAACATGGAAGAGGACTTCAATACATTTCACGGTGGTAGTTTGAATAAGGATTGTGATGTGATGAAAACACTAGTGAACATCCTCAAGTTGAAGTACATCGGCATAGATGAGTTCGCTATTTCATGTTATGTTCAAACGCGCACCTTTATTAGAATGAAGTCCTTGAATAAGAAGAAATCTCAGAAAAGACCAATCTACGGTAGTAAGAAGTCTGATGGTGGTAGAAAAAAATCAAAGAAACTAGCTAAGCTTCAATGAGTTCATTTCGGTGAGTTTATCCAATACTACATTTCTTCATGATACATTTTATTTTATATCTTCCCTACATTATTTTGTCTGTTTTTAATCTATAAATATAAGAAATTGTCTTATTTATATTTATATTGTGAAACTTTCTTTTAACCCCTTAAACATGTTCTTCAATACGTACTTTAATTACAGTGGCAGTGTAATTTATATTTTAAAATCTTAATTATTCCAGCCAACTTAAATAAAAGCAGTGAGAAGTAGTTAAACATTGTCAAATCTGAAAGTTATGATCAAATTCCAATTTACTTTAAAGCAAATGTTAGGAGAGATGCAGCTAGCAGGCAGTGTTATAGTAATGGACTAGCGCGGCCAGTTAGCACCGAGTGACGTGTCAAAGGGGCGGGACTGGAGGGGAAGATGCGCGTGGACCCTACCGTGTATTCTAAGTACCGTGGTTGGAGCTGTAGTGCAAAGTGTGCCCCCCCTTTTCCCCTCCATCATCGTCTTGTACCTATTGGCGTTGTACGCAGGCGCCGATGAAGTAATCTGAGAGCTCATTGGCTGTGAATGATATCACCTTATGTCATAATTTCCATCCATATTTCCCCCACTTTTTCAATCCGAATATAGGCAAGTGCCCAGCGATACTCTTAACTCATTGATGCCAATAGTCCTAAGTAAGTAGTCGTAGTGTTGGAGATGTATTTATTTTTCTTTAGTTTACATAAGTGGCTATGGACTGCCTTGAACGTTAAATATGTAGCTGTCTGTTTTATTGGCATTTTAAGAATTTAACTTTGGTTTATGTTATTTATTATTTTTCCTGAATATAAAGATTTCAAAGTAGAAGATCTGTTACATAACTTGGTTAGTATTTATAGTTTATTACGCTAACATTGATATTTTCGGATTTCGCATATGCAAAACCTTTGATCTATCAGATCATTTTGAAGTTAGGTGTTTGAGTTTTGTCAGAGGGTTAGGTCATGAAGCCTTAACACGCACTTTCTTTTGGGGGGGGGGGGCATTAACCAGTAAGTGTTAATGTTGAAGAGAAGGACTAGCCTAGTATACTATAACTTTATGTAGCCTATTTATCAATGAATCAGGCGTTAGGCATATGCATTCTATATTACTCTAATTTAAGTGTTAAAGAATTTCTATTATCATGTTGTGGATTACGGGATCTATCCCTAGTTAATTACTGTAAAATTTTTATGTTGTCATTTGACATTATCACTTACCCCTGAGTTTAATAATATGTAAATTGGGAAGAAATTGATTTTGTTTTTACATCAATCAAATTCCGCAGAAATCACATTCTGAATATATCTTGGGTTATTGAAAATTACTCATTGTCTTTCATTAATAAACTAGCCAACAGGACAATATTGTTACAATTCATGTTTTGTTTAATCTCATATATTTATTTAACTGGGGCACTTATTCCCTGATGTTGTTTATTATGTAGGTTTATTATGTAGGTTTGGTTGAGTAGGAAAGTGATCATTAAAGATTCCTGTTGAATAACTTATATAATTTCCTTTGTACAACACTTTCGCTGTGGTGGCTTTCTGGAAAGTTACTGGTTAAATAGTAAAAGGTCGCAACCGCTACGAGGGTAGGGGGGGGGGGGGGTTGGTGTGAAACGAAATAATACACACTAGCAAACCCAAGCATAAATTGCACTATACTTATGTACAACTTTATTTTAGTCCCGGTTTTAAATTTATAATTTTGTTTTTAGAGAATAAATGTCATCATTTGTATGTTTGGACCGATAAAAAACGTTCAGTGTTGGGTACACAAGAGTCAACACTTCGTATTAAAATTTCAACTTCTGGTTAAAATTTTCGACATTTTATCAGGTGTTACAAATCTTCATGCAATCGCATTGCTATTAGATTCCTCATTTATAAATTTTTACCAATAAAAAATGTAAATATTGACTATTGAGTCTAAAATGGATACAAACCATTGATGTACAAACATTTCTCCTAAGGGGTTTAAGGTGTAGCAGAAGGGAGCACAAGTGTTTTCACAGTTTTTATAGAATTGAAATTTTTTGGCCAAAATAAATCAAATATTTTTCCAGTAGCAACATAGAGAGTAGTTTTCTGCACATGCTAATATCAACAGATCTTGAATATCTGTCGAGGGTGTCCTGGAATTTGGTCAAAACTTTTTAAATAAAGATAAAAAGTTTTGACAAAAGTTCAGGACACCCTTGAGATATATTCAAGATCTGTTGATATTAGCATGTGCAGATAACTAAACACTATGTTGCTACTGGGGAAATATTTGATTTATTCTTGCCAAAATGATATAATGCTATAAAAACTGTAAAATTACTCGCGCTGCCTTCTGCCGCACCTTAAGCAAAAACAATATAAACTTTTAGAACCTTACTTATAATTAATTATTCTATGGTATTGGAGAATTACTGAGTTAAAACTTAAGTAGTATCTCTTTACATCTAAAGCCCACAAAATTGTATTAATATATGTGCCAATATATCAGAAATTGTTGGATTTATAAACAAATATTTCATATTAAAGTTTTTATTTTTAATAGTACTACAATTTTGCAATGATAAGTTAATTAGTATCTCAAATAGTTGCGGCGATACGGCATTTTCTGCTTCTGTAAAGTACGCTAAAATTCATTTTCATGGTAAAATGAAAATAGCCAGTTTATTTATAATCTTAATCAACACTTAGATACGAATTTTAATCAAAATCGTTAGAGTCGATTTTGAGAAAATCTATTTTTCTCTTTTCACCCTTTCTTAAACTACTCTTTATTTTAAGTTTATACAGACATACAGACAGACGCCATTGCAAAGACCACTTTTTAGGTTTTGGGGGGTCTTGAGACGTGACATCAATCAACATTTTAGGTTAGATTTTCTCTTTCGGTTGCAATACTTTTACCATTTTATTATAAAAGCTAACACAAACAGACATACACACACACACATATATATATATATTTGCGTACAGCTTGAAAGTTATTAATTTTATAAAAATATGCTCCTCATAAAATATTTGTATTTATTTGTATTTTAAAGAGACCTACATATTTCTAGCGATAAGTAAGTTTATATCTAAATTATTTTAGGAGATATTATAAAAAATTGAATTTACGCATCAGACTGGAGCCATAAAGTCATTTTGCCGAAATATTGAGGGAAGCCATTTTGTTTGTAAAATTTATAAATGTTTAGAAATTTGATCAAAATCGTTTGAGTCGATTTTGAGAATATTCACTTTATCTCTGTTTGCCCTTCAGTAAACTACCCTTAATTTTATGGTTAGATATCCAATTCCAAAAATCCTTCAGTGAAACCGTATGAAAACCTTATATACCAAGTCTTAGCCTGATTGGTAAAATAGTTTAGGCTCTAGTTTGAGGTACTGACTGACAGACAGAAAGTCAAAAACCACTGTTTTGGATTCGGGGGGTTATGAAACGTCAAGATTCATCAAAACTTTGAGTTCAATTTTTTTGACGATCACAATACTTTCTCTACCTTTAAGATATCGAGAAAGTAAAAAACCATGATAAGCTATCAATACCTATTCATACTAGGGAATGCAAACAAAATTATATATTTCTAACTTACTATTATTGGATTGTTTAGTAAATTTTCATTTTTGGCATAATTTTATATCTGTCTCGCAATTCAAATTTAGTATGAGTTGATTTATTATTTGTTACCAGATAGAAGTAATTTGTAATTTTTTTACAGTGATAAAACCATGCGCAAATCAGGGTTTCCATGGTAATGTAATTAATGAAAGAAAAACTTAAAATTCAATGGGAAAATTAAGCTTTTGTTGGAAACTACTACTTTCACAGAAATGATGAATCCCTAACTTTAAAAATGAGTTGTCGTTTCTCAAAATCAGTTTAGTCATTTATCGTAATTGCAATTACCAAAAAATAGCTGATCAAATTACACATAAGAGCAGAGACAAATATTTGTTTACAATTAATAAACAGGGTAAAAATCAACATTACAAAGAATATTTTAACCTAATCCCACTGATTTATTAGAAAAATATACACATTATTGCTCTAATCTTTTTATTTGCTGCACTATATCACAAAATTATTTAGCGTTGAGTTGGATATTATTTGTAACCAGAGAGAAGTATTTTATCTACAAACACATACTCATGCACTAATCAGGGTTTCCATTGTGATGTAAACAAAGAATTACAAGCTGAAAATGCTTTAGGAAAATCACATTTTGGTTGTAAACGACTATTTTTTCCGACATCATGGACCCTAAACCTTTAAAATGAGATTTTGTTTATCAAAATATGTTAAACCACTTCCTCGCTGTTTCTGTTACCGGGAATGGGCTATTAAAATTATATATATAAGAGACACAAATGTATACATTTGTATATAATTCAAACCATAATATCATTATGTAGTTGGGTATTGTAGCGTACCTTTTGTATGGTTGACGACAGCTCTCCTAACTATTCTACTACCTTGGCACCGTGGGACGTTAAATAATCAGGATGGACCCCAAGGGGTGACTGGTTCTAATACAGGAGGAATAGGTGGTTCATGATAATGAAGAAAGAATAAAATATAAATTGATATTCAAATGTAACTACTATTTATTGAGGCTAAATATAATAATATATTGGACAAGGGGCTACGTATAACACGTTATTCTGTGATACGGGGTCGTTCGTGATATTGAGGGATACTACGAACTTCATAAAGGCTCGAGTTTGACCCCATGAGGTGGAGCCACGACAATGCGATTTACCTATCCAGTGTCCTCTTAAGAGATTGTTTAAACTCACTCTCCTGCTCTATCTTTCCAAGAGAAATTCTTCTCTTCAACTTGAATAAATATACACCTTTAATCTCCAGACAAAAAATCAATTAACAAAGACATTCTCGTTATTACTTGAACTTAATGGTCCAGTTATTATAATAAATTGAACAAGGTCAATTGGTCACATGATGCTCATTCATCAACAGTTAAAATAATCATCAGAATGGTTACCTGACATTGCTAGACATCCAAGGAAATGTATAAGCGTGAATTCACATCTTGCCAGAATCAACTTAAATATAGTCACTCCTATATTATCAAGATCTTTTATCAACAAACATTAAATCTTTCGGTACAAGATTTTTTTAATAATATTCTATTATATATTTGAATTATCTATCTTGTATCGGTTGTGTCAGTCATTTCTTGCCAGGTTTACCGATGTTAAGGGTTTGGAGCTGTAACCACACCCATTTCTAATAGGAATGTGCTTTGTCTAGATGGTTTCCCACAATGTCACCACGTAAATGTGGGTTTTATAAAAAATCTACCTCTTGAATCCGTATCTCAATAGTGCATTCAAATAAATATTTGTCGGATGGGTAGCAAGACTAACTTTTAAAAAGTGCAGCACCCTTAATCGAATCGCTGTCTTCTCAGATTGGTTATCCTTTCATTAGCCATGAAAATAGACAATCCTTTTGTTAGATTATAAGTATAAATACAGTAATCCTTTCCTATATTCCCGAAAAAATCCTGCTGATATTTGATGGTACTGTTTGTCCAGTTGTTTGTGTACCTGTTCGCACCCCTGTGCCACCACTTGAAAGAGTCAGACTTTCAGAACTACCGCCTAGAGAATGGACTAAAGATGTGGCAGGCCCTGTGGGACTACCAGCACCCAGACCCCGCATGCTTCACGGCACACGTCAAACCAAAACCCCGTGCCTTGTGGGAGAAGAGGCTGCAGATACCGCCCCAGCACAGCGGGACGTCTTCATGGGACGTAGGTGACACAGGGAGTGATGGGACATGGAAAATTATCTATTTTGAAACATTTTCAATTAATTATTTTAAGAAATTAAATACAACTATTTAAGTAGAGTGGTAATTCGATATATTCCAAGTTTTAATATTTCTATTTCAGTTTAATTTATACTAAGGACGTTAATACCATAGAAAGTAAAGTAACAAAAGTGATTCCAGTTCTCTTCTCATGATCACTTATCGATTAGTGTAAAGTCTTCTGTAGACCAGATATATGCTGCAATATTATGATCATTATAATATATTATGATCCGCCCCCTTCTCATAGGTTTTAATGATTTGAAAATTTTAAAGGAAATTTTCCGTCTCTAATTACCAGTATTTGTTTGGATCTCAATTACAATATATTATACTGAAATTGAAATCCATCAATAAGATAGTTAATATAATTTTAAGGTAAGCTTAAATATTTCCTACAACGTTAGATTTCGCTACCGTTAACACCAATCATCCTCTAACAAGCTTTTTGAGTGATTTATTTATATATGTAATTGGCTATAGTTTTAAAATTTAAAAATGACACCTGGACACGGGAATCGAACCCGGAACCCTTCGTTGAGTACGCCAATGCTCTAACCACTGAGCTATCCATAGTTTGCCACCACCACCAAAATGTACCTCTTCACATACTTAGTAGGCCGCAAACCATCACTTTGGAAAATATTCCGATAAATTTACATCTCTAGTCTCCATAGGCCCCATTAGACATGTTCAACTAGCCATTTCACCCACTTAGTTGGTCGAATGGTCTAAGGCGTCACCCTCGCAGAAGATTTAACTACCGATGATAGGGAGATCAGGTGTATAATCTAATTCGGGTATATTAAGGGTGGATTTAATTAAATGGTTTTCACTTCTCTTTTCAAGAAAATATTATGTATACACTTCCTCAAAACACAACGTTCTTCATGCCTAAAATATTATCGTAGCTATACAAATGTGGCTAACCTGAAATGGTAGTAAGGCACATTGCTAAAAAAAAAAAAGTATCGTACTCGTATTTTCCAGTCTTATCAACCCAAAACCCACACTTGTAGTCTCATGGTCTGGGGTGTTATGCTCGTTTGGACTGGATTACAGTTGATGAGGTATAGCCTATATATATATATATATATATATTTAGATAAAGAATGGTACGAAGTTATATATATAACTTCGTACTTGATAGTTTCATTGAGCAGTTGACACAAAGACTGAAACATTTAAGGAAATACTGTATATTGAAGCAAATAAAAACCAATGTCTTCAACCTCTATACTCTTACCTCATCAACATCTACCAAACTCAAATTCCAGACGATCATCCACACTACAACCCAGACACTACACCGAATATTCTAATAGTATATTATAAATATTTTAAACATACATTAAAATAAATGATAAGGTTCACTGCACATACTCTCTCCATTCTTTATCTAAATATATATATATATATATATATATATATATATATATATATAAGGCTATACCTCATAAACTGTAATCCAGTCCAAACGAGCATAACACCCCAGACCATGAGACTACATAATAAATGATAAGGTTCACTGCACATACTCTCTCCATTCTTTATCTAAATTATACTTACAACACGTAAGATATGTGAAATGAAATTATAGACATGGTTATAGAAATCAAACACTGGTCAACAAAGATTTTGTCCCAGAGCAACTCACTGGTGATCTACACGTATTTTTTCCGCTGATTTAAAAATTTGTTTAAGAATTTTTTTTATCGTCAACACCTCAGAGTACCTATTCGTGGTTACAGATAATAACATTTTTGTTTGAATTTGTTTGTTGATTGTGAAAAGAAACTATAGTTATGGGAAGGAACCTCTGAGATGGATAGAGTTTGATGTGATGTTTCTAAGTCGAGCCATAGTACACTGCTAGTAAACACAAGCGCAGTAGAGCCCGATGTGAGGGTTTAAGTGCATGTGTGGTGTATATAAGATCTGAAAAAAAAAAACACCAATTCATATTAAACACTGTAAGAGAGTGAATTGATGGATGTGAGTATAAAAACAAATATTTTAAAAATAGGATGTCAATTTGTACCAAGAGATTTGGTAAAAATGGGTGATAAGGAAAAGACACGGAGACTGGCTAGTGAAGAATATCTTAAACAGGATATGGGTAGTGCTTTTTTTATTCCAATGTTTGTTTCTTATACATCCTTTAGCTTCTTGGTGGTTGTACTACCTTAACTACTTTATGTAGTTTGCATCTAAATCATGGGCTTTGGTGTAGAAGTTCGTCTTCCGGCCTCTGTAGTACTTCTTTATCATCTTGATCCCAGTCATGGCATGGATGAATACATTATTTGTCCTTGTAATGACACCCATTATCTAACTGAATACGTTGTCTTGGACCACCTCTAGTGGCTGCATATAAATTGTGTCCGATTTTTTTCTTACACTAAGTGTGTCCCTCTTTAAAAATTGTGTTTAACTAATCGCGTCCCTGTTTGAAAAGGTCTTAGTAAGAATTGCGTCCGTGTATTAAAAAAAAAAAAACTTGACTTCAAGAAATAATTCAATAGTGTAAATGCTTATACTTCATGTCCTTAAATGACTCGTTTACATGATTGCTATGGCAAATTAAATTAAACGACGAGAAATTGAGTATTTTAGACGTTAACGTTTATAAAGATGACTACATCCTGTGTTTTTCCTAATAAAAATAATAAAAAAAATCATATTTTTAATAGATTTGCATTTAACACTATTGTCTGCTTTATTCATCTGGTAAATATTTTTAACATACATTTTTGATTAGTTTATTTAATAAAGAAATATTTTAGAACCACAATGACCAAGAAAGACTAAGTGCTTTGTACTTACTGGATATGTAGAGTAGTGTTCTATAAATGATAAAATTTGAGAAAAGCATTAAATAACTTTTTGATATCAAGTGTAAATATAAAGCTTTCTGTAAGTATCATAATGATTTTGTATATCTTCCTTTATATGTATGCACAACCTGTCAGCTCTAATTGCATGTAGTAAACTGACTATTGTGTTTAAATTTTGTGGATTTAACTTTTTGTTAAATATTTAAGTTTCTTAGTTTGAGGGACACATCAAAACTGAAGTGTCCCAGGCCTCCCAAGCTCTAAATACAACCCTAAGTACACTTTCGTCTATTGTTTCAGGAAAAGGCTCTAATGAGGATGCCATAATGAGTACAGAGACACCTCCCAGCCAATCTGGAGGCACCTCGCTATTTGAACAACAAGGTGCTGGTCCTGCCAGAATAGACCACAAGACTTCTGGAGACACGGAAGAGGTATATAGGCTATTCTTTTAGTAAAAAGTTAATTGTGACTTGTATTAAAAATATTTTTAATAAAACATAATCATAAGCTTACTGAGACCATAGTCATATTAATTGAATAGGTTTGCTAGGGAATTGTTTATATATATATATAGTTATAGTTATAGTTATAGAGTATACGATTAGTCTTTCCCCGCTCAAACCTTTAAGATATCCGTGCAACACGAATAAAAACTAGAGGTCTCTAGGAAACAGAAATATTTTGGACCCCATTCCCCCTCTAAAGTAACCAAGGACTGCGAAGAGTACCAGTTGCAGTGATACATATGTATATATATAATTATTATGTGCTACAAAGATATGACGTGATATTTGTAATCATATTTAATATGATTATAATATAATCTAATAAAATTTTAACATAATTCTATAAATAAACAATATTTTTATTTACACTCCTCAAGTCCCAGGAGGATATATATATATATATAATATATATATATATATATATATATCCTTCTGGAATTGGCATATGCACAAAGGCCTCAGTGGCACGTTGTCTAGTTTACAAGTGCCGATAGTATTAGTGTTAAAATATTAACTGGATTTAGTGAGATCTTCCCCAAAATGTTTTTTAAGTTTCGCTCCGTACAAATGCATAAATTATTATTATTATTATTATTAGCACCGCGTCTTACTACCCATTCGGGTTATACGCACTTACGCTAATGTGTAATGGTAGGGTGATTCTGAGATGAAATGAAGGACCTACAGTTTAACGTGGAATCCGAACCACGGTGGAGGCCTGGCATTCCCCACATTCACAAGATGTCTTGTCAGAGGTGAAGGAAGGGTTTGGTAATCAGATAAATCTTTGCCGGGACCGAGGATTGAACCCCGGCCGCCAGCATAGAAGTCTGACACCTTACCCCTAGACCACCAGGTCACCAAAATGCATAAAGAATCATTCTTTTGAATTATTTCTTCTTCATTACTATTCTTTTAATATAGAAATATTGATAGTCCGGACGGGTAGTAGGGACTTGAGGAGTGTAAATAAAAATATTGTTTATTTATATAATTATGTTAAAATTATATTATATTATATTATAATCATATTAAATATGATTACAAATATCACGTCATAGATTTGTAACACATAATAATTATATATATATATATATATATATATATATATATATATATATACATATATATACATATATACATATGTATCACTGCAACTGGTACTCTTCACAGTCCTTGGTTACTTTCGAGGGGGAATGGGGTCCAAAATATTTCTGTTTCCTAGAGACCTCTAGTTTTTATTCGTGTTGCACGGATATCTTAAACGTTTGAGCGTTGAAAGACTAATCGTATACTCTATAACTAAAAGAAAAATCAAAAATTATTTAACTAGTATGAAATTAAATATAGAATCGGTTATAGATACATTTTTATTAGAAAATAATCAGTTACGAAATAAATTGAAAGAACAAAAACATGAACTAAAAAAATATATTAATTTGGACACTCCGCCACTTTGATAATTTCCCGAGACGTTGTAAACTACGGTAAGAATGCAATTACTCGCTAACGCGTGCTGGGGCTGGTGGCCAGTATGACAACCCCAAACATGTTGGACACAGAGCCATGGGGTTTCTAAAGCCTCTCTATTTGAAGATGCTCATTTCGATCCATTATCAAAACTCTTTTCATGAAACATTCCTGGCTTAGTAAACAAATGTGTACCAATTCAGACTGTGTTTATCAAAATAGCTTCATTTATCATAACAGTTCTGTAAGTTCAAATAAAGTAAGATTAAATTACTGTATCTCAACATCGCTATATTATTATTTAAATTCTTGCACCGAGTCTTAGCACCCGTCCTGAATACGCACATTTAATTATGCTCGACTGATAGTTATAAATAAGGTATAAGTTAAATAAATGTGTCCTAGTTAGTGTTGAGGCAGAGGAGAAAACTATTTAAGAAATGGCATTCTCAGAGTGCACTGTTAGAGATGAAATAGTCAATCAATTAGTTCATTCTCTTGACGTCCATCATGAATAGTTTTTTAGAAAATAAGCAGCATGAAAATCGATAAAAATAAATAGCTTACTATATTAATTTTCTTTACATATTAGAAACTCCCATCCTTTCAATATTATTATTTATACAACTCTAATTTTATTTTAGCGGTGTGTCTTACTACCTATTCAGGTTATACGCACTTATAGTAATTAGAGGTAATTAGGTAACGATTGAAAACTTCTAATGAGATAACAATTTGTTTGACTATTATTTATATTTCAGAGTAATTGGGTGTCGTCACCCAAGGACACGATATTTCCGGAAACAATTCCTGAGGAAAGTTCCAGTACGGAAGAAGAACATGTGGTAAACAATTTTAAATAAATATTATTTGCTTATCAACTACAATTTGTAAAGTTACTGAAACTTATTACTCTAACATTATGATAGAACTCTAAAAAAAAAGATGAACACTGATAAATTCATTTTGCTATTGCATTTATGGTGCAGTTTTTGCTTTCAGATAAATGACCAAACAATTCCCAATTTTAGATAAAATAAATTCATAAACTGGTTTATTCACACGTGTGTACAAGATTGAAGTAATTTACTTTAGCAATTTTTTGAAATAGTTTCCTTTCCTATGCAGGAATTAAAATGGTCTCAGATGTCGAGTGGGCTCTTGAAGTTTATTTATAATTTAAGTAAGAAACTATTTCGTATATTTTCCCCTAACTTCAGCTATATGTTGAAATATGTTTCCAGTATTAATTAAAAGTATGAATTCGTCTATGATTTCAGGTAGGTTCCTCCAAATTTTGTTTGATGTATGGTAGATATTTGTATTTTTTTTAGTAATAATATCTTGTATTATTAGGAATGATTTCTTGAGATGTTGGTTGGAAGATTCAGTTCCGCTTTCAAGCAGATACAAAAGTGATTTTCCCTAATCAGAACAATTTCTGAAAAGTATCCACTGATAATTTAAAGCACTTAAATCTTAATTCTTCAGGAAGGATTATTACTGTCCAAAATATTATTTAAATATAATTATAGTGATGTTCTTAGTAGTCTTATATTAAGCTGCTAGATCAACGACTTGATGCTCGTGGGTTCAAACCCAGATGAAACCAATATATTTAAATCGAGTGATGAAAACCCTAAGCTCAACTTCTTTCAAAGGGAAAGTAAAACCTCCAATCCCATGTTGGTTGTGGCATGTAAAAGATTCCTAGAATGTATGTCAGATACCTTTCCGGTTAAAATATGTACGCTCTTTCTCGATCGTATAAATTAATTTTGGAAATCAACGAAAAGCTACCGCACTTTTACGACTTCCCTGGGATGTGTTATTTCTCCAAGTGGTGTGGGCGGCAACACTAACCAAACGAAGTACGAGTGCGTGCACTGCTCAGAATGAATGGGGAAACACATCAGGACTCAACTTTGAGTTGTAACCTAATCACTTTTAAATACATAGTAATACTTACTTACTCACTCTCTATCATCAGGAGCTCGAAAGCTCATTGTCACACTTATAAAAGTACGCCACCTATCTCGATCTTGAGCTAGTTCTATCCAATCCACCTCATCACACCATATCCTTATCTTGAACTAGTTCTATCCAGTCCACCTCATTGTACCCTATACTTTTTTCAGATTCATTCAAAAGTTATCTTTGCATCTGCATATAGGTCTTCCCAATAGTGTTTTCCAATTGGTTTAGATTCTCCCATTCACGCTACATATCCTGCCCGCCTTAAACTAAGAGACTTGATTAACTTAAAGTTGTTATGAAATGAGTACAATACATGTAACTCCATATTATGTAACCTCATACACTCCTGACTATTTTCATCACATTTGGAAAAATATCCAAAGGCACTTTATTTTCGAACACCCTACATTTTTCTCCTCGTGTGAGGGAAGAGACAAATATAGTTCAGAATCATAGAGAACAAGAAGTGAAAGCATTGTTTTGTATTTTCTGAGTTTTACATCCCTTGAAAGCAGGGGAAAAGCTATCAACGGTACTTATAATATGATAAATTAATGCTTGCCTTTAATTTACTCAATGAAGACTAGTGGCTGTATTTATAGTCTAGGCTCGGAAGTCAACAAATATTCCAGTGTTCTAATAACAAACAAATAATATAAAATGGGGAACTGGTGAACGTGCGAATCTCGACTATCTTATATGTACAGAACTAAGTGTTGAGGATAGTATAGTAGATATGATAAAGAATTACCGAGAAGTCATACATTTAGTGAGCTACAAAGTGTCTAGAAACTATGTACAGTACATTTCGTCTACCGTGTAAGGTAGAAAGCTCACCTTACGTTATTCCAATATGGCTGAGCTTGGTCTATAGTATCATTGTGTAATCTATCAAAATACCTTTCAGGATAAATGGAGTATACAAAGTATAATGCGGGTAATGAGTTGTTATTTAGAATCGGTTGACATGTTTGTATTTAGCAATAGTACCAACAAAGCTATTATAATTTAGCTTACATACAGCCAGAGGCAGCATTGAGGTAAGCCCTTTATCAAACTCGTATCCAATTACCCAAAAAATATAAACTATAATGTTGAAGAGCAATTAAACATGACATTTTCAAACCAATGTACTGTGTGTACATTGAAAGACAACTAAGAATACTTAGACTAAAGTTCTAAAATATTCGAAAAAAGAACTTCCAAAAAGTCGAGTTTATAATGCTACCTCATTGTCAGCAAATTTAGAAGAAAATTGATTGATGTGTTACGTCCATTGCTATTGATGAATTTTATTTATTAGTTTGATGTATTTGAAAATGTTAGACACTATTATAAAAGAGTAAGACAGTCAAAAATCGTGTCGCTTTCCACTAAATATTGTTTACATCCCAATGTACTCCTGTTTATTCTTTTGCAGTAAAGCTTAAAGTCTTAAAACATATAAAAACTTGATCAAAGGTATTTATTTTTTAAATTATACCAACAATAAATTTACTGTTCTCTCAATCTAATGTTTTGATTTCCAAAATGGCTTTATATTTTGATAGGTGATATTTCGTCTACCCTCATTCCCAGAAACGGACTCAATCAAAGAAGCGTCCATTTACACAGTAAGTTAATTCATAAGTTTAATTATTAGTATATATTGTCAATTTACTTGTTAAACGAAATTAACAACGTAGGTAATATTGTTACATAACAATATAATTAATCTTATGTTTGATTAATACTATCATAGGATAATTTAATATACATCTTGGACAACATAAAAGGCATTTAATATAACAATTATATTAGGTAATCTAACTTATAAAAACAAATGTATGCATTCAATTTCATATGATAATGCTAAGTTTTACTAAGCGTTTTTTATTTAAAATACGTGACTAAAAGTGTGTATTTAAGGCAGAGACGAGCGTGTTCCACGTGGCCATGGGTCGTAACGCCACAGCCACCAAGTCCACCCTTACCATTGAGCAAGTAACGGCCATCTCTGGCTCTGACACCAAACAGATGAGAGCCAAACCTCCTATACAGAAGATGGGGTGAGTAACAACACAATAAATAATGTATTATTTCTAAAATGGGAATTAACGCTTAAGCAAATACCCTCAAAGTCCTTTTCATGGGAATATGTGATAGGCCATTTTGTGTGTAGTGTTAAATAGCGCTTAGATATGAGTTTTAATAAAAAAAATGTTTATCGCCATATGTTTATAAAAATATACTTTTTTGGCAATAAGTAAATTACCTCTAATTTCAGAGATGGAGAGATGATTCCAAACATACCTCTGGGTAACCATTTGATAACCCTAAATACCAAACCTTAGTCTCAGGGTTGAAAATGAATGGTTTCAGCTCTAGTCCTGTAACAGACAATCGACAGTGAACAAAACAATATTTCATATTCAAGGGATATAAAAACTTTGACATTCATTATCAGCACATAAAATATATTTTTTGACGATCAAAATACTTTCTCTCTCAAGGGGTTCAATAAAGTAAAAAGGAACACGTTGACTCGGCAAAGAGCATAAAATTTCATCGCACAATATCAGCAAAGGTTGTTTATTTAAATTGTTTTGTCGCAACTATTTAGGAGAAAGTTCTTTCCTGTAGTAGCTTGTTGGCCTCTTTCAATTTTTAACTATGTAAACAACATATTAATTTGCCCCTTTTTAAATAAGTTTTAATTTTAGGTTCGTTCATTTAAGGATTAGTTCAATTCCTTTACACAATTAAACTTGTCTACCTTACCAAGAAGTAATTTAGAAAATACTTAACACAAATTTGTCTCTAGTTTTGTAAATTTTGTGAGCCCACACTCTTTTCCCTGCATTGCGTTTAAAATTCTCTAATTTAAGGACTTTTCTGATTAATATTTGTATTGAAATGATTGTGTATCAAGTTAAAAAATTATCAAAAAAAATTGTTTGTCAATAGAATTATATACAATATGTTGTTTTTCTGTGTATATTTTTTATACGATTCTTAGTTTTATATAAAAGAGCCAAAAAAATTAACTACATACGTGTGAGACTTAATTTTACCAAGATGTTTTTCTTTATTATGGCTTAAAAATTAAAATAATGTATGCTTTGTTAATGAGTGAGGGTTGTTGCTGGTCTATGCAGAACCTGTACAAACGGAACCTATGCTTTGTTCTCATCATTTAGTAGAACATTCATTGGTCGAGTAACGATTAAAGCCCATTTTCATTTAAGTTAGAGTCCAATTTGCATAAAAACTCATTTTAGAAAATAACTGTTTTAGTCAGCAGGGATAGTATCTTACATGATTATTAATGTTATTCTTTAGGTATTGATAATATCTAACAAATTGACATCTTTGCTCAAATAGAGAACGGTTAAGCTGGAAAAAATCACAATTTCTGCTTCAACAAGCTCTGCTTACTCTGGAAACATTTCAAGACACGAAACAGTTCTGAAAGAACCAAAACCTCAAAGAACTATCAGAATGTACTCCCGAGTTACGAACAGATTTCCCATTTATTACCGAAACTTTCGAAGAATTTGCAGTCCCACCCCTTCATTCCTATTGGCTGGATGTATTGTCAGATAAGTTGATGATAAATTGTTGGGAGAAAACATAAAAGACCAAAAGCTCGAAGAAAAATCAGAACGATATCCCTGAGGTATGAAGAGAATTTCCTTCGATGAAATAAAAGAGCAATTAATTTGCGGTCCCTCACTCTGAGCCAATCCCAGGATATAAGAGCGAGGAGCTTTGTTTTTCCGGTTTCAAATGTATCAGTTCTTTGTGACAACAATCAGCTTTGGACTCCCAATCAAAATTCAAAACTAAATGACTCAATCAGTAAGAATGCACATACAAAGTCATTAAAGTAGGCAACTCCTGATTTAAAATTATTTGAAATCACCAGTTAAATGAAATGGGTCTTCATGTCGTTGTATTGAATTGTTTCACCGTCCAACAAAAACAAAACAGTTTGAAAACAACCATCGTGAATTTAATCCTTTATCCTCTCAAAAAAAAAGATGACTCAATTTAACAAGGATTTCGTAAAGGTATATGAAAAAAAGCTATTTTTTTCATGTGCCAGTTCACGTATACCTCAGCTTCCAAATGTAAAATGATTCATCAAGTACATTTTTTGAGAAACTAGCAGCTTACACAAACCAAAATGAATACATAGTTATCTTTCATTACAATGCACCGTCTCTTTTACTTATGAGTGGTGAGAGCTTATTTTAAATCTGTAGCTCATTTCCAGACGTGAGATATCACGTCGTTATTTTGTTTTTGTGAAATTTTTATTCTGTAATTGTGATATCGCAATGTAAACAAAACTCTGGGTATTTATAATTCCCCCCCCCCCCCCTTCTCAAAGAATCACCTGTTTATGCATCCCAAAGGGAACTATCCGCTTTGATCAGCAACAACTACAGAAAATAGAGGCTATTATTCCTAATTTGGTTTTCATGTGGAAGATAAGAATAAAAGCTAGACGCCGCATGTATTCTTTATTACAATCTACAGGAATCTCAGATAGGGGATGAAAGGAAACTAGATTAATATGTCGTTGGCCATTCCAGTGGTCTCTAGTGACCCAACGAGCGACCCTCAGGGCTTTTATTCTATCTTTCAAAAATGGACTTAGAAAGAAAACATTTTCAAGAATATCAAGGAACTTTGTACTTGGGTATGATGGACAATTAGTAATGGCTTATTCCTAATGAAGAAAAAAACTTCTCATAAGACAATAAATTAAATGTAAGTTAAGGATCGTAGCATTTTTATGGATTTAATTTGGAGTGGGAAGCGCCAGGTTGAGGTTGGAAGCTCATAGGTTTGAGTTGAGCTTGCCCTCGTGGTAAACTACCTTACCCGGACGGGACAAGAGACTTCCCTTCTCTACCTGGAGGATGTTCCTCGTCCAGTAATTCTGACAGGGTTCCTCCTCGTGGTGGCCCCTGGGCAAAGTCAGGAGTGTCTTACCCGAAGGGTGATTAAATCTCTGTCGAGGCATCTGTGTGGGAATAAATGAGGGGGTAGGTGTCCCACCCCTACTCCCCCCACATTAAGCTATTGGTAGCTATTACCTTCTAGGAAAACTGGACAGGCCACCTCCATAAGGTCTCCACTGGGCAACTTGGGCTGAAAGCCCTCATGAGGGCGATTCCTAGGTTTATGCGTCTTACCTCCTCCAAGGGCCCAAACTAGTTGACATAGGTCAAACCCCTATTGGGGAAGATTCCTATGATCCATATTTGACTCCCAAATGGGGGAACCTAGGCCATACACCTTTCTCAAGGTGATTCTTAGGTTGTGATATCAAAACTCCCCTACGTTTGAGTCCAGTGCATGCGAGAGGAGGAGCCAACTCCACCCGCCAATTGAAGTTTTGTCAAGGCGGTTTTTTTTACAGGTCTCCAAAGATTATTGACACAGGGTCATTGGTTCCTAAACTGTTCACTACTCATGTAATGTGCGTGGCTACGCTCTGAGGACACATCCACAAGGGGCTATAAGAGCCTCGCAAGAAGTCTTTTTAGGCTTTTAAACCAGCTTATTATAAGAAGTTGATAGTGTTATTAATATGGGGCATAATGTATAAAAAAAAAATTATTTTTTCTTAATATTTTCGTAAACATCATGCATAGTTTATTAAAATTAATACAACCATTTTAAATAAAAAGATCTACATCTGATAAATATTATAAGTATCTGTGTATACTGTTGTTGGTGTTGCATAGTATCATGGTTCAACATATATTTATTCTAGAGTGTAAATCTATGCACAACTCAATTATATTTATCCCTCATTTTTTCTACAAATATGTGAATCGAACTTTATCCGCTTTGGGGAGGTCGGCTCTCAACGTGAATTCTGTGTTTGTTCAGTTCCTCGACGGACAAGGAGTCTATAACCAGCAGCAAACAGCAGAATGAAGGTGTGCTCAAGTCCCACCTCTCAGGTCAGATCATGCCAGGTTTCATAGACTTGTGTGCGGCTACCTTCCTCGACGTGGCCGTGCTGCGCTGTCTGTTCGTCTCCCAGTGGCAGGAGGAAGGCGTCTACTGGGCACTGCAGTTCCTCTACCACAGGTAGGGACGTGTCTTTTATTTTCGTTTCCTCAAAATCTTTCTATCGTTCATGGCTATAATAATTTAGCTACACTAATGTAGTAGGGATGAACAAAGTATAATTGGGAAATAATATAACATCATTTGCATAAGATAGAAGGGAATCCTATAGGAAAATACACCTTGCCCCAATTCAAACTCCAACATCACCAATACCCCCAAGTCAGACTAGACGAGATTTACTCTTATTATACGTGTCCAGTGACACGTCTCTTAACACAGCACCACGTCCTACTGCACAAATAGACTATACGTAAATACACACTTGAACTGGGTATGAGGAAAGTATAATCTGGAGGAAATATACTTGTGTGTGTGCAGGTGGAATATAAGAATCAATTTAGGAATGGTAACTACACTTAATGTAACCTGAACGAAAGTGACGCCATATATTATATGCGCAAATTTACCTACAGATGGGCAAAATTATATTTTGGTCGGCTATAGACTTTTGTTTATTAATTTTTATTCAAAGATCCTTTAAAAATATTATAAACACGCACAATAAACTAACATGAATGATATACTTTGGAAATTGAAAACAATAATAATTTCTCTAATTACTTTATATGTTTTTAAGTTCGTCGAGAAGTATAATATTATATGATTTGAAATGAGTTTAACTGTGACTGAGCTTCCAGCATGGAACATAACGCCACACATTTAGATTATATATCCCTTGGTGCGGATTGAACACACTGGTGGGCCCGTAGTTTTCTCAGACGTTGCCTTAGAGACCACGCGAACAACGAAATTGGAACAACTACTTCATCTCTACATAATAGTTTAATTACATGTTGGTAAATGATCTGAAAATACAAGCCACCAAACTTAATAAATTCAATAAATTGTTTGTATTAACCGTATGTAGGATTATAATTATATTCTATTTTCATAACAATTTTTGGTTAAGATGAGTTAAGATTCAATTCAGTCTCTTAATCTGTAATTAATTATTTAAAATAATAATAAAATACCATCATATCTATATGATATCATGACATAGAATAATACGGGATAATCATCATAATCTATTTAACAAATATGTGTATCTATATTTAATCACAGGCTACGAGAGATCAGTGAAGACACATCAAGCCAACAGCAACCCCGGCGTCGTAGTAATTCCCTACCTATTCCCAAAATTGAAGTGTCCATATACCAAAGTCCAGAACTGAAAAAAATGGAGCCCAAGGACTTCATGGAAGTCCCCGAAGTTAAAGACGTGTCCTATTTAACTGGTGAGTACATAATTATATATTCATTTAAACAAGGAGTTCTCCTGTTTGTAGGACCTGAAAACTATTTTAAATTGTAGTGTGTAGGACAACCAATAGAGTTGAAGTTAATAAAGTAGACTATTTTCATTTCAACTTAACCTTTCCTATTATTCAGGTTTATATCATTATAATATAAGGAGGAATAATCAGTATAGCATATTATTTTATTTAATATTCAATATAATATAGGAATAAGCAATATATAGTTCCCATTTGGATGATTTTAATATTAAAGAATAGATATAGTCGATTTTGAGATAACAACTACTCCAGAATTGGTCTAGAATCGTTTCCTTGCAGTAGTTAACAAATGTCTGATACTTCATCCTCAAATAAAACCCTCATACTAGCAATTGTTTAGAATCTACTATATCTAGCTAACATATAAGACACATTCTCTATAAACTTTATATAATTGTTAAAAAATATCAGTATACAAAATTAAAGTCAAATAAAATGCTAACATCATAATTCATGATAATATAAAGAGGTTTGAATATATTATAATGTAGTTATTATTAAAAGAGTTGAATATAAGGATTTATATGCAAGGCCATAGCCAGCCAATAATTTCAAGGGGATGGGGCACATCTCCCAATTACCGGAAGCTAGAAAAGCATTATGAATGATATACCGTTCTATAAGCTATCTTAAGTGTTTTTATGGCAACATTACCCACTAGCTGCCAAAGGCTAGGAAAGTTCTAAATTTTAAACACCTCTAGAGGCTATCTGAGTGTTTTATTTTTGCAACATAAAACCATACTAGACGAAGCCTAGGGAAATTCTAAATACTAAACACCTCTAGGAGTTATCTAAAGTATTATTATAGTAACATAACCCCCTATTTGCCAAAGGCTAGGGAAATTTATAAATATTAAACACCTCTAGAAGCTATTGGAAGTGTTTTTATGGCAACATAGCCCCCTATTTGCAGTAGGCTAAGACAAATTCTATTTAATAAACACCTCTAGAAGTTATCTGAAATGTTTTTTATAGCAACATAACCCCTTAACTGCCTAAGGCTAGGAAAACTTATAAATATCAAACACCATAAGAAGCTATCTGAAGTGTTTTTATGGCACCATAGCCCCTAACTACTGATGGGTAGGAACATTTTTAGAGATTAATAACCTCTAGAAGCTATATGAAGTGTTATTTATGGCAACATAGCCCTCTAACAACTGAGGGCTAGAAAAACGTCTAGATATTAAATAACTATAAAAGTTATCTGAAGTGTTTTTTATGACAGAATAACTACCTAACTGCCAAAGACTAGGAAAATTTATGAATATTAAATACCTCTAGAAGCTCTCTGAGGTGCTTTTTATAGTAAAAAAGCCCCCTAATTTGTACTTGTATCTTAATTTTGATATTTTTTGAACCATAAATAAAGCCATATATATTTGGTTCATAAAATTTCGGGGGATTTGAACCCCCAAAAACCCTTCATTGTACATTACATAATCAGTTGTCTGATCTGAAGACGTTATGCAATAATAAGTATCATGTGACTACTAATTTAGTGTAAGAGTCAACATTTGATTACTAAGAGAAAGTCCACGTTTATTTGGACGTCAGAGCTTAAGGAGAGCTTTAGTGGCAAGGTAAGACCATGCATTATGACCACATTAACAACACAAGACATGATCTATGGGGTTACTCTCACAATAGACTGGACTACCTATGACTGGAAGATTGTATTTCGATCCTAGTCGGATGTACTGAGGGAGATTTTTCCTAAAAGGTTTTCCATTCTTCTTACATGAATATGCTGGTACACTTACTATAAATTAAACCTTCCTAATCCCTAACGAAATAGAAAAATTATAGCCCAAACGGTAAAACTCTTTAAAAATAAAAGTCAAACAACACTCAGACATTTATTGCAAAGAACACTGCTCTTCATGTTAACACAAAGATAAGATTATTGAAATACATTTTAGTTTAATAGTGTTTTTTAAGACCACGTCGCACTACCAGTTTGGATTGTACGCATTTAAAATATTAATTGTGCTGTTAAACAAGACAAACACTCAGGAGAACAAAAAAATCACTTTGTTTTTCTTTATTTAATTGAGAGTCAAGTATAATGTACTACTTATCAAATAGTAGAGGTACCTTAATCTTAGACTTTAAATAATTATACTAAACCAAATAATGGTTTTTAGAACTAAGATAAGAATATCTCAAAAATAAATAAAATAACTTATTACTTTGATTTGATAATGCATTGTCATTTATGCTAAGTATATTAATAATTTTACCTGGAGTTGATTGTTTGGCAAAATTGTAATGTAGTCTATTTTAATATTATTTTGCTATTAGTTATTTAAAAAAGTATATAGAAAGATATTTAATACTATTATAAATTAACTGTTAAAATGGATAAAGTCAAGGCTGATTGGAAATAATTAAACTAGACCAATATTTAATCCCATTTATAGTCATTTCCCAATTGCATGATTACTTCTATAATTTAACCTTGATTTGTATGACACTAATTATTGAAAGCCTTTCTTGAATCTCTCAAAAGCTATGACTTTGTATGCATAAGTCAGTGTTTACTTCTTTAATTACTCTTTAACTATTTGAATGTACTTCTATAATGGTTGAATTATACTCTCTCTGGGCACTAGCTGTGTTTGGATGACAATAGCAACTTTAAACACAGTATTTTTTAACAAATTTGGTTTGGTGTGACCATAGGAAATAATTGAGCTTTTAAAATATTTATATAGTCTAATAATTACTAATTAAAGCATCTGAAAATTATTAAATTAATGTACTATACCCTAATTTTACATATATAATTGTTGATAATTTCACTAACATATTTATATATATATCAATGATGATCACTTGGACAAAGATGCCAGTACTGTTAATGACGATGTAAATAATTTATAAAGAACATTTGAATGTAAAACTAATTTCAATTTACATAAACTTTATCTCATATGGAGATCATTTGTATCTTCAAATCATACTTTTATTGGAAATTTTTATAAACTAGAATCGTTCAAGATTGAACACAAATATAAGTAGATTTAATTTATTTTATATTTTATTAATGCTACATTTTCAAGAGGGCAATAAAGAGAAATTTAAGGTACTACTACAGTTATAATTTAGTGAACGTTCATAAATGTAAAAAGAGAGAAATACTTGTTTAATCTAAACACCTTTATAGTACTTCTTACACATATTATTATTTTAATCATTTAAATACTAATTTATAAATTCAATGAACTTTTCTTTTATTTAGTTATAGTATCTGATTAACAAGAATTTGAGTTTAAATGTTTCTTCTATTTCTTTCTTTCTAAATCAAAGGAAGTAAAATAACATAGTTTTGAATTCTAAGTAACAAAGCCAATATCACTATAACTTTAGTTAAGCCCTTTTCAAGTAACATTTGATTCATAAATCGCAAAATTAAAGTTCACATACCCATTTCTGCGAACTGTAAAAATATTGCACTCTATAAATTATTATAGATTTATTTAGATTTTTGTAAATCAGGTCATTGAAAATCTCTTTAGAAGGAACTTACATTTTTATTTTAGTCAGCTTTTTATGATGTTGTGCAACACGCCATTTTATTAGATTTGACCTGTTTTTCAAGTTTGTTAACATGCAAATTTCTTTATTCTAATTTTTACAAAATTAGTTGGGGGGCAATTGTAACATATTAATCCATAATAACCCACGAATCTGGTTGTATTATTATTTTTGAATTAGTGAAAAGTACATTTAATCAAAGCTTTCACTTTTGCATATATGTGCATTTGATAGTTTTTACTTTTTTTTCCTATCTTTACACACAACCACAGGGGATCTAATAGTAAACACTGATCTAATTTTAAATAAATACATAGTTTAATCCTCTTTTCTATAAATAAAATTAATATTTTTAAGATCAAAACAATGAGAATGCGGATTTAGAGATAATCAAAAATATAAATATAACTTACGCTTTCCATTAAGAGATATTTTTGTTTTTAAAGTAAAATAAAATTCAATGTATTTATTGTTACCTTCAAAACAATAATTTCTCTTATCTGAATTAATGATTAATCCCACATCCAGTCCATTTTAGGGCTCATATAAAAATTATGAATATAGCTGGTAGCATTTTCTTTCCTAGCTGTCACACAACCCAGCAGTATAAGTTTGAATATTCTTGGCAATGAAAAATGAGTGAGACTTCAAGATATGTAAAATTAGTATAGACCATAATCTTATTTCTATCTTAATCTCCTCTAAAATATGGCCTGCAATTTGATTTCCAAAATACTATAGACAAAATATATTGTAAACCAGATTATTGTGTCATTTATATATTTGCCATCTTATATGGTATTGGTTTACAAGGGTTTGTTGTAATTTGATAAATAGTTTTAAATACTCTATAAGTATATAGTGAATCTTTATATTTTTATTCAATTTCAAAAATATTAACACCTCAAATCATATTCCTAAAATATTTAGAGTATATTTACTTTTACTATACCAATAGTCTCAAAAGATTAAGTGATTTAAAAGCTTTGTCATCCCTCAATCTGTGGCCTTTCGTACACTTATTTCTAATTAAGTCTTAAACTGCAAAAAGTTAATATATTTGTCTCACAAAATAAGAGCATATACCTTTATCATAACACTAATAGAAGCAGGGGTAGTATTGGTGTTCTGACCAAGCTACTCATATTGTTATTAAATATTTGTCTTACATAAGATATCAAATGGACTATATTTAATTAGAACTAAGTGTACTGTCTACTATCCTGCTATATGTTTATTTAATTAAAGTGGAACAAATATGACTGTTTGAACAATAAGTTAAGTTTAGATTTATTTTGAAATCATTTTTTTTTACTAATGAATAGTTTTTTTTTCATCTGAAAAAAGTTTGACAACTTTTTTGTCTGATATTAGAAATGTTTTAAAAATTAAGATTTATTTTAAAAGTAAAAAAATTAAGTGCAAAATTTCTGTTAACCTTTGTTAAATTATTAATATATCCCACATCAGTGTTTTGGTACAGTCCTAGTTGTATCACCCGCCATTAATGATTATATGTTGATTCAAATATTATATTCCGCATGTTAAGAGTAATATAAAATAATTTGGATCATTTTACTGGATTTCCTATAATTTTTTATTAATGATTAAATTCTTGTTTTCTAAACTATAAAACATGAAGTATTGTGAAAAAAAACAATTGATTTTATTGATACTGGAATACTCAATACAAAGATTGAGAGAAATCTACTGATTTTCATGTTTTAATCAATAATTTTCTAAATATCAAGTCAATAGATAATAATGTACCATGACTTTTAAATTTACTGTTCACTATTTTGTATTAGTGGATTTTATGTAGCTTTTTAATTGTCTAGAAGGAAAATAATTTAAAATAATTATTTTAAGATTGTGTTTATTTGAAAAATTAACACTTGAAAATCCATTAAAATTGGTTTTATATCACTCTTAAGGTGGTGAAGGTGGTGGTGGTTATGAGATGCTTCATTTTCAAACTTGCTTAATTAAACAAGAACAGTATGGAAGAAAAAATAATATTATTGTTCATAAGAATCATGGAATATATTATGAGCATGTATATTTAAATAATTAATAATTCACTGATTAAAATTAAACAAAATCTAAAATGATTTTTCGTAAATATAATCCTTTCAATGTTTGAATTTTAATGATTTTTAATTTTGTAATAGTATTGCATTACTAAAAATTTGTGATATTTTATCCTTGCCTTTACTTCTTAACTAACTTAAAATAAGCTTCATGTAAGCGTATAAATAGACCTAAAGGGTATTTAAACGTGGTAAAAAAAACTCCATATAAAACCAGTTGCTGCATGAAACATAATCAAGCGTTTCGTTTTACGAGATTCATTTACACATTTAATTTAATAGACAGATAAATTTAAACGGATTTAAAACTTTGTAAAAAATATTAATACTAAAGGAAAATATGTATTAAATTGACGTCTTTAAAATAATATGATACAACAATATCGATTATTTTCTCAGAATTAAATACGTCATCTTTAATCTAAAATAACTGCAAGTTTTTTTTTAATAAGTTATTCTATTTATAGGCAGTAAGCACATTCACTAATACTATTACTTAATCAATTTTTATTTAATAATTTTTATAGTTAAAAATATCTATAATTATTAAAAACAGTTAAAATAAGACAAGTTGGTGAATGAAGCGCGAGTTCACCCCTCACCAAGTTTGTGTTGTGTTGTTTGTAAGAGACTACTCACCCTCGGAACCCAACCCGCAGTTTCTCCTAACCTCGTGAACCACAGGAGTCCTCTCACTTCTTCTTCTGTCGTACTTGTGAACCCAAATCAGTAGATTACTACTTCCTAGTCTTTACGTAATGAGTTACATTACACGTTCGGAAGCTAAGCAACGTGGCTTCAAGTCTTCGTAAGATTATCGATCCACTCGGTCAAGTGACGTTCGTTGTCTGCTCTGCTTGACAACAACTGGCTGAAAGACCTAATCAGATTTAAAAACTGACTCATTCAGTGTCTATCCCTTATAAAAGTGAATGCTCTTTGTGTAGCTGGGCGCAAGCCTACCACGCCGAGTTTCCTGAAGGGATTTGAAAAACATAATTGAATGAAAAGCTCGTTAGTCGAACTAGTGAATTATTTCAATATTATTATTTGAAAAATATGACAATAATCTAAAGTAAGCTTAACAAATCAAAAATTAAATAGGTACTCAGTCAGTGGTTTCCACCAAGCGCTGCAAAGCATTATGGTTCTGAAAATATGTTAACTTAAAAATTGCTAAACCACTATAGTGATTTCTGCTCTTTTTTTTTCGACAAACATGTGAATCTAGCATAACTCTCTCAATTATGTTGACACTCACTCCACCATTGAAGGAGCGTGAAATGTTGGCATTTTGTGAGAACTTTTGTAAAACTGTTCTGAGGAGCGCTTGCATAATTGTGCCATTTATATCTTATTAATATCATTAGTGATGTATATTTACATAATGCTACATACACACATAAACTAAGCTTATAGTTTTTAACTTTACACTGGTTTAAAGGATTCTTAACCAATTAAAAAGTGAGAATACTTGAATTCTGGTGAAAAATCCAGGAACTCCATATAAAGTATCTAGACTGGGGTCTACTGATCATGAGTCAAGACTGTCCCTTTCAGATAAAGCTTTAGTCAAAATATATTGAATCAGATTAAACATAAACAGAGCTAAGATTTCAAAATAATTAAGACATTCCTACTATATGAGGCTATCATTAATGGCTTATGGCATAGTATGGGTATAGTATTGATAAGCTATATAGTTCAATACTTTTAAATATCATATATGGCGTCTCTCTGCTTGTTTGAGTGTCCCAGGCTCAGCTTTCGACATTACATTAATATTTGTTATTGGTAAAATTGTGGTTTATCCTTGTGTTCAGAAAGGGAGGTAGGAGTAGGAATTATCAGGGCCTACCGCTGAATATTGGAGAGGCTTAGCGTTAGTTTTAACTCGTGTAGTGAAATAATATATATGTTTAAAATATATTACATTGAATACAGCTCACATTCACCTCGGGTCAGATGTAGTGTTTACAATGCACTATATATTCTTGTATGAGCTAGAGAAAGTTGTTACTTTCATTGATCTGTCTCAGTTTCACTTAATACATACAGTGAATACATAATATAATAATGTTGATTATAAAAACCAACAAGTTTCACATCCCTTGGGAACATTCCACTCACCACCACTTTATTTTTCGAATCAAAGTGGTGAGACCTAGATTATTTATAGTTTAGCATCATTGAGCTCAAATACTCAACTCTAAATAGCAATGAGGTTTCGGTAATTAGACACAGTTGGGCTGTCTTTATTTCACAGTCACTATCAAAAATAAATTGGTATAGTCGGAAGAGAGAAGAATTATTTTCCTGCAAACTAAATTTTATTTAAATTGGGATAATTTCCGGAAAATCTTAAAATGCTAGGGATTAAGCTTAAGTAAAAAATGATGCCCTCCTGAATATATATTAGAAGTAATATGTTTGTCATAAAAAACTTTACTTTTTTTTTTTCAAAAATATGTACACTTACAGCATGTCCCTTGATATGTATTGCATGGGTATTTATTCTACTATAATCTTTCAGAGAATGTTAACCATCCTTGTAAACACTTTCTACTGGTGTCCTTATTATTTATCTTTTATTAATTACGTTTTCTAACCAAACTTGTCATACACATTAATTATATTAAATATACCTCAAGCTTGTGAGATATCATTACATGTTTAAAGTATCGTTCAGGCTAAACAATTTTAAAATTATTATATCAATACTATCTTAAACAAAAAATAAAGATTTGTTTTTATCAAATATAAAGAGAAGAATATATAAACCTCCCAAAAACTTTCTCTTCGCTTATTATAAAATAAATTATTTTATATAAAGCAATGCCAACACCATTAGTATAATCATAAACAATTTAATGAGGAAAATTTAACAACAAAATTATTCTTAATTTCTTATAAAATCGTTTTAAAAAACAAGATAACAATTACAAAAATATTTGTATTATTAATATGTTGATTAATATATTTTAAATAAATGTTTGAATGTTTTTAATGTGAGCTAACTGTATTATCATCAAGATTTTAATATTATTAAGCTATGTCCATGCTATCTTAGAGCCGTTTCACGCCAAACATAAACAATAGCAGGCAAAATATCGGTCTAATGATCTTCATGGAGGTAGATTGGTGGTTTCACAAAAAGCAATTGAGCCTCCCGGCCCGATAACAGTTGCCCATAAGTCATCCAATATTGATGATTTGTGACCTATATTTGCCCATCAGAGATAATTACGTATTAATTACGTATTACGTGGTTATTTACGTATTTATATCCTTTCATTCACACAGGGCAACAATCGCCGGGCAATCTCCCAAGTGGTGCCAACCCCCAAGCTACCTGATGAGTTTTGTTTGTGATACGGGAGACTATCGTTTTATATTTGGTCATCTGGTTATCTATTACTTGTTAATTTCGTCTATGGCTCGATCCTCGGCGTGTCCAGATTTTCTGTGAAGTAATGGGTCAGTCAACTCAGCCTCATGAGGCCAAATGAAGAGCTACTAAAAAAATAACAAATACGGTCTATAAAACTGAGATAATGGATGTATATTTTACTGTGCTGACCGCATACAGCCTATATCTGCAAATTTTCCTTCTACGCAAATTCGGGTATATTACCTTGAAATGATTTCTTACTCATCTCTACCCCATTATAGTAATTGTCACATATGCGTAGAATACGTTTCTTTCCTTCTGGAGAAATATACACGTAAAATAACTTAGAGGAGATGAGGAGAGGAGAAATTAAAGCGATAGTCACCCAATGATTGTTTCCAGGCATAGTTGCCTATTTTAAAACGGCTCTTAATAAATATTGTAACAAATTATATATGTTTGGTAAAAAAGAATTGTGAATAAATAAAATGTAAAATAACATGTAAGTCGTCTTTATGCATTATTTAGAATCTCCATACTTTGGCCGCAAAAGACTTGACGAAGAAAGTGGTCATAGCAGAAGGGCAAGTGAGAAAGTGAAGAAACGTATGAAAATGGCGGACCTTAGGGCGTTTGTTGAAACAAAACTCATGTCAAAGTCGGAGAAAACTTTGGAGAAAATTGGGACAGATGAACCAAAAGTTTTGTATGGACAAGTAAGTAGAAATTAAAAATAGGACTATTTTTTATTTTAAAATAATTATCTGCTTTGGTGGCCGCTTGGTCTAGGGAGTCACTTTCGTAGTAGAATAAGCCGCTGATGTCAGGGGAACCAGAGTTATAACCTCAGTCGGGTTTACTGAAAGTGGCTTTCCCTAAATGGTTTTACATTCCCCATTGTGAGGATTTTCAATAATACCCTAGTTTTTTATTATTATTTATACCATCTCGAAATTTAATTATATTAGTTGTTATTTTGAGATTTTTCTTTTTTTAATATATATTTGTGTGGTGATAGTTATGGCCACCGTGGTAGCACGTTCGTTTTAGTTGCTGTTACCCATGGGTATTAACTATTTAAGGTGGTTCCCTGGTAGCTTACATCTTTGGAAAAACGAAAAATATCTGAAATTTATTATTAGGCCTAAATTAATCTTTGCATTTTATTTTATAACGTAACTTATTTTGCAGTCATTTTCTATCTTTGTTTCCTTTTTTTCGGCTTATTTTAACTTATAACACATTTATTTTATGGGGGTCCTTCTTGATTAGTTAAGTAGTTTACGAACCCACCACACGAGCGTGCTGCTAGGAGAGCATTTCTGCTGCGCAATTCTAGATTGAGAAAGAAGATGAATCTTGTTTTGGTTTTGTTTTCTGGTGGGTAGTTTTTTACGAAGAAGAAGGCCAGAAATATTTTTTGTAATTGTTTTAGGGATCAACATTTTGGTTTTGTTAATTTTAAGAATTTTCACAATTTTGTTTTAGTTTATAAAAGAGCTATAGTGTCGGTTAAGATATTTTTGAGGGAATCTTGCCGCCAATTTCGGACAATTTTTAGGTAGTTCTCGGAAGATGCGTGGCATTGTGGCCCAGGCGGGAGGATTCCTCCAAAAATAGCGCAAGCGGGGTGAAAGCGTAGAAAGTGAGTAAAGGTTCCGTAGAGGATTCCCGGAAATTTTCCACTATGGAAAGAAGAACTTTATAGTACTATTGATTATTTACCTAAATAAATAAAACAAACACGGGCAAGTGTGCATCAATTTGGTCAGAGGTAAAATTCTATCCCGCATAGTCATGTATGTATATATGGTGAGCTTGTTCCACATCTGAGGAGAACAAAGAAAACAAGACTTTTTTTAAATTACATCTGAGTTTCCAAATTTTCCCTTTTAACTCTTTTATTGGTTGATTTCAAGAACTTCAATATATATTATATATATTAAATGAACTAAATCTATTCACAAAACTATTTTCGGCCCTCTAAGGATACGTGGAGTACCAGAACCTGATACTTTTCATCTCGTCGTCGTGGGAGATCTAGTCATCTCGGGAATTAAATTATTATTATTTTTATCACTTTATTTATCCAATAACCACATTTCTGGCAAACTGTATTTTAAAGGAATGTAATACTGTACATAATGTTCTAAGTTGGCTGGTCGACCCGATAGGTAGGGAACGTGTTTTTGTTTTTCATACTGGAAAAGTAAACAGTTTATATAAATCATTTTTCTTTTTTTATTTCAAGCAAATTTTTTCTCCATATTTACAAATCATTATTATGTTTCATTTGTTGTTTTTTGCAAGTGCCTGTACAATACTAATACCATATAAGTAGGCCTACATTTTTTTCTATAATAGTTTATAGTTATGTTCAATTTTGGAAGGGTATTGTATGTTTTTCTCGTGCTCTACCGCTCAGCCCTAGCCGAAGTATGTATAGGTGTGTGTACTAACCAAATGAACAACTCCATCTGTTTACCAACGCCATTCAAAAATGGTTGCCCTATGTTTCTATTCATATAATTATGTCAAAAGGGATTTTACACAATGATAGATATTAAAACGAAGCAGTGAAATCGTTTCCGAATCGACGTATGCATGCAAATAGCATTAAGTAATACAATTGAAATCAAATTAGGCCGATTAGTGGAAAGTGTTCAACAGTAGAGATAGGTCCCATGAAACACAATTATGTAAGTTAATTTCTGTTTTTTTTATTATTATAATCAGTAAATAAAGCCACTATTTTAGAGTAAATCTTAATGATTAATACGTTAGTAAAAGCTAGGGGGTGAACAACATATTTTAGGATATCTAGGGGGTCACGAGTAATAAAAGGTTAAGAACCACTGACTTAAACTATTCAAGCTGGCGAAGATTATTTCGATGTGCTTCCTCATCCAAACGGAGTAGCGCACGCACTCATATCTTCGGCTTGCGAGTGTCGCCCGCTCCATCTAGGAGCAAGCACGTGTATTAGGGAGGTCGTGAATAGCTGTGGTCATTTCCCACTGCTCTCTGCATTGAGGTTATATGAGCGGGCGGTAAGGTGTCTGAACATTATTTCGTAAAGATAATTCATATCACCATTGACTAACATGGTACAAACAGATTTATGCCTATTTGCCCACTGAATTATGTTTTTTTCTGTGTTTTATACATGTTTAGATTACAAGAATACATGATAATTATTATAATGGGGTAGATATGAGGAAGGAAGTATTTTAGAGGTAATCTACCCGCATTTGCATGGAAAAAGAGTGGGAAACCATTTAGGAAAAACCACTCTCAGTAAACGATACTAGGATTCGAGCCTTGATCTCTCCGTTTTAAACCGGCCAATGAAACACAAGAATGATGGCCTGTATCGTTCTACCACTGAAGAAGGTCTAAGAAATGTTGTGTTAAAGATTTTTACATTTGGTAAGAATCCTTCAACTTCTGTTGGGTTTGGGGCCATGAATTTGCAGTCTTTCAGGCTATAAATTTACCCCAAGACCATATATGTCGACTACTGTTAGGGTAGGAATAAATGACGAAGGTAGGATAAATAAAAGATAATATATCCACATATCTATAAGCATCACAAATGCTACATCCTATTATAATTCAAACCAAAACAGTTCCACCATCATCCTTAAAAATCAACCCTGCCCCTATAAACAAAGTTTGCACACTATCAAAGAGACTAGCCCTGCTTCTTTCACCAGCGTCAGGCACATTATCCATGCAGCCAGCCAGCCCTTTCGTTCATAGAAAAGTAAGGCTATAATTTTTGCAGGAGTATCACCGTAGTCTTGATACCGGCGAAGAGCACCTTTCGCGGCCAAGCTCAGCCTTCGCCAAAATCTTCGAGACTAAATCAGAGCAGGACAAGATTAAACACCCAAGTAACCTCGTAAAGGGGAAAAGTATGCCTAGTCTCAGGTAAGATCAAATTATAGCTCGCTCGCTCTTTAGTGGCCTGTATGGTTCATGTAATGTAATTCTTCGTTACTTTCATAGTGTTACTGGTGTTCGTAATATTTATTACCCGCCTCTTTTCGCATGGAAATGGACTAGTTTTAACATACTACTCTTTATATTATTTTATTATAACACGTCAATGTAAATTTGGAGTTTTATTTATTTAACTCGAAACATAAACAGTCATATAAACACTTATTGATATGATATTAACGACACAATACAAGGACATGATTGTTTTTATGAAAAGGGACATTTTGGTTAAAACAGCCTTACGGAATTTGGTATTACTAATTTTATATTAATATAGTACTTATATAACATACATTCCCCTTAATTATTGTATGTAAAATAAATTAAGGCTAGTTTGGTAGATAACAAATTTAATTAATTTTTTATATCATAATATTGTCTCCCAAATACTTTGCAGATTAGTTTTGTTAGGCTTTTATTTTTATATGAATATAATTTCTATTCTATTCTAATACGTGTAATGCTACCTTTGAACCGCTCAATAAAATTCAGCTAGTAAAAGTCAACACAACTAATGAAAACTTATCATGTACCTATATTATTTTAATAAATAATTTACAATGTGTATTATTTGATTTTTTTCAAGCAAGTACAATATATATATATATAAATTCAATCACATTGATCTCATATTTAATCATTAAGCATTCACATCTATCAGTTAAATAATAAATTATATTTGAATTTTGAAAGACGTAACCAAATAAATTTATGGAGGAATATCCACAAGTCATGAGGTTCTTTTCATAGAAATATTATGTGTCATTAAATATGTCACGGTAAGCTTCGTGAGATTAAAATGGAACTGTTAATGTTTTAAACGTTATAGTTGTTAAGTAAATATCACTTAGTTTAAATATCTATGTTTTTTTAATCATATCTCAGGTATGGAATACTAGTTAATGTCATAATAAAAAGAAATTATAAAATGAAAAACTATAATAGATAAATTCTCTAAGAACTCAAATAAAGTCTAACGCGAATTAAAATAAATCCTACAAACAATTAAAATAAATTCTACTAGGAGATTAAAATAAATGATTCTAAGGTTTGAAATGTTCTATGGGCTAAAACTTAGTCAATTATTTTTATAAATGTTCCAAAATTTTAACTCATTATATTTTCATAAAAATTCTTTAATTATTTTATAATTTAAATACCCACTACGCATTAAAAAATAGTTTGGAGTTTGAATTCTTAATTGGTTAAGTTTATACTTCAACATTAAGACGTTAAAAATTAGGCCTATTTATCATCATTAAAAATACCAAATATAATTTTATGGGTGTATTAACTGTTATTCGGTTGTATGGGTGTTATTAAATCTACTATAAAATCTAGGGCTATATAATATAGCTAGATTTAAAGATAAGATGCATTGCAATTATGTAGTTAAAAAAGGGAGTGAATACTAAGAGGCAAAATAGTATGAATAATTTACTTTTATTCTAACCATTGAATGGAATATGGGAACAAAAATAAACCCAGCAGAATTAACAACGAAGAAAACTTATATCTGCTGTTTAAACATATCTCAAAATAATGCAATGTGCGAGTTTATTGAATCTGAACTTATCTTGCCTTAATTTGTAAGTTCATTTTCTTACATATAAGAACATAATGTTTTATTGTAATTAGAAGCTAGACTTCAAGAAATTGTAAAACGCATCTTGAAGGAAAAGACCATATTGTAGTCCGTCAACAAAGTTTACATACTTTCTTATATATTCCATTATATATTATGACAAATATTCACAAATATCAGTCAAAATAAAATTATCTTCAAATCAACATTACCTATCATGTAAGACATTGCACAGATACCCATTTTGAACGCCCTGTTATAGTTGTTTCCTTGTAAAACAAGTATATAGTCTTTAATATAACACACACCAGATATTCATTATAAAAAAAAATTGGTACTTTGTTTGAAAATTTGTAATTATAAAATAATATACATTATTTAACTGACATTTTCCCTTCAAAAAAATTATACAGTGTTATTTTTCACGGCAAACACCCCCCAGATATATTATTAACAAAATTTGTTGAACCATATTTAATAAATTTAAAAAAATCAATTATCAGTAATTTATTCTTAAACATAATATCCTGAAAAACAAGAATTAGTTTTTTTTGTCATGTAAAACCCTCCCCAGATTTTTCATTATAATCAAAATTGCTTTAACCATTTACAAATATTTTTAATTTTCACTACTACATAAACATAAGTAATATTCCATTTATTTAAGGGTTGAAATCAAAATCCTAAAATCACCCTGACGTATACACAACCTTAATATTTAGTTTAATTAAAATACAATAAACCATTTCGGCTGTAGCCTCTGGGACAACCAGACATCGAAACAAACTAGATTGTAGGTTTCCCTTTTGCTTCCGGAGCAAATAAAACGTCAAGATTTGTCCTATATTGAAATAGTTGATGTTTATGATTACAAATGAGAAAATATAGAATAAAACACTTAACTGTAGATTGACAATATTCAAGATAGTAAAACCAAAAGGTCAATTACGTATGTATAGGACCTCAAGTGAACAATTTTGTTTAAGTCGGAAATATTAAAAAGCTTAAACATCATTCATGGGAGCAGCTATAAATAAAAAATTTAAATGTATAAGTTACGTTCTTCATTGCTAATAATATTTCACATATTGTTTTATACAAATGAACTTTGGTATTAGGTTTTAATCCAAGGATGATTTTCGTATTTTTCAGATTCTTCCCAAAGAAAAATGTAATCTATCTTTATATCTTAAATGTTTAAATATATTTAATTCTCAAGATTGCGGCATGTTTAAGAATTATATGTGGCTATTTGCTTTGTTTATTCTTTTCCATATTTTATAAATAATTTGAGCATTTAAAAAAAATTGAAAAAAGATAGTTATACAAAGAAAAATTTCTAATCATATATTTTTTAATTTGTTTATTAATGAAAATTATAAGCTGGTATTATTTTAACTATTTTTATCAAAACAAAAGGATTATGTTATAAGAATATTTAGCGTAGAAAGGCTATTTTTCGCAAAATCTATTACTATTTCAGTTATTAACTTATACATTATGTGTTCGATAACAATGGGGACTAATAAAGTATACATTTACACCAAACTATTTAATATTGCTAGTAATTTGTGAATATTCCCCTATTAATTAGTACCACCTCTTCACTTTGGCGCACATTGTATCCAAATTTCATGCCCGTTGAGCAAAGTAAGCATATTTAAATTTATTTGTACTGTGATCCGGGTCATCCTCCCCCCCCCCCCCCCCCTTGTCCTCACCTTCACTACGCCCTTTGTCGCCACCCGATGTATTTCAAATTAAATTCAACAATATCTAAAAAATCTAAAAACGCTTATGCCCGACTAACCTTGTTTATAAAGATGCGTGAAAGTCATTGTTGTGTGCCTGGGAGGAGGTAAAATGTTTTTTTTTTTATCACTGAGCTTTACTACCTGTTCAGGTTATACGCAACCGATGTGGCTACCATTTCAAGCGTTTCAAAAATAAATTGAATTGTTCTGTGAATGTAACAAATACTTGGTGGAAATAAACGTTCCTACATTCCCCAGAATAAAAAAAATATTATGAATCTAAATAAAAAAAAATTAAATCGACAATTAGCCGAGGAAAATCATACCCGGGTAGATGATTTACTACACGCTTATATTCAATCTGCACATCGGAGGATGTTTGTCAGTCTTTGAAAGTCGTTAATGTTTATCGTACTACATATTATATGGTACATAGTTATGTATGTTCTTTCTATTCACCAGCCATAGTTTGGAAACTTAGAGATTGGATAGTTAAACATGGATACGCACACCACAATAAATGTGCTGAAAACCAACCCTTGTTTCCTTTATGTACGTTTGGGTGTTCTCCCGGATGATCAACTCCCAACAAGAGTAACTTACCATACTGCCATTTTCATCACAACGCACCCACACACCAAGCCTGGTTAGAATCGCTATTTATATTGACAAGAATGGCATGGGAGATTACGTTGATATGTATGCTCAATTTCCATTCTAAAGTCAAAATTAGTATTTACATGAAAAATTTTCTTCGCGATGATCAAACAACATAATCCAACTTCAAGGAGTAGTTTCAGACTTATACGGCCATTACGGTCTCGTGTAACTTTTTGTCATGTCCAAAAAATCAGATGAAAACAGTTCTGGCCCTATTTACCATCACCAATCATACAGCCAATGAGCCAAGAGTGTTGAGGGACTACAACACTGGTTTTAATACGTATGTGTGCTGCCATCTCACACGAGGATGTGTTTAATCAGTGCACGCTATGGCTCCCCTTTCCACTTGCGGTGGCTATAAAATAACGTAAAGACGTCAATTCATGAGTGATGTTAGTAACTGTTATTCTGTTAGCAGTATAAGTAGCGATTGCTCTCCTGAAGAATCTTGTCCACATCATTATGGAATGTCAACGAATACCATAAGAGGCTTGCACATGCAAAGCAAAGCCGACGAGACCTTTCCTCATAACTAGTATTTCAAACCGACTCTTTCCGCTAAATGAAGTTGGCACCAAACGGGTCATTGCTGGCATGAGTATAGAGAAAAAATTAGTGCTCTTTATCCATCTAGACTCTAGAGAAATGTGGCAGGAATTGTGTTGTGGTTAGTCGTACATAGTGGCAAGAACTAAGCGAACACATGTCAATCATATCAAAGTTTATAAACAAAAACAACCTTCTCAGAAGAAAATCATTAATGATCACAATGTATCGCTGAGATTCATTTGCGTTAACCGCGTTTGCCCCAGGCTAGGTGCGTCTCTGCGAAGTGTGGGACCTCCTCGACGTCACTGTAAACCAGAGGACGATGTGTTTAACACCAGTCTTTATAATGCCATGATTTGATTGATACACTCGTCGTGGCTCTATGCGACACGCTCATAGAGACCGAGGACATCGATGATATCCAGCAGCATATGTTGGAAACGTACATTAGAAGCCTGGGTCTGAATAATGCTAAGTAGGCCTACTATACACGTCAAACCATCGGTTTGAACTATTATATGGGGTATTGGGAGCTGAAAACAATTTTCAATTTTACAAACGCATCTACGATACGTTATATGGAAGCCGATGAACGATTATACGCATATTTGAAATAATATTTAGTATTTTTGTATGTCTATAAATATTTAACATATCTCAAGCTTGTTATTATTGATGATGCCATCACCCATCCTGATTAATGTTCAAAGTCGGAAGCTGATCTTGATGCTTTCACAACTTTGTCAAACCAGTTAGGAGACTATCCCATTTACCTTCTATATGAGTAAACATGTTCAAAGTCATAAATCAAGGCCAAACCAGATACCTTGGAAACTATTCAGACCCAACCCAAAATCCTTCCATGGGGCCATAAAGGCCCCAGAACTATGTAGTAGGTCACAATTTTTAACCAAAAATTCGACGGCTTTCATCTGGAAATAACCATGGAAATAACCTAATGCTCTTTTATGTGCGTATAAAGCAGAGGCCAATAAAACCATTAACCTCGGTACCATCATGACATTGGACCACCCAATAGATAACTTAATCTACTACACTTGGCTTCGAGCTGATGGCGAACTTATAACGGTGCGTGTTTGCAATAGAATGAAAGTAGTGATGCTTCAAAAACAAACTTTTACGAGAGCCCAAAAGAGAATAGAATTTGGGAAACCTTAAAACACCCAGTTAAGTATTCCTTAAAGTGGACAATTAAGTAGGGAGAAATGAAACAGCTAAACATTTGTGGTATATTTAATTAATTATACCATCACTTTTCAAAGAATACATAATGTTTAAGACATGTATACTTTCAAACCAACTTAAAGGTTTATTCAACGTTGGTGAATAGTAGTCTTAGATTCAGCTATGTCCTAGGGCTACCTCAGGTATTATCATGGAGGGTTATTATAACAGTAAAGCATTTGTAGCATATGTAATTTATAGTAACTGTGCACGTTTAAAAAATAATATAATGTTTAAATAAAATAATGATGTTATATATTGTTCAAACATTAACCATCCAGATATGTGAAAACTGAGAAATCTTATACCAGTGAACTGAGTATTCACTATTAACCATTGAGTATAGTCACAACGTCGGTGGATGACCTGGGCGTGGTTATGACATTCACTCTTGTTGTTGTTGGCATTTTTTTTTTCCACCTCCAGGCATCGCCGGCTATCACGGGTTTGATATATGAGACGTTGATAAGAACGATGCATTGCTATTGTCATCATCTTTACTCTTCTTTAAAATAAACATGTGGGGACACGTCAGTATTTACGCCCATGTAAATGAATAAAATATTTTTCCTGTTTAGCTCAACCAAGTATTCGTTACTTATCATACCAAACCGGCAAGGCAGAAACACATCGCGCTCACCATTCAGATAGACAGTAACACTTCTTCCGTATTTAGTTCGTATATTTCAACCGATCCAGCGTATAGTTATTATTCATCACTAAATCATTAAGTTCGAATGTAAACACGACGTTGAAAATATAATTGACTTGTTTTAACATGTACTTAACTCATGCACCTTAAGAACACATAAGAATATGAATTAATAATACATAATGATCAAAATTTAAATATTTGATGTCTCATGTATTCATTCTCTCTAGGACTTGGGATGTCTACGTCTAGCTAATCGAAATAGAATGGAGGAAGTAGGGGAATGAAGGAAATAGAGAAAGCGGGAACAATTTAGGGTAATTAAGTTACGTAAACACGTTTACTGGGGTGAACGATGAACTAGGTAATTAATTAGCCCCAATGTAGACAATAATGGCGTCAATTTAACCAGCATCATTGTAGTAAGAGGACGTATGATACTAATTTAGGTTATTAATCAAGTATAATATTTGTTTAACTCTTTATCATAAAAAAAACATTATTACCAGAGAAAGTTTGAGGTAGGGGCAGAGGAAAGGGTGGGGGTGGCCTGGCTTACAACAAAAATGTATTTAAATATATTTAATTTGCTAAAATAACACGCCGTCTACTGGCAAGGTCATATTATATATATATTTATGTAAATAATATAACAATATATTTTGTATGTAATAATTTAATCGATGCAGTAGTCTGTTTATGATGTAATAATATTGTGAGATATGGTTAAATATTTCAAAGTGTGTCATTTGTAACTCGTAGTTTTATGGTTACATTACAAAGTACAAATTCTTTAAAAATAATCACATCCATAGAGCATAGTATTTCTATTGATAATTCTAAGAAGCTTACGTTTATTTAAGTGTGTTGGCTTAGGATTATATGTAAGTGTTCATTAAATTAAATAATATCCAGCATTTCTAGCTTTATCTAAGATGTTCAGAAATGGTAAAACATTAATTAATCAACCAAAATACCTTATTAATATACAAAAAGAAAGAATAGTTTAAAATTATTAAATTATGTAATAAGAAATATTTTTAAAGCCTGTCGATCTATTAAAAACAAAAAGTATTTATTAATAATTTCAAAATATATTGTCGTAATATTTTAATAGCTTCCACCAACTCACCATGAGTATTCAACTAAGCGTAGCTTTACTAACTTTTTTAAATATCCTCCTAATTAATTAGTGAAAATGATTGACCATTCACTAAATATGACATACAAATTATTCCTTAAGAAACTAGGAATCTATATTTTAAGATTTAAATATGAATTTTTCATTTACTCTATATATATTATATGTTAAACTATTAGATAAATAATTTACATAATTTTTTTAACGTATTTATATTGTTTTGAAAGCGTAGATTTCTTATAGTATTCATAATTTATAGATCATGTTTAGATTTTATAATATGACATATGCAATTTGAAAGAGAAAATAAGGAGACATATTTTACCCTCCAAGCTACTCCACTCATGTCTTGCTGTGGACGTGGAATTTATACTTTTCCTTTAGTTCAGTATCCTGCCCGCAAATGTTGTCTCTTTTTCCTTAGTTCTATATAAATTACACCCACTTCTCCATCTTAAATCACTTACATAATTTTTTGATAAAACTAGTGATGGAGTCATTATTTCTGCTATGGGGCAAATTATAATCAGAGATTGTTGCTTCTCATCGTATATATGTGAATGTAAGTAAATGAGAATATCATACATATTTTGCATTTTTAGTAACCATTGTAGATTAATAAACTACCCATGTTTGTTTCTAATAATGTACTTTCATTCAAATTGTAAAAAATGTATTTATAATCTTGATAAAGTCACTATTACTTTGACGATACTGTGGTAGACCTTTCAGGCCAGAGAATTACTTCTTTTAAAGTAGTGACGTCTCACTTATGTCACCTATTGTGCGTTCAGATTGTGTTATTTCTCTTTCTTTCTCTTGCCTCGGTCAGCTGTTTGCTAGATGAGTTGACTGGTGGTGGGTAAGTTTAGTAAATCGAAAGTAATCCGCCTGCTGAAATTGGGGAACTATTGGTATCGCAGTCTTGCGATCACACACATATTATAGCTTAGTGTTTTATTTACAAGGACTTTATATAAATTCACTAAGCAACAAAAATACATACATAGATGCATGTATTTTCAATATCATCGATAGTAATTACTACTAATATGTACAATATTATCAATAGTAGTAATTACTATCGATAATATTTAAAATATATGTACCATTATTGTGATATAGATTACCAAATGTTTCAAAGAGGTCATAATAACAATCTATACCTTATTAAAATACTTAACCTAATGTGACCAAACATAGTTGATAGAAAGCGTTTATTTACTTCAAAATATATTGTGATTTCAAAATTGTTTTTTCATTTGTGTTTTATTCAACTCTATATTCTATCATATTTTTCTATATTCAAGGCCACTTTATCCACTAGGCCAACCATGCACTGTGCCTAGGACCTACGAACCTCTTTGAGCCCAACAATTCTTCACTTGAAAAAATGCCGTGTACAAAAAAAAATCCCAAAATTGAAAAGAGCAAATCTTAATTTAGAATATTTATTTTGGTATGTGAATAATAAAAACAATAATTTAAGTCATCGCATTTCTCAACAGACTCACTGATACAATCAAAGACACAGTAGTGTAGGTCTAGTATAGAGGTTGGCAAACTTTTCTCCCCAAGGGGGCCACATTTGACAAAAATCTAATTTTACTAAATGATTAACTTTATTTTCACACAAAAATACATTTATTAGTCGTATAGCTACCGTAAGTACTGTACCCACAAACTTATTCTTATACATATTTAACATTATAGGCGAGCTTTCTCATTTTTTCACATCAAAATTTCGCACTTATTATGTATTTAATTGGTCATTTTTGTTAATGAAATATAGAAAATCTTTAACTTATGTGAGGGCTACACAAATTGACGTTGTGGGCTGCAGTTTGCCCACGGCTGGTCTGGTAGAAACTCGATTGAAAGCTCTTTAATTATTATTATTATTATTATTAGCACCACGTTTTACTACCCGTTCGGGTTATACGCACTTACGCTAATGTGAAATGGTAGGGTGATTGTGAGATGAAATGGAGGACCTACAGTTTAACGTGGAATCCAAACCACGGTGGAGGGCTGGCATTCCCCACATTCACAAGATGTCTTGTCAGAGGTGAAGGAAGGGTTTGGTAATCAGATAAATTTGTGCCGGGACCGGGGATTGAACCCCGGACCCCAGCACAGAAGTCCGACACCTTACCCCTAGACCACCAGGTCACCCAAAGCTCTTTAATCGTCCGCATATTTTTTACCTCACTTTCTCCCGCATACAACAATGTATTTTCCAACAAATATTACAGTATGTATGACACTACCACACAGCTATTATTTTATTTAACATAAAAACGATTTAAAAAAGAATATTGGAAATTATTTCCAGTGCTATGTTGATATGCTTACAACCTTATGCGTAGTTACATTACACGTATCGCGAACCATTGTCAGAACTGGGATTTTGTGTCAGTAGAGGTTCAGAGGCTATCACAATGCATTACAATTTGAGAGTAATTTCAAGATTAATAAATTAATAACTTTTTGTGCGTGCAAATGATGAAATTAGCGTAAAAATTAGTAAAATTATCGGACACAAATTCTTATAGAAGTAAAAGTACCTAGGGTCTATGAAGTTCTTAAAACGGCCCTGGTTGTATTTGTTGAAACCGTTTATTTAATAAATGTAGCAATTCCCCTAGATAAAAAATTACTTACAACAATCGTTTTCCTATACCTTATATCTTATCATATATATTTTTTTACATTTTTTCCACAAAACAAAATTATCAATACCCAGTTTTTAGACTTTGAAACATGTCAAGAGAAAGTGAACCATTTGAAAAATCGTCAAAAGTTACAAAAGTGCTTCAAAAATGAAATAGTTAAACGCGTCACATAATGATTCCTTTAAATTCACAAGTAATCAAAGCAATAAAACCAAAATTAACTATGTTACAAACTGAAGTTTATCAAAGGAGATTGGAAATTCCAAGAGATGCCTAAGTTTTTGCAGAAATCGTATAGCTTTCTTACCAAATATATTTAAAAAATTAATACATATTTTTAAAGGGCGATACAATAGTTGATTAAAATCTAATTAACGATATTAAGGTTTTATTCCGTATGGATCAATATTAAAAATAAAAGATAAACTCTTTTTAATAAAATTCCCTTATAAGGTTTATTAATTTTCTTGCTTCTCTTGTTGTGTTGATATATTTTGGTCCCATATATTATTTATGTTTAGGAATAATTGTTTTTATTTAAGGTATAACTATATCGTTTGTTAGTTAGGTCCATTGTATAAACCAACCTTGATGACAAATTGTTCAATTGTATTGAGGTGATAACAATGTATTGATTTTCATTAAGTTACTAAATATTTATATTTATCGGTAACAAATACCATGGGAAAACCTCCTTTTATAAGCCCTCAATATTTTGGTATTGAGAGATAAATTACAATGTAAATAACTACTTCAATTTATTTTAAAGTATTATCTGTAGCCTCTGAATTAACACTAATACACATGATCGTGTATGAAAGGGGAAGCCATTTTCTTAAAATTTATTAAGCTATGATAAGGAATCCAACTGTAAATATCTCTAAAATAACAAAGGAAGGGAATTAAGTATAAAAATGCATTAATTAACTTTATTAAATTGGTTTGAATGTCATTAACTGTATATATATATATATATATATATGTATATATATGTATATGTGTATATATATATACATATATATATGTATATGTGTGTATATATAGCATAATTTACTTATCTTTTACATCAACAATTATTACCGAATAAATAAGCTAATAACCCAGAATAATCCAATTTGATTGGAACTAAAAAATATTTTAATATTTTAATATGCTATATTTTACGTATATTTGCCACTTTCTTAATATAAATACATATATAGCCAAAATGAATTGTGTAGGAACTATTCTTATATACCTACGCTACGGCATTAGTATCTCAAAAGTTTATTGCTTCACTTAAAAAGGCACGTCATCTATACCTATCTTAAGCTAGTTTTATCTAGTCAACCTCATTACACCCTATCTCTTTCAGGTCTATTCTATATCATCTTCCCATCTATATCTAAGTCTTCCCAATGGTATCTTCCCTTTGGGTTTGCCCATCATTACCCGTATGCATGTTCTGCCCACCGTAATCTATGAGACTTGTTTATCCTAAAAGTTTCTTGTGATTAGTACAGTGTATGTAACTCATCAATATGTAATCTCCTCCACTCCCCAGTAGCCTAATACCTTTTTGGATCAAATATCTTCCTAATCACTTTGTGTATGTGTGTATGTATGTTTCTATTCCATTAAATGGCCCACGACTTACTAAGATCTAGAAAGTTGAAATTTGGGTAAATTAAAGAAAAGCCATTGAGCAGGCATAAAATATCTTAAGACTGAAATATTTTAGAGTGATGTAAATATCTCCGTCTCCTCTTTTCTTAACCACTTACAATTACTGTAATACTCTATAAACAAGTTTTATTAAATTTTTACGTTTCAGTTATATAATATTCATTACTAACTAACCCAAATATTTAACAAAGATAATATTCCACGTACCAACCAAATGACTGTTATGTTTTGATAAGTTGATTAATATTGTTACTATCTGCTTGTCTTAGAGAAGGTTAAAATACAATTTCATTTAAAATGAATTTCCTTTATTACTATTTTATATTATTGAGATTTAAGGTTTAATAAAATGTTTTAAATAACAATATGTATAGATATTAATAATTATAATGGTGAATTATAATTAAAAATCAGAATATATTTGGTTTAGTTAAAACTCCTTAAGAGCCCATTTCAGAGCGATGTATTTGCTGGTTTGCATGACCAAACTACGTAACCTATACAGCCTCGTAAATATATCGCAGGAACAAGAGACTTGTTTTATTTTGTAAAGTAAGGATGTAAAATTAAGACCTGCTTCTAAACTTTTTAGTTTTTACTTACTTTAATTTTTATCATTTGTGAAAATATGCTTTAATTGACTATTATTGACACAGACTAAAATTTAATAACACAGCGTTTTGACTTTTTATAAAAAGAGTTCTTACTTTTAAATTCCTTAATAACAATTTACTATAAAAATATTTGTAATCCCAATCTTAAGTATCGAGTAATTCGTTATCTACTTAGAAGCTGTATCGCTAAAATCTCGCACCTTATTATTAGGGCTATCTCTGGACGGAACACTGAACTATAGAGGGGTGAAGCCAAGAGTTGGTAAGGCCACTCCCATCTGTTACACCATTCCGGATGACAAACAAAACATTTCCACACCAGTCATCACTAAACAAAACCAGCCCTAACCAAAAGGAGTTTAATTCATTAATGAATTATGTACTTTTCAATAAGCCAAATATTAATTATTGTTTATAATGTGTTTTTATAAACCAAAGTCGAGGTTAAACTGTACTACAATTCGCTTATATAAAGTAGGGGTGCTAAGTATAGAAAAAAATAAAGGATTGTTAATCATTTCAGTGGTCGAATGGTCTAAGGCGTCACTCTTGTGTTAGATTGGCCTGCTGCTTACGGAGAAATAGGGGTTCGAATCTCAGTCGTGTCTATTGAGGGTTGATTTTCCTTAATTTTTTCCCACTCTTCTTTCAAGAGAATGCGGGTAAATTATCTCTAAGATTCTTCCTTTCTCATCCTTACACCATTAGAGTAATTATCATCTAAGCGTACAACCTGAACAGGTAGTAAGACTCTATGATAAAAAAATATTATAAAATAAATTAGTCATTTAACTAATCATACTCAAAAATAATATACCAAGTAAATCCTTAATGCAGCTTGATCCCAGGTAGAGAAAGGAAGAGATTAGTTTAATTAATCGTTCATACTTTGCGTATACAAGCCTTACCAATTTAATAGTCTGCACACATTATTTAGCCATTTTGTAGATTTTATTTTGGTAAGAATCTGAGTGTGCCGTGTATCTGTTATTAGAATTAACTATATTGTGTGGGCCGTTTTTCACACGGGGAATCTTTAAGAAGCTTTATTTTTAATTATAACATAAAATTAACCCAAAGTAAAAGTATCCAAAAGTTTATATATATATTTAAATATTAATTCTTGATTGTTTTAAATGATGTGACTAAACATGAAAAATAGGCACATTGACTAAAACATTATGTCAAAATAACGATTTATTATAATCCAAAAATCTTTGCATAAAAGTGATCATAATAGAAGTAAAACCAAAAGTATACATTATTACTAAACAAAATTTGTAGAAAGAGCATCAAAGTTTAAATCAATCTTAAATGAAATAAGGTGCTTTTATAGATACATATTGGTCCCTATAAATACCGACCATATTTCGATTTTCTAATACACCAAGCAGTTTTTTTTTTCTTATTGATTGTGAAATCTTATACTCCTGGATTTTGGAACCAATTTTCAGTATTTTCTGATCATATGGAGTGGTCTTTGTAACTACTTGCAAGTCTGTCATTTTCCGTCCGCACCATTAAGTGTTTTTTCTATATGATTGGAAATTTAAATCCCCCCCACTCCTAATCCCAGTCCAATTCTCTGACCCCTGTTTTGAAATAAAATAAAAATTCAGACGCTTCTTGTTATTTGGTGTTGTCCCTATACCTGTAAGTAAACATTTCACTTTCATACCAAAAGGGAAATATTATATAACATTAGCTTTGACATTTTTGGAGGTGACGCCCATCTTTCTATTTTCCGATCTTTCATTTTGAAATTTAGTTTGTTCTCATAATGTTTGACGTGTCTCTTATAAAAGGCTGATGAATTTAAATATTTAACCACAATCAAGAGTGGTTTTTAATATAGATTTTGGAAGTCTATCACAAACTACAAATTAGAAATTTTAAATATTTAGTAACTATTTAAGTATTTGGCACTACATTCCTGACAAGTCTTTATCATCGCAACTAAAAGCTTTGTTTTCTGTTCACACACCCCTACCTATTTCCCAGAGTATTAATTTAAAATTAACAGATGTTATTGCTCGGTACAGCTATCTTTCTGATTAATGTTGTTATATAGCATACTGGTAAGTAGTTGTTTCAATTAGTTTTTAAAATGCGGCATCCAACCTCTCCCATTTCGCTGACTACAACTTTAAAATTTAAGTTCCTAGAACTATTTGAATATATAGAGTAGTTCTTCTACAAATTTGCCAAATTGTATTGGTATGCCTAACCAAAAGTGATTTGTATATTTATAGTCTCCACATCCCCATTTCCCGAATAAATATTTTTATATTTCCCGTATATAAACTTTTCTTGCATGGGGTAAAAAGAGCAAAAAATATATAAATTTTAATATATGTGACTATATCAATTTGTTTTTAAAATAAGGTTAAAGAGGGTAAGTGAAACGGGTAAAAGGTTTAAAACAGTTTAAAAGGGTAAATGTGCAGACAGGGCAATAAACCAAAAAAGGATAAAGGGGACAAGAAGGATTTATTTTAGGGTAGAAAGGTTAAAAAGTTATAAAAAGTGCAAAAGGTACAGAAAGAGTAAAAAGGGTAAAAAGTAGATATATTAAAAAACATTATAATATTATACCCCTTTTATCCCATTTACCCTTTTCCTTCCATTTACGTTTTTTGCACTAAATTAGTTTTTTGCCCTTTTAGTCCTTTTTAACGGTTTTACAATTTTTGCCATTTTGGCACTTTTAATCCTTTTAACCTGTTTGTTCTTTTTGCCTTATATAACTTTTTTTGCCCTTTTGGCATTTCTTTTTTCTCTTTATCCAATTTGATCCTTCTTGCCATTTTGGTACTTCTACCCTTTTATCGTTTTACCCCTCTTGTCTATCTACTATTTTAGCAATTTTGCCCTTTTGCTGCTTTTTAAACATTTGCCCTTTTTTTCCTTATCGCCTCATTTTACATTTTTAACTTTTATATCCTATTTGATAATAAATTATTGACTTTTTACATTTTTTTCCCTTATGTCACTTTTAACGTTTATACCCCTTTTACATCTTTTAACCTTTTTGCCCTATCTATATTTTTAATTCTTTTTTAATATTTAGAGTTTTCCCTTTTTTCTTTATAGCCCTTTTAATTATTTTATTCGTTTTTATACTTTAACCTTTTTTATTTAATCTTTTCATCCTTTTCGATTATATTAATTTTTTTTCCCTTTTGGCACATTTTACACCTTTTTACATAAAGTTTTTCATTTTTTCAATCATTAGATCAACATACTAATTTTTCAATATATTGGAGCATCAACTTATCCAGGTGGTCCTGAATAATTGTAATTTATTCTTGGCCTGAATCCGTTTATAAAAAGCTCAATCACAAGCGAAACTTGTCACAAGATTCGAGCTAAACTCTTTGTTAGCCATGCTAAATTGCGAAAATCCATTTTCCACACCAATGGTCTGAAACCAGTCCTGAAATTGCAAGGTTGTTAGAAATTGAACTGAAATATGCACATTGTTTTTTTTTAAACAAGCAAATTGAATATCTTATCACGAAAAAATCTACTCTGATTCTCATTTTAAACCAAATCATGTGTGCCATTTTTAAAAGACTGCAAGGCTATTTGTCATTTTATACAATCCTGATATCCTTTTTAAACACAATCTTTAGATCCCATTTTTTAATTGTTTCAAAATAAACAAATTAATGATCTGTAAACCATCCTTAATTTGGGGGCAAGAGACAAAATAAAAAATTGAATGAAATCCAACACACCGTCTCAGTTATAATTCTTAGGGTGGGCAGACAGAATTGTAAAATCCACTCTCTTGGGTCTAGAATCACATAAAACATAGATTCAGCATAATCTCGAAGCCGAAAATATTCATAATCATTTGATCACAATACGGTTTTTATTTTTAAACAAGTAAAAAGCCACTGCGTTTTATTACAGTTCAGGAATAGAAAAGAGTAAGGTAGAATTCTCCTGAAAAATTTCCCTTATTTGCGTGGAAGAAGAGTGGAAAACCATTTTGAAAAAAAAACTTATACACCCAACTGATATTCGAATATCCCTTCAAAAAACAAAAACAAATAGAAAGCCACTCTACTACACTCAAAGAGGACTATAATTTGGATGAACTTCGAGTCAAAAAGTCGATATCCTTATTAATAAAGTAACATAGATGAAAAAAGAAAATCGTCCGAAAACATCGATGTTATAGAACCAAAACATCGGTATTATTTTTAAACCAATTGAAAGTGTTACTGAAGTGTATTTGTAATAAATGAATATAGAACTGAAATATCAATTTAAAAAAAATTATTAAAAACTAATAATAAAAAATCACTATTTTTAAAACAAACACATAAATATATCGCTGTCTCGGACATCGCTACAAAACATTGATGGTTGTAAATCATCTATGAGGAAAACAACTATATTAAATATCCCTGCTGGACTGGACTATAACCATGTCCCGTTTCCCGTGTCAGGTTGATCCCATCAGTCGATCTCGCTGTAACCTAGCCAACTCTTTAGGTAAAAGGTTACACTAGTTAATGTAGTAATAAAACTATTGATCGAATTTTCTATTTTTATGAGTAGGTATTTTAGCACCGCAACTACAACCCGTACGAGCTATGCACATACGTAGACCTACTAGATTACGCTAACGTGTAAGAGGGAGAGTGGAAAATAATTTGTGATAAACCACGCTAAGTACACCTAACCGGAATCGAGGCGCAACCTCACTGCTTTGACAGATTAATCTATCGCGAGAGTGACGTCTTAAACCATTCAGCCAATTAAGCGGGTATTAATAATTGAAAGTATTTTCATATATCAGCAATTCTTGTAAAATGTTTTCGATATTTAAAACCTTAAAGTAAAAAATTTAATATAAACAGAGTAAATTATTTTTAAATGTGTTAGGTATCTATAAAAAAGAAAAAATGCAACATTTAAACTACTAGCATCCAGAGTGGTTTGAACATTGAAAGTTAAAACTTAGAAGCTTATCAGCATTTAAGATCAAGCTATTTCTCCTTTTCTTTCTTTGCTTGGGAGAGATAACTCATAAATACCTCGCTGGCTACCTTCCTCTTTGAATGTATTTACACATTCAACACCTTCCTTACCTCACTCCGACAAAGGGGAAGAATTAGGGGAAGATTGACATTCAAGGACCCCCACATAACATCATTCACTCATTCCCTAGCAGTTTACAGAATTTAAGCTCCACCCCCAAGAGGATATTATTTTCTTCATAGCTCTCATATTTAGAGTTCAGCTAGTCATGAAATGTGGTCTTAAAATATGAATTCCAATTTTTGTTAAATCAAATTTAAGTAACTATCATATAGTAAGAATAGCCATCTTCGGTGGCCACATGGTCTAATTCACTACTGCCAAATACAGGGAGATCAAGGTTTGATTGTCGGTCGGGTGGTTTTTCTAAAATTAATTTACACTCTCCCTCCAGGGCTAGTCGTGTGGTGCTGATAAATATCTACAGGGAGAGCAAGAGAAAGTTTGAGGATGGGCTGTATCAGGAGAAGAGGAAAAGTTGGGAGAAGTATGTACAGGAGGAGTTACAGAGGTGACCTTGGGGGGTGCCGTTCAAGATAGCCTCCGAGAAATTACGCCCCCCAGCCATGATAACCACGCTATCTAAGGATGATGGGAGTACCACGACCAGCTGGGAAGAGTCTGCGGTTCTTTTAATGGAGACATTGTTGCCAGATGATGACGTGACAGAAGATAATGAAGAGCACCAAATGTTGAGGGAGAGGATGGAGAATGACGAGTATGTAAATGAGGAAGAGGTAGAACCTGTTAGTCGGGCGGAGGTGATCAGGAACATTGCTCTGATGGGTAAGAAAAAGGCGCCTGGTCCGGACGGGATAAAGGTCGAGGTGCTGGAGAAGACGGCTGACCTTATTGCTCCTTTCCTTGCAGGGTTGTTAAACGAATGCCTCGCTCAAGGCAGAATCCCAAACATCTGGAAGTAGAGCGAGGTAATCGTGCTAAGCAAGGGGGAGGATAAAAACCCGCTTATACCGAAGTCATACAGACCCATCTGCCTGTTGAACACCGCAGGGAAATTGCAGGAGAAGATATTGTGTGAAAGATTACTGAGACACAGGACAGTCATGTGCATGCATAAGCAGCAGTATTGCTTCCGAAGAGGCAGGTTGACAGAGGACGCAATCTGCAGAGCAATGGAACTGATTGACTCGGCAAATGATAAATACGTCGTAGGAATATTTGTGGACATCTCAGGCGCTTTTGACAACCTCTGGTGGCCGGCGATGTTTGACAGATTAAGAGAGATTCAGTGTCTGGGGCAACTGTATAGGAGTCTTAAGGACTACTGTCGTAATAGATACTCCACCCTGAGATGTCCAGGAAATAAAGTTCAGAAGCTACTGACGAAGGGATGTCCCAGGGATCGGTATGTGGCCCGATCTTTTGGGATGTCAGCCTGGAACCAGTGTTGTACTTGTTGGAGGGGATGCCAGAGACACAGGGTGTGGTTGCCTTCGCCGACGACCTTCTAATAGTAATAGAAGGGTACTCGAGAAGGAACTTAGAGGAAAAAAGTAACCAGGTGCTTGAAGAATTTGACACCTGGTGTAAAAGTGTCAAGTTAAAAATGGCACCGGCGAAGACGACTTTCATGCTGTTTAAGGGTAGATTGACTAGGGATCCGACCATAAAGTTAGGTACGAAATCTATAAGAAGAAGCCATACGGTCAGATACCTGGGAGTTACCCTAGATGAAAACAGGAACTTCACAGCGCACATGGAGGGAGTGATGGGGAAAACTCTGTCGGTGATGAATAAAATTATAAGCATGGGACAGAGGCGGTTTTATCTGCCTATGCGGATAATAAGGACATACCATCAGATGATCCTTCTCTCCATTGTGAGCTATAGGGCGTGCATCTGGGCTCACAGACTAACCAATGTCGCTCCGGCTAAGGCGATTCAGGGTCTTCAAAGGAACATCTTATTGAGGCTGACGGGAGCCTACCGGACTGTAGCAACGGATGCATTGAGTGTGGCCCTAGGTGTATGGCCGTTGGACCTCCTCATAAGGAAGAAAGCTGTGGCGTACTGGCTAAAAAAGGGAAACTTGGAGAAGGGTAGACTCCTCAGCACACCCGATGTGACAACTTTTGGAGAGGCGGAAATAGTCCTGTTGGAGGAGTGGCAGAGACTTTGGGAGAGAAGTGGGACAGGTAGGAGGACTTATCAATTGTTCCCAAATGGGGTTAAGAGACTAGAGAATAAGCACCTCCAGCCATCTCGGGGTCCTGTCCACTTCATCACGGGGAAGGGACCGTACCCGGCATCTCTAAGGAAGCTGGGATTGATAGAGTCGGGGAATTGTCAATGTGGTGAGGAGGGAACCTCTGAACATGTGGTGCTTGAGTGTGTCATTACACTAGAAGCAAAAAGGAACTACCAGAGAGAGATCCAGGGAAGATTAGTAGGCGAAGTACTGAGGGACCCAATCTATTGGAAATTCTTAGACAAGATTGCACTGGAAGCGTCAGATAGAGCAAATACAGCCTACATAGACAGACTTAAAGAGGCACAGGGACGAATAAGACGGGACGTTGACACTGACAATGACGAAGAAGATGACAGCGACACGGAGGGCGGGACTGACACGGACACTAGTGCGGTCTCAGCGGGGAGTGAGTAGGGAAAAAAGGATTGTTAAAAGGGGATAAGCCATAACAATCCTTGACGGGGGAAAAAAAAATGTGTATGTACTGGGAGGAGCAAGCGCGAGCCCTGGGAACTGGATTCCAGTACGACTGAGTGTCTGAAGGAACACGGGGGATGCCCTTGAGATCCAGAAGACAGTTTTCCAGTCGTATGAACAAAATTTAGTGGAATGATTATGAACTCTGAGGGGTTCCCTGCACCGTATGACCCACCACCTTGGAAACAAGAGAGTTAGGTTATGGTTGATGGGCCCTCAGAGTCAAGATGAAGAAAGGCGGTGCCTGCAGCTCTGGTACCATCTGGGTGATGGTGTTCCCCGGCAGTAATGGGAATAGAATAGTTTAGTAATTTAGCTTAGCTTAGTTAGTAGTTAATATAGATAATTAGGGACGGGGGAACTAGATAGGGGGTAGATTAGGAAATTCAGCTGCCAAGGGTAGAAAGTAGGCGGGGCACCAACTCTGATAGGGCGCCTCCCCAGCTGGTTATTATGGGGATGCCCATTTCTGCTGAGCGCTTGGCGGACTCGGGAGTGAAATCCCGGGCATTGTGAAGGACCTAGCGGGGGAGGGTACCGGGGGCGTAATATACCCGGGGTGGATCAAATTGAGCTAAGGGTAGTTGAATTTCATTTAAGTTAAGAGCCAAAATATGTGTTGTAATGTTAAAAAGGAAATTCATATTAAAATTGTGTAAATTAAGTAAATGTTGTGTGGAAAAACGGCCCGGATTTAAAGATTGTAAGATACCGGGCCTGTAAACACTGAATAAATAAATAAAATCTCCCTCCAGGCAAATGCAAGTACTCTTTCTCTAAATATTACCTTCCTGATCTCTAAAACCATAATAGTAACTACTATTAATGCGCTTAACACAAACGGGAATTAATATAAAAATGAATCTCCTCGAACTGAAATTTGCAATGTATAAATTAATTAAAATAAAATATTTGTCATTTTTAGGACGTTATAAACCCCCAAACACCTAAAGTAGATTTTTAGAAGTTTTTACACATTTAAATTGAGTAAATATACTATGGGTAAATCAATAATTAAGGTTTTAATAGGCACGCTTATACAAATAATGTAAGATATCACTCAGCTAAACATTTGGCATATAAATAAATAACTACCTTTTAATGGTTACCTACTCTTTCTAGTCCCAAATTTGTAAGTCTCTAGTCAGTAAGTACAGTACTGTTGATAATGTTTGTACACCCTACACAATGGACATAGAGAACGAAAATAACGAGACCAAGGTTATACAATGTAGTCCAATTAAAGGATATATTTTATTTATTTTTAACAAAATTGTCTATAGACCAATGATATAGTTAGGGGAAATACCAAAATAGGGCCATGGCTATGTGATGAAATAAAATAAATAATAATAAAAAGCATGAGAGTCTACAGCTGCCAATTTTTTCTGAAATAATAAAAAGTTTAGTAATTGTATTGTGTTCTGTGTAGATCAGATCTGATAAAATACAGTTCACTTTTCAAGTAACATTAGTTTTATTATGTTCTAACGTTTTGATAGATAGGTTCAATATGGAATTGACATTTTTATAGCACCAAATCAAGATTATTTAAGGATTCTAATTGGTATTGTATTGAAGAAAAGCTTTGTTTTGTTTATATTGCTTCAATAATTAAAGAAACAAAGTCAGTAATATTTATATACAATAATTACTAATTATTAGATTAAATACACAAGGTTTTTGCTTATTTCTGTATAAATAAAAAGGGTAGTGGTCGGGGTAAGTTTTTATACTTGGTAATATTATGAAAAATAATTCTCTAACACATATTTTTTTTAGAATACTGGGTTAATAACACAATATAATTATAGATCTTAATTAATAAACATCTGAAAGTTTATTGTCCTAAATATTCAAGGAGAACCTGAACAAACTTATTTATGTCGTATGATTTCTCAAATCATAGTATCTATTAATAAAAACACAAGCAGTAACATGTCTTTACAAATATACACTTATTGGACTTAGCTAACAGAAGGTTCATTGATTAATATGTAGGGTTTATGTGAGAAAACTACCAATAACATATACAATTTTTAAAGAGGACATTTCTCGCTAAGACATTAGTTTATTAAATATAGAGATAATCTTAAAGTGTTTCTGATGTAAATATGATATTTAAATGTAGTGAGAATATTTTTATAATAATTTAACTGAATGTCTGTTTTATTGATTTATATACTCACAATTTAACTTTTTGGAGTTTAATTTATGTTAACCTTTAATACTTACTTGGAACAGCTCCTTCATAGGCGTGAGAACTACTTTCGTATATTTAATACCACAAAACTTCATCTTTTTTTATTGATAATAAGACTTTTTTTATTTCCCATGGTCACCCATTGTTTAAAAATAACAATTTTACTATGTTATTTTAAATAGATTTGGAAAACCTAACTTTTTTTAATGATCACATTGATTTATAGTATCTATTAGATAAAACTCCTTACTAACTCGATAAATATATTTTAAATTAAGTTGGTTGCTTGAAATAGTTGTTCGAATTTGTAGTCAAATCACTACAAAAACTTAACACTTGTCTTGCTCTATTGTAAAGAGCAAAGGTAAAACCAGTCTGGGAATCGCACCACTACAAACCCTCGTGGGAAGATAGCAAGCAATATATGAGCGGTGGAGGCTTCAGCAGAAAAATTTTAAACCATAATTAATGCTTCGACTTAAAAATTAAAAAAATTAGGTTTTTAAAAACATTACACTTATTTTGTAAAATAAAATAAATCATTTAAAATTTAAATCTAGTGTCAGGCAAGAGCATGAATTAATCATAATAATATATCTTCAGGGTGTTATTTTAATATATCAATTAAGATTAAAAAATATATGCATTGTACCACATATCGTTTGATTTTAACAGTTTTATTTTTTTGTTCAGAAAAACATTTTTTGTCACAGAACTAGTCAAAGATTCACTTATTAAAATGATATAAAAGTCCAATTATGTTAAAAATTAATGTGAGCTTTATTCACTAAATATAGTTGTAAAATTTTTTGAAAAACCTGGATTTCAAAAACTAATAACTTTTATACTGTTTGATTAGAGAAAATTATCTTTGTTTTATGAGAAACAATATATTTAGTTGTGAAAATATTCAAAGCAATTATATGGTAATTTATATTATATTTTAGACTTTTCTTAGTACAAGTTTTTCAAGAAAAAGCTGGGTAATTCCCCTTAATCTTATGTGTGATCGCAGTGACTCGCCACCAAATAACATACACAAACATAATAATATGTGCTATGATGTGGTGTGATGTAATGTGTGTTAGCTCTAGTTTCTCTGTTCTTCTTAGCACGATGTAGTAGTTCTTCTATTTATTTCTGTAACCACCTGTGTGCTACCTCTTTTGGTGACCTGAATCAACATCCAGTAATATTAGTGGCAGGTTTTCTTGGTGTGAGAGTAGTGATGTCCATGTTGATATACATTAAACAACCGATGGCTCATGAGTTTAAATTGCATTTTACAGTTAATTTTTAAAGATATAAAATATTGTTTTGATGATTTGTAGTAAACATATTATTTTCTATACATGGCTGAATACACATAATGCTTTGTAGCTGCTTCTCCTGAGTGAAAAGTGTGTACAATTTATGAAATATATTTAAAATAAAATAAAATAGTTTTACAACATATAGTCATGCATTAAAATATTTGTGTTTATGGTATGAACAAAATGTATAGTGATTACTGTTAAAGTGAAATGAATTTAAATACTGAAATATGATAATTGTTTCAAATTCGCAGATATACCTACATTAAAACATATTGTTATCTAGACAGGAAAAAAAGAAATAAAAAAAAATTAATTTGTTCATACTATTAAGATAATATACAGGATTTCCTATCACAAGCCAATACCATTTAAATCTACTTTAAAAAATAAATGTTATATTAAAATAACATACTTATTTGATTATATTAACGTAGATATATCGATGTGTAAAAAGTTGTGATCTTTGGTGTTTTTACTAAAGTGAGCTAATGTTCAGGGGTGCCCACTGGAAGGGGGGGGATCATGGCATATGTTGCACCATCAGAATTTGGGGGGATGGGGGGGATTTTTCGGGTAAAAAATATTTAATAAGAAACTTTTATATTGTCATATATATTGTTTTATACTTAGAATACCTCTAAAAAAGTTTGAGATACATTTTAGTGATTCATGCTATGACAACACTTACACTATTAACGTAGAGTGGGAAATTTATTCCATAACTTTTTTACTGAGCAAGATTCAGCCGGTAGTACTGATTAGTGGTCAGGGTGTCAACCCTACCCATACATAGACGACTGTTAACTTTGACATTTAAGGGTTTTCCGTCCGTCGTGTCAGTCGCCATTCCCATAGGCAGGATAAAGTCGAGATGGTCGAGTCACCAGTTAAATGCAGCTAGCCGTGTTTGTTAAGTGTAGTGACTACAATGAATGAAATATTTCTTTTATTTATACGACATTCAGAGTTTTTCAAAACAAATGTTTTTATAATATTATAGTTATTTTCACTCGCAAAGTGTAAGTAATATCATTTTTATACATGAAATTTGTTTTATAAATATAAACTCTTTGTTTTCCTAGCTGTTCTTATTTTATTAATCTCATCCAAAAAGATCTTTAACTGGATTTAAAAAATACATAATACAGGCATTGATGTAGATTCAGTCGGAAATTTGAGAGTTCAATAAAGTTTATATGGTTAGTTTGATTTTGGGGGAGGTGGGGTAGAGAACATTTTTGGGGGGGATTTGCATGATTGGGCTTGGAGATGATGGGCACCCCTGTTAATGTTCATGTTATTAACAAAATTATTAGATGCTTAAAATTACAAATATGTAATACACATATAATATTTTATTTTATTGTCAGTTTAAATTAAAAATCTTCATTTTTCTAATACATACCACCAACATAAGAAATACATTCGATGGTAAAAGTTTAAGAATACTAACTGAATACTTATTTATAAATTGTGTGTATCTCTGCTAAGTTTTTCTCTGAATCGTAGCATTAAATATTTTAATAGAATTTATTAAATGTGGACAGAGAAATGATAAAAATAAACTCTTTGTACACAAAATAACGCTTTTCAAGTGAATGGAAAAAAGTCTTTTGGAGATCAGGATTTAAGGAGTGGTCCATGTCAAAGGAGGGATAGAGTAGGCTTGTATAAATTTATCGAGAAGTCGTTTAGTAATTTCACGTATTAGAAAAGAAATCTTGTAATATTTGCTAAAAATAATCAGACATTTGTATTGAAATATTATTCTAGATTTTAATTTGTAAAGGGAACCAGTAGGGTTTCCTAGAAGCCTACCTAGCTCCCCAAAACTTTCCAGACACCACCTAACTCAACTTAATATTTTTATTTTATATTATTTTCTAATAAATAATTTGAAACATGCTACCAAACAACATCTTGACATTTTGTTTCAGCCTGTGTCTGCAAGCGTTTTAAAGTAGCTAAGAAACCTATTATTTCATTTACTTTTTGATTCAAATTTGTTGCCTATATTACAGAAGAGCTAAACTATATATTTCGGAGAAATATATATCGAGTTACCTCCAACACATTGGTGATTAGGATTTAATTCAAATTAGCAGTAAATGCAACAGCTTATGCCTGAACTAAATAATTTAAAATCATTTATTAAAAAACCTTCCCGGTTTAACTAGTTGGGACTCGAACCATTTTAAACCTCCAAACTTGCTACAGTTTAAGATAAGGTGCGCTGGCGTTCATATTTCCGTGTAATTAAACCAAATTATGTCTACATCCAAAAAACAAGAAATAAAAATCTCCTTACATTAAAATTTTGGAAATAAACATGCTTAAGTTTTACTTATGAATCATTGTTTTGATATTTTCTACCTTTTGTATAAGTAAAAAATAAAAATGCATCTAGTAGTTACTTTTATAAAGGAATTGTTCCTATTAGTCTTAGTACCTCAATGGATTAAGAAAATTATTTGTATGCCTTTGTTAACACACCTGTAAAATTCAAAATACATACATAGAAAACAACTGCAATATGTCACAGGTATTATGAAATAATAATTTATCATACAGATATATCTTAGGAGAATCGATGCTGCATCACTTGAAGGTAAATACTCTGCTCTTTATAATATAAAAATTGTTAGTTTTAATCATTAGATTAACTATAGTAAAATATGCTAAACAACAATCTCCAACATTAAAACCATGTTAGGCTTTTAATGAAGCGTAACTTCTCTTGAAAAAACACATTTTTTTAAGTGATAGGTGATTATTGTTTTAAAATATGATAGGACATTGTACATGGTTCGCGTCATTGTATATGGGTCGCGTATTTTCCACAGTATTTTTATAGTAATTCTAGATATTTGACAACTTAAAAAAATTCCCTTAATCTAATTGTTTTGGGGTTTTATCTGGAAAAATGATTTTTTAGTTAATAAAATACACTTGGACTCTCTAAAATGGAATAAAACAGAATTAATCTAGTGGTAAAAATTGAAAATATATATTAATGCAGTTGATTATAAAATGTGCATTCTAAAAATAAACATAACTTTTTTTTGTAAGTGCGACATGGGAATAAAACATTTAAAATTTAGCTAGAAATAATCAATAAATATTCTTGGCACATTATTATTCAAAATAAACTACAAGTGAAACTAGTTTTACTTACACTCTTATTTTCGTTTTCCAGAGTACCTTGCATGTAGTGACATAAGAATTTAATTTATATCTGTTAAACAAATTGTATAAAATTAAATTATATTTAGTGTGTTTTTAAGGCTTGATTTTAGAATGCTTTTAAAATTTTATTTTCTTACTTTATATCGTCTTTGAACTACTACACCTAAGAGTATGTCAATCATTCAATAGCCAAATTGTATTCAAACTAATTGTTTTAAGGGACTTTTATTTCATGTTCAACCCTTTGCATCCCCTTTATATCGATCACTTACTATTAGGGATAGGTCCGAGTTGAAACAATAGATGTAAAACACCTCTCACATCTAAGGTGCATAACCCTTAAACCGATTACTTTTGAATATATATAACTATTTTTACATCAATAGCCCTATTTTGTTTTCATATTATTATACGTAGAATTTAAACCAATAAAGTGTGTTAAAAAAAATACGATTGATGAATTAATTCAAATACAGTTTGAAGGGTCCCGGGCTCAAAACCCAAGTAAGCTGCCGGTGTAATTTTTCAAAATTTGGAAATAAGAAATCATAGCTTAATGAACTATAAATGTTATCAAATGAGTTTATAGCTTGACAATAAATTACTTTTTAGTGAACCAGAGGAAACATAACTCTAAATAAAAAATATTTATATGTTAGAAATTATTTGTTGTTCATAAAAACTCACATAATGATTTTTTAACCTAAAATAAGAATAAAAAATATCTACACAAAACTGCTAATAGCAATTAAAGAAATTGAATTTAATTAATGAATTCGATAGGTTCTATTTTGATAGTAAAATAAATTAATACAAAATATATTAGTCAACTTGCTGTAATTTGCAATCTGTGTTTTACGTAGATGCACATATAACAAAGATAATTACATAGGGCAGATTTATTTTATTTTTTATGACTTCAAGAAGAAGTTCAATCAAACCAAAATTTTATAGACATGTTGACATCAGTATTTTCTCAGTAAATGTACGAGTGTTACTAATTAAATTTGGACAGTTGAGCTCATTTTACAGATTCATATTGGCATGAATACACTGAATGAGAATAGAGCATGTATTGAGGAACTACGCTGAAATTAAGTGTCGGTAGTGTAGAATTAGATGAGACAAAATAGAATCGGTTAGACACACAAAAATATCAAATATTTCCACTCATTACAAGTAAGTATTTAACTGTTGTATCACGTTCTAACGAATTTGTAACATTAACATTATGTATGCAACTAAACCACCAAACTATGACAAATTTATTGATCCAATTGTTTGTAATATTTAAGTTACAATGTAACTAACAAGTACGATTGTATTGGGTAAAACCAAATACATTCCGAATTGCAATTCACATAATTATTTTCAGGTAAGCAAAACATGTCTTAAATAGTTTGTCACAAAGTTATTTTGGGTCAAACAAAATTATTGGTCCTGGACAGGGATAAGTATCACAATTATTATTTTAGAACAAACAAATTAGGTCTCGTACTAGGTAAATCACACAGTTAATTGGAGATAAACAAAATAGGTATGTTCTGGACTAAGGAAGTCATATTAGGTACACGAGGAATGAATGGGAATATGCCTCAGTTCACTGCCTTGTCCCTAATGACTGCTGAACGCTATCCCTTCCACACAGGTATATAGGCGAAAGTCACCCTGAGCGTGCCAAGGTGACCCGTCACGCTCCTGGTAATCAGTTCTACGCCATACCCAATCCTATCATTACGGTTACGGAACACACTCCTACGCCCTCACCAGACTACATGAGGAGACAGGTGAGTTCTCATAGACCACTCGAATATACTAGATACGAGGAGAGGAGGTATATACCATCTCTCTTTAAGGTACCACATTTGATCTCGATATACACATTTTAAGGCAAAGTTTCTTGCGGCCTACTAAGTTGATGAAGAGGATGAGTTAGGGGAGGTCGTAACTAGAACTAGAACCTATTATTTATACGCATATATGAAACCATCAAATAGTATGTTGGGGGATGGGGGGAATGGAAGGGTTTGATCAAATTTGTTAGTAAATACTAAATCCAAAAATATGTCGAATAGAGATGAGAATGCTTAGGTTAAAATTTCAGTTCATTGAATCCTAGAAGAAGGGCATGTATTTGGAGATTGATTTGTGTGTTGGGGAGCGAGGGGCAGGGTTTGATCAAATGTATTATTAAATACTATATCCAAAAAAATATGTCGAATAGAGATGAGAATGTTTAGGTTAAAATTTCAGATCATTGAATCCTAGAATAAAGGCATGTATTTGGACTTTGATTACAATATTTAAGTATTAACAAATTTGATCCACAGTAGAACTAGGGTTAATACTATTTTTAGCAACCAAACACTATTGTTGATTTGAGAGAGTGAGAAGAATAAAAATGGAATTGTTTGGTTATACTTATGGCGTAAACATATTTTGGATATATAAATTAAATTGGGGTAATCTATCTTGCGTTTGTTTCATTTAAAATGCTGAAGTTTTTTCCAGATTTTTTTATGTTGGTTTTTGTTCTTTCCAGAATTCTGAAAAAAAAAAATATTTTTAAATATTTTTTTTAAGAAAAAATTTACATGGTAGATCTTTAATAACACGTCCATACGGGTTGTACTGTACCTTGATATTATTTAGGCTTAAAACATGTATTTTCATACTCAGTTTATGAGATTATCTAGATCAAGTTTACCATACCATTGTTTAGTAGTGCAGACAGCACTTTCTCTACACTAAAAGTGTAATTTGGTAGTAGGGCAAAGTAAGCATTTGTAGAAATAAAGTATTGTAAAACATTATTTTATTTCACTGCATCCTCTTTACAATTTTTTCTGTAAAATTTTCTCTCAAACCGTTCCACCAGTTCAAGAGGGGTGTTGGTTACCCTCTTAACTTCCCGAGACCATACTGCCTCACACACACCATGCTACATCCTCACGTCAACCACCCGAACTACTTCTTCCCGTGGGAGACAACCCTCCGCGACCCAGCCAAGTGCGCTCGCGTAGGTTTGTGGGAAACACTGGACGTCCGATGACGTAATATCGGCAGACATTTTGCCCACGTTGTTGCAATATTCCTAACCAAACATGCAATAGAAAGATAGTTACATATTACAAGAATGGACCCTCGGGTGTTTATTTTTACTTATATATATGTATATTGTGAATATTACGTCTTAGAGTGCGTAAAAACATGCGTGGGTGACTACAAAATAAATAGACATAAAAAAATAAACTTTGAATGTGTACTAAGGGAAAACTTAAGGTTTACAAACTCTAAATGTTTTACCTTATTTCTATATCACAGATTCTATACTTGATTTACATGATCAATAGTTCTTGGTGTTAATAGGATACCTTATATTATGTATAACGCGCTATCACTATGTGTAGTTAAGTATAATAGTGATTCGTTTTCTATTGAAATTATTCTCCAAGGAGAAATTCCAAACTTTATCCAAAAACATTTTTAAAACGACCAGAAACTTCACCTTGTTAAGGCAGGGCACATGCAGCAAGACTTACGAATAGTGCGATCCTAACGTCTTAAATCACATGATAACTTGTGTGGCTAGTTTCAAAACTAAGAAACATAGGAATCTGAATCTCTGCATATGGCCCTACTTGTAAGCTTCCTTAGGGTAGGGGTCCTAAACCCTATGCCGGCAGGTGCCTTCTTCATCTGCCCGCCACTTTTTGACTATAGCTGAGATGTTCTTGACTAATAATTTTAATCTGTCACTTTTTAGACTAAAATATAATATGTGCTTATCTCCAGTTATGCTGTTCTCAAGAAGTTGGTGATTGAAAGTCACCCTCTTTCTAATCCTTCCCTCTCATTTATTTTTCTCTGCTGGCTCATTTACAAAGTGTACTTTTACTCGAAACCACAGTAGTTTCAAGCTGAATGTTATTTTTTTCCTAATCTCAAAGATACCCCCTTCCATAATTCTCTTCACATTTACTAATACCATTATAATACTTCCTATTTCCTTTGTAAATATATTGACATGAGTCTACTCAGCTTTGTTGCCTGAATAAACAAAGATTAAATATATATTTTAATAATGTACCCAAGCACCAAAAAGGTGATGAGTAGACAAATAGTTCCTTGTATTTTTATTTTGGTCTTGTTAAAACCTTAAATAAAGCAATATTTTTTTGAATTAATTTTTGTCAACTTGGAGGGGGTTGAACACCCCTTACCCTATGTCTAGGCCTTGAGTGTTACCCACAACTACATATAATGTCACAATCGCTGTTGGAAACTTAACACGGCAGTTGACCTGACCTGCCGTGTGTATAGCGTTGAGGCTAACCTCTGAGCCTGGCGGGAGTAGTAAATTTGCCTTGATAAAGTAATTGGTGCCCGCCGCACAACCGTTAGTTTTGAATGTGCTCTAAGGTACAAAAAGGTTGGGGACCTCTGCCTTAGGGTGAGCACCTTGGGTGAATTTTTTTAATTATATATTGTGAGCCTCACTATTTGGTCCCTTGTAAGTTTACCTTTAATTTCATTTAAATAGTGAAATAAGCCATAAATCTGTATGTGAATTTTTTGGAATATTTAGGTTGTGCATATTGAAAGTAAAATATATTTATTCTCTACATTTACAACCTTATGTGATATACATCGTGACCGATCGAGTAACTAAACAAATAATAGACATGAAAAAAAGATAACTTGGTATGATCTTAGGTACCTTGGGTAACTTTAGTTTTTTCTCTTACACATATTGCAAATATGACATCTTAAACGACGTTATCACTGGTGTGGGCAGTTCAAAAACCAGATATATTAATACATCAGAAATGTGGTAGCTACGTAAGTCAACTTGCAAAAGTTTACTCAGGTGCTTATTTTTATATGTATCGTGACCTGATGCATTAGACTGGGGGATGACCAGTGCGAGTAGATTCAAAATAAATATACCTAGAAAGCTGATACTGTACGTAATACTTTGGAAGAATGAGGATGTAGAGTTGTTATTCTTCACACATACATACATACATACATACATACATACATACATACATACATACATACATACATACATACATACATACATACATACATACATACATACATACATACATAATACATACATATACATACATACATACATACATACATACATACATACATACATACATACATACATACATACATACATAATACATACACATATATATACAATACATACAAAATACATCTATACTTATAAAATAACATGTCCTGACTGACTGACTGACTGATTCATCATCGCCGGGCGCAAACTATCAAGGCTACAAGCATGAAATTCGGACTGTATATTCATTTTGTTATGTAGGCACCCACTAAGAAAGGATTTTAGAAAATTCCACCCCAAAGGGGTCAAAATAGGGGATGATAATATATATGATAATATGTATGAAAGTCCGTCATTTTGAAAATTACATAAACAAAATTTTATATTTCGGTTATTGAAGTAAAACAAATAAATACGTGTTCCAGGAATTTTGGAAATTTTATTTAGTAAGGAATGAAAAAGGGGGTGAAAGTTTGTATCGGACTTGTATTATTTTTGATCTGAGGTCAAGTTATGGTCATCAACGTAACGTAATATTTTAAATTAATCTGTAAATACATATGTATATTTTCGTATTTGTATATAATCAACTTCCACGCGGGCAACAGCTATCTAGTATATATATACATACATACATACATACATACATACATACATACATACATACATACATAAATACATACATACATACATATACAATATACGTACATACATAATCAAGCCGTTCCCTTATGAGGTATGCAAGAAAATGTGCATATAGCTCAAAACACAACTTCGTAATTAATCCATCTTTAATAATTTTTCACACACTTCCCTATCCTTGCATTCTACCTTTGCTTTAACAACATATAGCGAGTCACACATGCTATCTTATTATTAAAACTTCTTTAAGTTTTATCTTTTTCACACATTCTTTTACAATATTTAACCCAGCAGTGTCACGTCAGAGCAAGGAAGTCAACCACTGCTTGCTTTTGATTGAAGATATGTAATTATTTTATTTAATGTTTGCAATTTTTTTTTTGGCCTGGTAATCATTTTAATGTAATTCAAGCATCATTGGGTTTGAAAAAAATATCCCAGACATGGCAGTGACCGTAACATACATGCAAAACGTGCACTAGTCCATCTAATAGTGGTTGAAAGTCGGTGTTTGTCTGACTTTCATCTCATTGCTCTAGCTACTGTAGTTCTTATTTGTGACGTCATAGATTTCGGAAGGGTGAGAAGGGGAATAGCTGTGGATACCATGTAAAAATGCAAGCAGCTGAGCTATGCATTCTCTTGCCCCGAAAGGTGACGACTAGAACCGAACTCGATACCCCTCTTTTCCTCTTTCAAAACATAATGGGATGGTATGGTATGAAAGAGGAAATTAATATATTGTCAAGTTACTGACCCTGTGCCTACACATCTTTAAGCCCGGTACACACGACACAACTTCTTGTACATAAAGTTGTACAAGACGTGCAGCCTCAAGATGGCGTGGCGTCGTGTGAACACCAAAACTTGTACAGTATCTGCTTTTTACATCTTTTTTCATACGATTTCAGGAAAGAAAACGTGTTCTATATCAGCCATTTTCTTGTACAACTTTTGAGCTATAAACACAAAAACCTCGTCTGCTAGACAGTTACTTAAAAAAAGTGTTTTTAAGAAAAACAGCTAAATGCTTGAAAACAAACAAATAATTATAATTGAGGGAGACTCCAAATATAAAGGTTTTCAAGTGTTTTAAAATAATATTTAAAAAATTTATTTTTTTATTTTTTTCGTAATATTTAGAAATTACTAAGAAATTACTTATATTAAATATCAATATTTTTAAAATCATTCAATAATTATGTTTCCATAAGGAGGTCAAAAGTGCCATGTTTAAAAAAATATTGTATGCAGTCACAAATGCCGTGTGAACAGTCCCTCGCCAAAATTTGTATGCAATCCACGGGGCCAAGATATTGTACAATTACTTGGACCACTTTTTGAACAAGAATTTGTGTCGTGTGTACTAGGCTCTAGAGTTTTGTCGAGTTTATTGTTGCAGGTGATTTTGTTTTGATGTGTGCATCAGTGAAAGCTAACAAACGAAAGTTTATAAGTATATGTCTATAATAAGCAATAACTCAATAAAGTGAATCAAAGAACAGAAGGACACCCAAAGCCACAACTATAATAAAAAAAACTCCTCTAAATAGCTTCCTGAAGCATTCTTTTTTTTTTACATATATTCCGGGACCTCCTCTTTTAAGCTGGGGTCACCCCTTCCAAGCTTGACTAAGAATTTTGGTCATGAAACAATAATGATTTAACCCTGTCTCACATGATCTACCCCTTCCTTTTGATCCACACACTATACCAACCAATATTTACTTCATCACACGTTTCACACTCATCCCTCCCCATATGCCCAAACCAATTAAGACGCTTCTTTAACATTGATCTATTGGATTCCCGTTCAAACCGCACTCATTCATCACACATACACTACTGACTTTATATATACGGGTTTTCCACATACATTTACTAGATATCTCTTTCCAAACCCATTCAGCTTGCTCTTATGTTTCTCCAGATAAACTCATATTTCACATCCATACAATAATGTAGGCACCAACACAATTTTACACTCTGCCATCTTTGCTTCTATCTATACTACTTCATTTTTTGCAATAGTCCACTTATATATCCAACTATTCTCCGAGATGTATTCCCCTGTCTGTTGGTTTCTCCATCCCTCCTTCCATTTTCACAAAACATTCTGCCCAAACACGCAAAATCTTTCTCTTGTTTTAACTGTTTTCCATTTATACTAAGCTAAAAATCATTTACAGATACATACTTATAAAAAACTATCACTCTAGATTTGTAAACCTTTATACAAAGGTACATTCTGCCTGTCGCCACAAAGTCACTTTCATTCTCAGCTAATAATACTGCATCATCTACATTTAGCAGCATATTGTTCACTTACACACCAATCACTTCCTCACAAGTCTCCCTTATACAGTTATCCAAGAACACATTAAAAGCATAAGGGTGTGAATCGCATAAATATCAGTTTATAATATTAAAAAGGTATCGAAAATAGTTCATTAACAGTATGTGCAGTTTTGTATACTTTGATTGGTTTTCCACTAACGCCAGGCACTTTCATCAAATATATATAATAAAATCGCTTTATTAATTTCTACTAAAATTGGTTTTAGTATAAATATAATACATATTAATTAAATACTTACTATCTTATAGATAATTAGTCACATAAATATATTATATGATTAAATATAGCTACATTGAAATTCTGAAGCCAATATTTAATATTTTGCGCTGTATAGCTATTTATATCTGAAATATTACATTGAGTCAAGTCTGGTGATCTGACATATTTAATATCGTATTTTTAAAATAGTGTATTCAGGAAACATGTCCATAAATTGATTCACATATTGGTTACATTTCAATATTTTTAAATACCCAAAATAAAATAAACTTATTCAATTTACGTTAAGATTATTTGTACGCGTGTCATGGTTGCTACTCGATCCAAACGTAAGTTTCAAGTTTGTTGTCTACAGTCCAGTTTTCATCCTGATCCAGTTTCTATATTTGGCCACCCTCGTGTACACCCCAGGACTTTGCAAATCCCCAGTCCCTTCTCCCCATGAAGTTATTCCAACCAGCTTAGGGGAGTTCCTCCCAATGATCATTGGTCCACCCGAATCACCCTGCAATAAAAAGGAAAAAAAGGGCAGTTAATATATAATATAAGAGTTGTGATCATAATTCTATCATACTGTCTAAAGACATGAGGATATTATTATGTTTTATTTTCTAGACCCCTGAAAAGTTATCTGTTAAAGATAAAAAAATAACATTTAAAAACATCTTGCCATCGGTTTATTATAAGTTAAGCTTTTCATTAAAAAAGGAATTTAGATAAATTGTAAGAACGTGTCTAATTCTTTCACAATAAATTGTCCTACACACAACGCATTACTTAAAATCTAATGCAAGAAATAAACAGCAGAGAAAACATTGCCTACAAAGCCTTATATTCAACCAACATTTATAACAAGGAGGAAATAGATATACAATATAAAATAGTGTTTGTATTCTAACTAGGATATTTATAGAAAAGTATTTATAAATTTGTCAGCACAGGTTCAGTTTTTTTTCTGATCTTACAATAGGGCCAAATATGAACTAACTACCTTGCGGTAATATTCATTATTTAAACCTCAATGTAAGCTATTTTTTTATAATAATTCTGCAATGGCCGAGCATTGGTGATCTACTTCTTATGGTTTCATGACCAAACTAAGGTAACAATAAGTGGAGTAGTGATTTATAAAGTACAGGGTATTCCAACTCTTCCCTACTAGCCTCTCAAGGAGAGTAAGAAGTGTTCTTTGGGTGGCATGAGTTTTAAGTTCAGCAATATACATATAAAATACAGAGCGCTCGGAAATTCTTAGCCCAAACTGAAAGTATAGTTTGTTTGAATCAAATCTAATACAAAATACCTTTACACTTACATCCGGAAAACTATGCTAATACCATTAAATTGGGTTAAAAGTTTCTGCGTACAGCACCGGGAGAGCAAAGCTATTCAAGCATGCATGTAGAACCGGATGCATAAGATCTTGGCACGTTGTTCCTGCTCACCTCATCATCTTGGAGAATGGCAGCAGAATACACCACAATAATAGTAAAAAAAACAACAGTCCCTCTAGAAATGCGAATACGTTCTTAGGGTCATCAATAACGATCTTACATCACAGAAAGGGCTTACCACTATTACATGTGCCGTGCCGTACCTCTAACTCCTATGCAATCTGTCTACATGCATGTTTGAATAACCATGCTCTCCCGGCGCTTTATGCTGTGACTTTGAACACAATTTAATGGTACTAACATAGTTTCCGGATGAAAATATTAAGGGATTTTGTATTACTTTTGGTTTAAGCAACTTATATGTGCAGTTTAGGTTATAAATTTTAAACAACCTGTATATGTTATGTATAGTACTCAACCTGAAGGTTGTTTGCATCCTCAACAGTTCCAACGTCAGATGTAAAGCCTGAACAGAACTGAAGAAGCGTACTAGGGAAATGAGGTGTATGCTATTTTCTCATTGCTTTCATCACCAAGCAATAATGTACACATCACATCAGTCAACCAAGCCCACTTAAATGCATACAACAGTTAGCCCAATAAGTGACACCCTCACTCCAATCATCGCAGAGACTGGCTGTATATTTAATGGGATACTAATGAAATTCAGGACCAGTAAAAATGTTATGCGATTTATTTTTTTATATGTAGGGTATAATGAGGGCGATGAGGCTAACATATTTTTCTGTTATGTAGGGGACTCCACTAATTAAAATTTGCAAACCTCAAAAGAAAAAGAATATAAGCACAAGTGGATCTGAGACTGTAAAAACAAGGCGACGCCAGATTATAATAACCAAAGCATATTAAATTCTAAAAGAAGCAATAAGCAACTGAACACAACCAATCAATAAAGTATTACCATTCTTGTATCCTTAAGAAACGAAGCAGCACATATCATGTTTTTGGTGATGGAATGGGTATAGCTGAAAGCATCCGTGTCCCTGCATCTATTTTGGTCCATTATCTCTACTTTAACGTCTTTTAAAAAATAACTTCCTGGTAGATCAACCCCTGCAAACAGACAATCATCGTCGTTTTTATGAAGTCTACAGTACATACAACATTTCAAAGGGTAAACATATCGTAACATTTTCAAAATATGGACAAGTCAACATAGATTGGTTCATATTAACTTTATTTTAGGATTTTTTTTAGGAATTTTGGAACACTTACATACCAGAGGGACAAGCGATTAACATGATTTATCACAACCAGTTCACAAATGGTATTAGTATAATCGATATTTCTAGAGTATTACCTGGTAGCTCTTTAAACAAAAGCTACAGGACAGTCTTATTAATCAACGCTCGTATTTAAATCAAGGTATCATTGTAGTTTATCTTTAGTCAACAAAACAAATATATTGGACACTAGAGTCGATTCTAAAATTGATTTGACTTACCGTGCTTCCCCAGCCAACAACAATGGCTTTAATATTTGGCTTCACTGCTTCGTTCTGCTTGGGCAGAGCTATGTACCTCACTAATGGATTGTCTGAAAATGGTTTCTTCACCTACAGCAAAACCCAGAACACATATTTGTTTCAGTTTTTAAAATTTCACTTTGAGATGATTGAATTTTTTTAACTGTACGCAAATACGATTGTTCAGTCACTCAAATTTATATTTGATCCTATACCAAGAAAAGACCATATCACCTCAAAACCATCATCAATAATTAATAATGCTTTATTTTTATTTATACTGGTCTATGGACGTGATTCAAAGGTGGTTTTTGTCAAAGATTTTTTAGCTACCCGTTTTAACCAATTTTGACCAAACACTGTATCCACATAGTAGTTTCTAAAACACAAAGCACGTAAATATCCCTAGTAAATATAGTCAAATTTATAGACAGACCAGGACTCTATAAAAAAATATGTATTTGTTGTATTAATAAAATTAAGAGTTTATCTGTATGTCCTGAAAATTGCGCGATATCTACCAAACGCATAGAACTTCAATTTTAAAATCAGTAGCCCCTTTGCTCAAAAATGTGCACCTCAAAGCAGGAACTTTAAATTCGTAATTAGACTTTGTTAATTTATAAGAAACTAGGTTGGAAGAAATAAAATAATGTAATTATTTGTTTCTGTTTTAATCAAAGTAGAACGTTGCCTAGGTACTTCTGCTAGTTTTTAATGATGATCATAATAATAATAATAATAATATAATAATAATAATAATAATAATAATAATAATAATAATAATAATAATAATAATAATAATGGTCTCTTGGTGAACTAAGTCTACATCATTTAACCGAATGGACTCAACTACCAGAATATTACTATATGTTGAATATTAATGGAAATTACTACCTTTACAAGCGCAATATCCTCGTCCTGTGTCTCTGGATCATAATTATGATGAATGATGAAATATTTGACTGGGTGAAGACTGCCTCCTCTGTGTCTGATTACACTGCCTGCTCTTAGCTCTAGGTCCTTTGCTTTCATGCTGAAAAATATGTATGGAAAAGAGTTTTTATAGAGTAATACCCTAATATTGGAATATCCTTTAATTTTCCCAAATTCGAATAATTAAGATCAAATTTCGCTTGAGGATTATACATTTTAAGAAAGAAGAAAAATTATTACTGACGTGTTTGTTCACCTTTCACCCACTATACGCTTTATACTTATGGGGTAGGAATTAAATAAATAGAATTTAGGGAAAATAAGTAAACATTTTTCTTGAAGAAACGGGAAATACTCGGACTATTTAGAAAATAATATGCAATACAACTTCCCCATCACCAGAATATCAATTCAAACGAACTTGAAGTCTAATCAACGTGTTTGGAAATGTGGATGTTTTGTTATTATTCTTTGATATTTAATATTTAATCTTGCTCTCTTTATGTAGCACAAATTTACTCAAACTAAATTATCGTGTTTCTGATAATAATTAAAAATACATTAAAAAGATTGAGTGCTAGTGAGCGTGAGTTTTGGGCAGTATTTTTGCAGTTTTTATAGAACAAACATTTTTTGGCCAAAATAGATCAAATATTTCTTCTATATAAACATAGAGTTTTGCTTTCTGCACATGCTAATCTCAACAGTTGTTGAATATCTGTCATGAGCATGGCGGCATTTGGTGACAAACTTTTCTCTTTATTTAAAAAGTTTGTCACCAAATGCCGCCATGCTCATGACAGATATTCTACAACTGTTGAGATTGGCATTTGCAGAAAACTAAACTCTATGATTCTATAGAAGAAATATTTGCTTTATTTTGGCCAAAAATGTTTGTGCTATAAAAACTGCAAAATTAATGTACTAAACTCGCGCTCACTAGAACCCCGCTTTAAGGCTTTGTCCCATAAATAAGACACAATTAAAATATTTTAAAAATATCTACTATATATTCTAAAATAATTTATCAAACTATAACCAGGATAGGTGATAAACAATGGTTTATATACATAAGCACCAAATAATATCATAATTTTATGGGGGGAGGGGGGGAACCAATTTCTTTCACGAAGATAATCAAAATTATTATTATTATTTATCATATAACTTAATTTTTCTTGTAATTTACAGACCAAAAATGGCTAACATTTAATTAGAATGTCTGTTTTGTAACAAATCGTCTTTTGTTGGCAGTAGGATGAATCCATATTTGAATATTAATCGTTTGCTTCATCATCACTCAGTATCAAAATAGGCTTTCTATACTAGAGTGTGACCGAGTCACAACATGGAAAGAAAAAGATTTCATGGACTCACCAACTCTGCCTCCATTTGGCTGTTCTACGAGGACACACACAAACACATCGTCTCGCCACCCAGATTGTTTTCAACTGAGATGAGTAACCGTCAGCGAAGCCACGCCTCCAGCCTGCCCCACCCCAAGAAAGAATAAATAAAGGGCGATCTACATGCGCGGACCCGTGCGCGCCTAGTGACAGTGCTCTGAAGTTAACGGCCGGTCGAGCGGCGCGAGATTTGAAATCTCGCCCTGAACACCCAAGAATCTTCCCGAACAGTGCACTCCCCTTCCCCCTTTCTCCTACCTTGCTTCCCGCGCTTTGAGAGCACGTGACGCTACCTTGGTTGTATATAATGGCAGGACTCTAGTGCCATGACACACATTTCTCCGCATTCTATAGGTGAGGCACTCAGTGTCAATTTTAGATTAAATTTACTTGTATCAAAATTCTGTTTTGAGTAACGATGAATTCTAAATTACGTTTTGGTCGATATTTATTTACAATTTAACTTAATTTATGATATATTGGAACTGCGACTTTTGTAGAGGTCATGGCAGCGCAGTTTGAATTTAGGGATATTATTATTCTGATTGACGTATCTCATCCGCTTCACGAATTGTTTTGGGCTATTTACTCCGCCATGTTTGATGTGCGGGATGTTTAGTTATATCGTACCTTTTGAGTATTTGGATAAAATCATATTGAACGATCAATGTTACTGTCATTATTGGGGGGTTGAATTTCCATTGATCCAAACTTTGTTGGTTAAACCTGGGGTCGCGAACCCACGCTCTTAGTGTATTAGTATTGTTAATTGCAAGGTTATTCAATTTTAATGATGCATCTATATAATGGATCTTGGTTTCATTTTTTGAGCTTTAGAATAGCTGTGATGGTAACCTTTTTTGGGGACTCTCTTTTTTTAATAAGTTATTGGGGAGTCGCCGATGGCGAATAGTCTATGTCTAATGTTTATTGTTAGTATGCGGGTTATTGTTCCTATATTCATTCTTTATCATTATACTTTATGAATTTGTATGGAGGTCAATTTAAATGTTTGTTTATGCTGTGGGTACCTACGGCGGCCATGTTATTGCTTGGGGTCGTACCCCATATCTTTGTTTGTATATGAGTTATAATGGCCTCATTTTGCCTACGCCTAACTCCGGGCTTGTCCCACTCTTTTCTCATCGAGTATTGTTATTGTTATTATTGAAAATAAATAAACTCTCTTGTGACCAACCTGACTTTTATTTGGTATATAAATAAAAGGGGGGGTTTCAAGCGGTCGACCACTCTTAACAGTTAAGTGAAAGGAATGATATCTGAAATAATATCATAAGCCCCGTTATATACTTTATTGGTATTTTCTTTGGTGTTTTGCTAGTGTGGTTGAGATCCGTAATTTAAATTAAATAATTTTATAAGAATAAAACACCCATCAAAAACATAAACAGATATTATCATCACATTTAAAAATAGAAATGAGCGATAACATTAAGAAAGTTTAAAATCAAAAAATCTATTACAGAGGCTCCATAAGATGAAAAACTCGATATTTTATATTTAAATTCCATTCACCATATAAGTTTACCTTGGTTAATCTTGAAAAACAGGGACATACTGCACTCGGGTAAGGTAAGACTGCTACGTTTCAGAGTAAACGGAATGTATGTAAGAGTACTTCGAGAAATATCGTAGCTAAGCCAGGGCAGTTCATGGTGGTATCCTGGCACTTTTTGACCTACCGAGAACTAATCTGTTGCTATAAAAGGCTTAGAAATAAAGTTTTAAAATAAAAAGAACGCACCAAATCAGGTTTCAATGTGGCCTTACATTCTGTAGCAGATACAAAGCTCGCTAGATGAGTGTGTAGCTGTATCATAATTCTAACTAAACAATTTGTGTATAAAGTACAGAGTATACCTCAAAACCATGTGATATTTAGTTCAAACCAAACCTATCTTTGAACCTGCAAATAAAAGAAATAAAATTGGAATTGAAATATCCGGAATTTCTAATGTTGACAATCAGATGTGTGAGGGGGGATAATAGAACCTGCAAGAATAGTCTATGGTGCGAGTTCATCTCATTTATAGAAAACCTCGTGGTGTAATGGTAATTGCTCTTGGCTACGAGCCTTGGGGTCCCAGGTTTAGATTCCCGGCTGGCACTATGGCATATTTCCCTTAAAGAGAATGATCCCGAAGGTTACAAAGGTTTGGTTAGTTAGACTTAAGTTAGGATCAGACTCACACTAGCTCCACAACTTCATAATAACAATCATTACATCATCTCATGGTGGCTAAGAAGTGTAGACAACCTTCTATGGTGTACCATAGGTAACATTCTGTGCCACCATCGTGGCTAATAGTCTACGCATAAGACGACCTCATCTGGATGTCATGTCCAACCAGAACAGATGTTCCATTTTATCAAAAAGAACTAATTTATCAAACTGTAAAGACCAAAGACGCACTTGTGCTTGGCTCTGAGGTCTAACTTACTAAGCAATGAGAAAAACTCATGCCTAGTGCCAAACATGTAAGGTCTGATGGTCCCTTTTGAAAGTGCTTAAACCTACCCTGTCAAGCAATGAGCAGCCGTGATGGCCCAAGACTTGCCGATAGCTGAAGCGCCACAAAATTGGTGTGTCTGGTCTTCTAATGCCAACTGAAAAAAATAATAAATTTAGGTTCATGAACTGTTTTGCAAAATTTTTGGTTTGTTTCATTAAAAGGGGTTTGTAGCCTAACTAGTTACAATGGTACATCTTCATATTTAATTATCTTAATGTTTTCTTTGTTTTCTTATATATTAAGTTAATCATAAGATATATCCCATAGGTCATTAGGCCAGTTTTTGATAGTGCATATAAATGTATATTCTGGGGAAAATGATTTTGCATGTATATTTTAAACTTGTAAGGTAAAAATGAATATTTACTCGTAACAGTCGTACTTGTCCCTTTCTGCATCGGCTAGTTGCTAATTGATTAACTAATAAAATCTCGGCAGTCAATTGGGGTTAAATAAAACAAAACTATCATAATTGGGTGCATATGTGTATGTTCTGAAGATGATATGGAAAAAACGATCCGCTGCATCCATAACCATTTCTCTAAATTACCGGAAAATAAAACACATATGAAGGCTAGAAGTTATTCCTGGCAGTATTCGCCTTCTCTGATAGAACAAATTTCAGTAACATTGCCTTCAGAAATTCACGATGTTGATAAATTTGAACTTGATAAATTTGGTCAGGTATTAAATAAAAAATAATGGTTACATAACATTTCATCAAATTAGCGAAAATCGTTCTGGGGGGGGGGGGGGGGAATGTAATACAAGAGGAATTAACCGAAGAAGAATTTTGGTGTTTTTCTCTTGCACCTGTGACATAATTCGTTACCGAAAGTACATTTTCAGGGTATAATACATTCTTCAGTGACGAACGTAGGAGCATCATAGAAGAAAGCCTCAGTATGAGTTTCCTTTAATAGACTATAACAACCATGAATAAGGCAAGATTTTCTATAAAATAAATAGTTTATTTGATTTGTCTTCAAGTTTTACTTTCTTATTATCTTACAGGTAGAGAAAGTATTGTGCTCGTCCAAAAAATTGAGCTCGAGATTTTGATGAAATTTGACGTTTCATGTTCCCCCATCCCCAATCTGAAAAAGTTGTTTTTGAATCTCCGTCTGTCTGTACCTCGGACAAAAGCCTAAACAATGTTGCCGATAGGGATGGACCTTGGTTTATAGGTTTTTCATAGGATTTCCTCGAGAGGCTTTTTTTAATTGGATATCTAACCCTAAAATTAAGGGTAGTTCACCTAGGGTGTAAAGCGAAACAATCTATTTTCTCAAAATTGGCTCTAACAATTTGTTTAGATTTCATTTATAAGCATTGAACACTATTTTAACAAAATGGCCACTCTCATTTTTTATCGGCAAAATAACTTTAAGGGTTCCGGTCTGATGTGTAAACTCTCATTTTTATCACATCTCCGTAACTATTTTAAATATGAAACTACTCATCATTGCAAATATGTAGGTCTATTTATAGAAAAATATTTTATTTGAATCATATATTTATAAAACCAATAATTTTCAAGCGAAACGCAAATATGTTTTTTTTAACTTCTCGAACCATAAAGGTCAAGATTGCGACAATAAAAAAATTTCAACCCGAAACCTAAAGGGTGTTATTTTTTTTTTCAATTCCGTCTGTCTGTGTGTCTGTTTAATTCTAAAATTAAAAGTATGTTAATAAATAGCGAAAAGAGGAAAAATTGATTTCCTCAAAATCGGCTCTAACGATTTCGATTAAAACTAAAATTATAAACAAAATGGATATCTCATTTTCTTATGAATATGACTTTTAGGGTAGCTTACAGAAGCGTAAAATTCCTTATCACCGCAAATATTTAAGATATTAAATAACTTATCGCCAAATTGAAGTACTATTAAAAATAAAACTTTTATTTGAAATATATTTTTACTAAAACAATAGTTTCGAAAATATTGGTAGATATATTAATATAATTTTGTGAGCTTTAGTTGTACAGAGATACTACTTACGTTTTAACGCAATAATTCTTTAATTCCATAAGTAGGTCTCCCAAAATGTTTATGTTTCTTTTTCTTTAACCTTTTAGGGGAAATGGTTGTACAGCAGTGATCTATCTCTATAATTTTAGAATCAATAGTCAATATTTACCTATTTTATTGGTCTAAATTTATAAATGAGGAATTTAATATTAATTCGATAACCATAAGATATACAACCTCTAATAAAATGTCAAAAATTTCCACCTAAAGTTGAATTTTAATACGAAGAATTGACAATTGTGAACCCAATATCGATCTCTTTTCTCTCCAAATAAGCTAGCGAGGCCTTTAATTTTTTGAAGAGAAAATCACAAAATTTAAATCAGAGAGTCAATAAATGTTTAGTATAACGCAGTTTTTGCTCGGGTTAGCTAGTATATATTATTTCGTTTCACTTATATAATGAATTTTTGAAACAATTTAGTGAGAAAGTCCGTGTGGAGTTCCATATTATTTATTTCTTTCATATTATTGTGAATTATTTTTAAATTTGGCTTATTTTTATGGTTATTTTACTATTTGATGTGCATACATAGCATAGGCGTAAATGGCGTACTATATAGTTTATTTTAGAAATTTATTTTTAACTATGGTAAGAAGATTACAATGAAATGGGTTTGATTCTCAATACCTCTATTTATATATTGTCTTTTTGTATAAAATAATAAAAAAACTATCTTTAGGAGCTATGGGGATGAAAGAATTAATCTCTCTTTAAAAAAAGTTACGTTGTTTAGAATATTTTAAAGAAATTGGTCAATCTAGTTTTGCTTTCAGGGGTGTGCATAGTGAAATTATATCTAGGATCTAATCCTTTCCTTTATTTTATGACTACTTGGTTTTTGTGTGAATACCCCTCCAAAATTATTTTATAGCAATGTATTATTCGAAAAAAAGGTAGGAGACTGGCTTTCCCCACAAGGATTAGGGGATTAGGCCACACGCCATTTGTGTTTAGAAAGGTTTATATTTACAATCCACCACTAGTATGTGTTTTTCTAGTGTCGCATTGTCTTACTAGCTGATCGGGTTATATACCTATGTATTAATTATTACTCTAATGTGTTAGGGATAAGGTAGGTTGAATTTAGAGAAAGTACATTCGCATTATCATGGATGGAATGTGGAAAACCATTTAGGATAATCCACCCAACCAGGGTCGAATCGTAATATACTCGTCATCGGCAGTCAGTATATTTCGTGAGTGGTGCACTAGACTATGAGGCCATCGTAGCGGGTACCACTACTCTAGTTATTATATATTGTGAGCTATCTGGAATTAAGTCAAGAGTTAATTAGTTGACCATACTGATTTCTCTCTCCATTTAAGTTATATTTGTATAAATCACCTTTAAAATTTGATTTATTTAAAGAAACTATTGATCTATATTTGTTCGTGATTGTATAAATGATAAAATTCTAATCAATGTAACATATGTATGGAGCCTAAAATATATGTAGATAGATGTAGGGAGGAGACTATAATACAGCTCTATAAATGAATGTTGTAGGTCTGATATAAAATTGTGTAATAAGTAACCAAAATTAAAAAGTTAAAAATTAAAGTGAGAGTATTTGATTAAATGATTATATTGTCAATCAAATTAAATCCATCCTAATAAATAAAAAATCAATAATACTAAACTATTTCTTTATTCATTATAACATTATAATAAGAAGATGGAAATTTAACTCATTGTATTTGAACTCGTAATATTATTGCACGTCTCTAGTCTAAGGTCAATTTCTTCATAATAGAAGACAGTGACTGTTTATAGCACGGAGTTAGCACATCGCGGCAATTTGTAACTGTAACTGGAAAGTATACGTTTCACCAACTTACCATGAACGGATATTCTCCCAGATCGGAACGAGAACCACCCAGTATGCTTTCATGTGTTAGATTATTCGTCTTTAGATTACTTGCTTCTCCTGTCAAAATTAAGATTACGTTATCATACACATTTTTTTCCTAGTCATCCGCATCTTACTACCCGTCCGGATATTCTTAATATTTTAACAAATGGGTTGTATATTAGTAAGATATAATTATCAACACGCGTTTTATAATTTGGGTAAGGATAGTGTGTTAAATTACTAAGGAAAATCTCTACAGTTAGTATAGGAAGATTTCAAATTTTGACCTTCCCATCACTTAATAATAAGACAAATTAAAACAAATTTTGGTCGGACATAAACATTAATACTGCTTAAACCAATTCATATATTTATAGTAAGCTAATCCATACCTTTAACTAAACAACAATTTTATATAAACTAATGCAATATAGTCAAGCAAATTTGATAGTCGTAGAGACCCCTTTCTTGACATGAAAGGTATCATTTGGAAAATTGGATCATTTCGTAAACAGGGACAGGAGGTTGTGTCTTTTATACACCTAAAATAGTTTGTAATTTGTGTTATTGTTGATAGTCGGCTTAGAAAGCTCACTTTAAATACTTCTTATGAAAAAACGGCACTAATATATTTTTTTTCTTTCTAGCCATTGAGCATCTTAGGATCATACTGTTTCTATGAAATGTTCTGGGTGTGTTTGTTGTCAAAGGTTCAGGTACTTTTACGGTCTTCATCTGTAAATCAACTGAATATTTACAATCAATTATTATTAATTTAATGTAGACATTTGTCACTCAAATTTAGACCTAAATTATTATATTCATATGACTCAAGAGTTATTTTAATATTATAATGGACAAAACTTTATCCCAATTCCGATTAATTCCAAACTATAATGTGTGATAAATTATTTATTTAGTTTCAGGATGATCTTAAATGAATTGGTAGTAAATAATTGACCGATAAAACCGAAAGGGTCAAGCCTAAATTTTGCGTGAAGATATTATATATATCCAAAATTGAGATTTTAGTTATTTCTCTTTATAGTAATATAGTTTAAATTGATACTCTCCTGAATAATTCAATTAAATTTGTTGGCAAATAAAATTAACATGACTTAGAATTTAATTAAAACTGCAAAATTAATAAAATCAATTACTTAAAATATGACATATTTGTTTTACTAACAAAATCGAAATGTATTCTAGTGATTAAAATAAATCCTATTATAGTCAAACTGAACCATTTTAAAAATAGTATGTGTCCCGAATTTAAACACATAGATTACGATTATAATGTAGGGTAACAATGATATTATTTAAATGACTACCAAACTATATTAATTGATTTAAAAATAAATTACCCGACGTTGACTTATATTTAGAAACAAAGCTATTTTACAATTAGTTCAGTATATATAAATTAATAACTTTAAAATATACAAAAACTCACAAATTAAAACATATCACCTTACCGTAATTAAATAATGTAACCACAACAAATAATATTTTCAAAATCATCTTCTATTAAATTTGGTTGGAAAATTACACTATAAAATGTCAAATACTTCGTTATATATTTGTGGTGGACACAAATATATTTAGTGACATACTCTTCAGAAACTCTGTGTATCTAATATTGGTCACTTATTTCCTTGAAGAGACTTTTAAATGATAAGCACATCCTTTGGGAGGAAAACAGATAAGTTCAATTCTTAATCTAATATTTCTTATAGCGGAAGAATTTCCGGTGTATGATATTCATGGTTTGTTTATCTGTACAGTATATATTTGTTCTATAGAATGGATTTTCAATTTACAAATATGTTTAACTGTTTGCAAAGTTATTTTGGAACAAATTAACAATATAATCTACAAATCAAATAGTTATATATTAAGCAATTTCCTAACAGCTTAAATATAGGAGTTAATACTAAATACTATTATGTAAATATTCAGTCCAACACCTTATCTCAATCAGTAATATGTCTGTCTACAGAACTAGGGGTCCCGGGTCTGATTCCTGGCGTAGCCAAAAAATTTATCATAGGTGAAATATGAGTTTACACCTTCACATTGATAAATTAATGGCTGGGAGACTGGATGCTGTATCTGTTCTAGTCTTAAGTTAGCTAATAAGACACGTGAAGCTATGACAGCCCTAGCTAACCAGCATTGGAAAATATATGGTTTAAATATCAAACTTACCTCCCAGTCCACAAGCTGGAAACAGTAATGAATGTAAATATAAATATTATACATTGTTGTCAATTTACATTTATATTAAATATATTTAAATGAAATATTTTAAAATAAACTATATCATGAATGAACCAACCAGGGGTACAATTAATAAAGTTAAGAAATAATCATGCATACTGCATGATATTACTTATTAATAGTTTGTGACAATTTTCAAAAATAAATTATAAGTTATCTACCTCTATACAATTTTATTGTATTTTATTTTTAAAAAACGAACGTGCAATTTCATTTATCATGTGAAAAAATTCCCATATACCCTACTTTAAATAAACTCGTTAATGCCATTTTTGAAAAGATTCTAATTTTAAAAATTGATAATCGCTTTTCTTAGTTTTAGAGAAAGAATCTAAATTAAATAAAATTCCCTATAGGTATGACCATATAATATATAAATATTAAGTTAAAACAAAATACATCAAACCGTTTTGGCTTTAGCCCCGGTGGTAGATTGAAAGATGGACGGTAGACAAACACGGGGTCGTAGAGAATTGTAAAACCCACTTATTGTGGTTTGGGAGCACATAGAATGCAAGGATTCATCATAATTCCGTTGTTTATATGTTTAACATTGCCTTTTAATGGGAAAGTATATATAATGATGTTATGATATTAGAGTCCAAAGATCTTGGTCAATTCAATACACATACAGCCAGTACATATTCTGTACTTAATTATTATTTTTAGTTCCACGTCTTACTACCCATTCGAGATGTGCGCATAGATAATAATAGGTTGTAGAATAATATTCAATCTAGATTGAGTGTGCACGCATTTGAGTGGGAAGAGAGTGGAAATCCATCCTCCTTTCATCATCATCAAGTCTAATGTGATAGTGATGCTTTATATAGCATGGGGCTAGTGACGCTGGGTTAGTGCTGAATTACAAATTGTATTATTGGTTCTGCACGACGTCATAGAAGGAAAGGTTAAGTTAAATAGGGGCATATAAAGAAGGAGGATTCAAAGATTAGATGTCTTGAAGGAAAGAATACATTTCTGGGATCTCATGAAGGAGGCAGAAAAGGATTTAGAAAATTATGGTTTCCTCTTAATTACAGCACCAATACAAGTGTACATTATAATACAATTAACATTATCTTTTAATTCCAATCAGCAAAGGAATATCCCCGTTAAATAACATAGCTGAGAATTTAAAAGGAGCTAAAAATTATTTCATGGAACTACATTTTTTCTAAGGGTTAAGCACTAGCAAACTAAAGATTTTAATAACTATATGTTTTTATACAAATAATGATTGAGTTGAAAGATTTTAATATTATAAACAATAGTATCTCACAATCCTGAGACAAAGTATTAATATACACTGATTTTGGTTGGAAGAACAGTAGAGAAAATTCAAACATATTTTTTTGTGGCCAACATTGATAACATTTTACTATATTATTTGTGTTATATTCTAGGTATTGATAAAATCTATCAAAAGTGACAGCTGCAGATAACATGACTTGATGTATGGATATATTAAAATATGATTTAGTAACATTAATAACTAACTTCTACTGTTCTTCCTACAAAAATCATACTATAGGTTTATTAAGCCCCTAAGACACTGGGCCATAAGCTTAAATGACAGTCTTTTATTCGAACGAACTAAGAATGTCTGATGATTTATTTAAGTTATTTAAACCTGCCTCGGTTGTTGCGTAACCTATGGGAATTCGTCAAACTAAAGCAAACCATTGTTGTAAGAAGAGGAAGGAGGGAATCCTCCTTGAGGAAAGAACTTTTTTCCCCCTGATTGGAATAAAATCTTCCCTTACCTGTAATAGACTTGCACCCATTTAGAATTATCTCCATCCTCTTTGATATTTTCAAATATTAATCTGAAAGATACCTGAACGCTCCAAATAACTTTTATACCCATCCAATTTTACAAATATTCATTGGGAAAACCACACTATAAATATATTCTAGAGGAATTCAATAATAAAAATTGGCCAAATGATAATTATTCAAAATAGTTTCCGAGAACACTCTATTATTTAATTTTTGTTGAAAGCAACCCACTTTAAATAGCTTAATAAAAAATTTATTTTTCAAATATTTTCCAGGTGAGGCGTCTCCAAATAGTTTAAAGAGTCACACAGTTTTCAAAAATTTTGCTAAGCGTAGACCATAAGGGCAGTTACAAATATATTTTTATATAAATAAGAACATTCATGAAAAAATCAACAGATTAAACTGAAAAATATGATTTTATCTTGAGAATGTTTTTATTTTAAATGATTTATGTGTAAAGTAATTGATGTAATGAATAACTCTAAAGTATGTAATTGTATAAATTCTACCAGTTGCTTACACATATTATAAGCAAGAGGAGTTAATATCTTCATATGCATGTTTTGATTAACTGATTTTTTCTTGAACTAAAAAAGAGTAGGCTAGTGTTGTTAAAATTAAGGTGTTTGTTCAAAATATAACTTAATAAAACAACAGTATCTTGCTTAATTTAAAATGTATTTTCAATATGGTTTGCTTTACAATGGCATACCAAACTAATATTAATTGTAATAAACTATTAATATTATTATAAGCAACGTTGTAGTATATTGTGAGTTACATATAGAATGGGAAGGCTTGGTTAGATTAAACACAGAGTTAGCCAACGATGTAGTAGAGTGTGTATAAAGGCATCTTTAAAACCATTTGTGTATTGGGTTTGTTGAATTATTTTTAAATTGTAATGACACATTTTTTTCCTATTTGGGCATTTTTAAAATGAATATATTCCATAAGCTAATGTGTAAATCTAACAGCTACAGCTATACAAAGTCTATCAAGAATTAGGAAACTCTGATTACTCAACGATGATTTTAAACCACTTTTTGTCAATTTATCTTTGGAGTTCAACTGATCATTTCCACCCAAAAATGTTCTCTCTTGAGGGCTATTATAATAGCAAAAATATTCATTTGGCATTTCAAGTTTCGTTTAAATTATATATCTTGGAGTTATTCTAATATTAATTTCCCAGTTCTGATAGTTACGTCAGTGTAAATCGTCAACTATGGTTTGAAGTGACTTAAAATAAGAATGTCCTTATCTTTAGTTATTTATAAGTATTTTGAGGATATACATCAAGGATATGATAGTTTTATTTTGTGTATTTTGTCAGGGGTCAATGGACAGTCAGTTGGATGTCATCAGTCTGCAAGGAGAAAAGTTGATCGAGCGCAAACCCAGTCTCACTCGCTCCCAGACGGACTCAAATATAACTTATGCGGGGGAGGAATTGCCTGAAGCACAGGGCTCGGCGTGTTACATCACAAAGGATGGAGACATTGACTATCAGGTAGTACTCAAGGTAAGTATAGATCTTGGTTGAAAATATTCTAGCATCTTTAGGATTTATTTTCCGGACCAGCAACTAGTTTTGGAAATTAATCTTTGTTACTGCCTGGCTTGCAGATTTTTACTGTTTCTTCTTTAGATTATTCCCTTGAAGAGTTTTAATTTAACCCAATATTGATCTCAAATTTCGTTTGAGATGGCATGTAGTGTTTCACATTACAGAACTTGTTTTTTTATATCATATCTTATGTAAATGATCCTTACATTTTATCATGCAATATGTTCAGAAACTCTAACAACTGCTATGGACTACCATACAACAACACATAGCGTTTAGTTTGATTATTCTTGTATAATCTATTTATGATAATATAGTTTACTGTTAATTTAACCCGTAAGGTAACAAACTCCCCTCGCATTATTCCGCTATGGTATAGCCTATAATAGATGGTCATATCATAATTGGTCAAAGTAAACTGGAGGTAACTTTCATAAAGAACGGAGTGTACATAGACTATTAAAAATATTTCCTTAATAGTTTTTTTTACATCCATTACTATTTCCAGCCTATGGCCAGGGTCAGTGTTTTTATTCAAGCTATATATTTTACACTACCGGCGGGCTAGGCCTGTCGTAGCTTCGTATGCTTATAATCTATCCTAAGATTGGGACGGTCACAGCATCCAGTCGCCGGCCGTTAATTAAACAGTGTGCAAGGGTAAACCCATATTTTCATCAATGATAAGTTTTGGCTATGCTAGGAATCAGACCCGGGACCCTTAGCTCAGTAGACAAACACACTACCGTCTGAGATAAGGTGCCGGACTGTCTTAATAACTATGGTGGACATTTTGTTCTTAATATTAGTCGGCTTATATACGCTGTTATAAAACAATTAAAAATTATATGAAATTCGGCCTATGAGTTTGGTAGGTTTTAAAAGGCCCTTAGATAAACCTTTACTGATAATAAGATTAAATTGGCCTTAAGAATCCTGAGGGCGGGAAGCTAATTCCCAAGAACTACCTATATTATTATTATTATTATTATTATTATTATTATTATTATTATCACACGCTTCTTACTACCCGTTCTGGTTATATGCACTTACACTAATGTTTAATGGTAGGGTGGTTGTGAGATGAAATGATGGACCTACAGTTTAACGTGGAATCCGAACCACTGTGGAGGCCTGGCATTCCCCACATTCACAAGATGTATTGTCAGAGGTGAAGGAAGGGTTTGGTAATCAGATAAATCTGTGCTAGGACCAAAGATTGAACCCCAGACCCCGGCACGGAAGTCCGACACCTTACCCCTAGACCACCAGGTCACCTTCAGAACTACCTGTTTTTCCTGTTATGACTTTTGGTGATTTATCTCTACATAAATAACCTTCTTCTTCAATGGGGCTAGGCTAATTGGTTATTTCAATTAGCGGATAATGTTAGAGTAGGATTAGTTTAATTGTGACTTTCGTGACTACCACACAAAAAAGTGTACCACCCATTGATTTGTAGGTAGGTTTTTTTTAATTCTGATTTTGATTCATCTTCAAAAATTGTATTTCCAGGCAGTGCATTATGCAGCTCAAAGAGATAGCGTGTGCTGTACCCTGCGTGTGTGCGAGGTGATTCTTAATCTTGTGGAGCTGCTTATGGATATGGGTGTTTTAAAACAATGCCTCAGAGAAGAAGCGGTTGCCACTGGGAGCATTAAGGGCACGATAGCATCTGGACAGAGTAAAGTTGGGAAGAGTGAATATTATGAAACTCCGGTCATAGACCTTGAGATAGGCCGTGAGAGAGGAAAGGAAAAGACTACGGATAAGTTCAACACACCACACAATCTTACTATGAGTTGTGTTATCAGGTCAGTTTAAAGTCAAAAACAAACTATTTTTGAATGTATTTATTTATTTATAATAAAATAAACCTAATCGTCCATATTAACAATTAAATGTTATTTAAATTATTATTTAGCACCGCGTCTTACTACCTGTTCGGGTTATACGCTTAAGTACTAATTACGCTAATGATTAGGAATTGTGAAGGATTGAATTAAAGGAAGTGAACCCGCATTTGCGTGGAGGGAGAGTAGAAAACCATTTAGGAACACCCCCCATTAAGCCGACCGAGATTCGAACCTCGATCTCCCTGTCCTCAGCAGTCGGGCTCAACACGACTAGCGCGTTAGCCAACTACGCCACAGAGGCGGGTAAATGTTACTTAAAGATCTTATAATGTTTTAATTTTAATTGGACTTTTATCCATCATAATTTTAATGGATAGATGTGTTAATAAACTTTTATTTAATATTTAATCTAAAGAGTAATATTGGGATGTTTCAGAGTGATAAAGCATCTGGGTTGTCCTCATGGTTGCGCAGATGGCCAAAGGGGTCCACCCGCGGATTTTCTTCGTTCTCAAAGTCAAACTATTCTATCTAAACTCTATCGTGCCAGCTCTAGACAGTTTTCTAAGTTCCTCAGAGAAATGATGCGCCGGCAGTCCATCTCTGATATTCTGGATTTATTTCATGCGTACATTGGCTTCTGCGTTGATCCAAGCTCTCTTCTTTCGCCTCTTAGTATGTCAGCATTTAATATTATATTAGTATAATGCTATTTTACAATTTTTATTTAAACCCAAAATTACAAATAATATTTTGAACTACGCTTTCAATATTTTATTTTTATTTTAAATTTAATTTTAAGTTATATATATATATATTTTTTATTTACAAAACATCTACTATCAGTAAACATAAATCAATACAGTATTCATTCTAGTTACACTATGAATTGTAAATAGTATACAGTTTTAATACAAGGTTGTATACAATCGTATATAAGTACTTTTTCACATGGGTAGTCTATTATAGTTTGTAAATAATTTAAAAAATAAAAAAGTTGTGAATTACCTCTATATAGATGTTCTCTGAGAAACAATTGTTAATATTGATTTGAAATATTTATGATAATCAAAAATACTTCCGTATCTTAATCTACCCTTAGTTTTAAATTTAGACTGCAAATCTCTATCTCTCCCTGGCCATGCAACATCTTAATGTCAGTCATAACTAAATTTATCAAATTATTTACGTTGTAGCCGCAGTTATTGATAGACAGATATTTCTTTTAATCTTAGGCCACATCTGAAAGTACATTAGAATCCATCATCACCTTGAAATAAAATAAAATATCTTTTATAAATTAAAAAGGTACCATGAAAGTAATTTGATAATATTTCTTAATCAAACAATGGATTTTTACTTTATAGTTATCTTACAGGTAAATAATGTATTGTGATCGTCAAAAAAATCGAAATCGAAATTTTGATGAATATCAACGTTTCATGACCCCCTCTCCCCCTTCCCGAATCCGAAAAAGTTATTTTTGAATCTCCATTTTTCTGTCTGTATGTCTGTATGTACCTCCAAATAGAGCCTTAACTATGTTACCAATTGGCTAAGACTTAGTATATAAGGTTTACATAGGTTTTCTCTGAGGAATTTTTGGAATTGAATATCCAATCCTAAAATTAAAGGTAGTTTCCTTAAGGGCGGAAAGAGAAAAAATCTATTTTATCAAAATCTGCTTTAACGATTTTGATTAGATTTCATTTCAAAGCTTTGATCAATATTACAAACCAAATGGATATGCTCAATTTTCGTCAAAATAACTTAAAGGGTTCCAGCCTGGTGCGTGAATTCTAATTCAAGAAATTGTTGAATCTACTAATACTTAAACCACAAATATGAAATAATAGAGGCCTAAAACCACTTTATTTTGCATTTTTTTTGCTATTTATTAAAAATCAAGAAGATTACATCAATTACCAGGAGTTTTGTGGTGTTAATCTTACAACTCAAGAGTTCATAATATATTCTTAAACAGGCATACAGATCTGAGGAAACAAATATCACCACCATTGGATATTAATAATTCAGTGCCCGAATTAAAATTAAAATAAGAATATTATGTGCCCCGTTTAAAAATATCATATCATTGTTTATCTTTAACTAAGAATTTAAAGGGTGTTTAGAACATATTTTATTTCAATATTATTAGTCAGGCGTGTTAACGTGTAGATACATTTTGGTTAATATATATCTTAAGAGCTTGAATAAAATATTTTGTTTTCAACTTTCAAGCAAATCATTGTTTTAATTTAACCAAATAAAACAGCTAACTGTCTTTTTGTGGTGGAACTGAAGTAAATAATGATTTTATTTTATCAGACCAGAAACGTAGTTGCAGCAAATCCCCGGACATTGTGACGCAAGGAGGCTACGCGACCAACTTCGGGGCGGGTCTAGGAGGCGGTGGACCCGAGGAATAGAGGGTCAGATAATGGCTAGCATCTTCAAGACTCTTGTCACCAGGCTGGCCAAGTCTATTAAGGAACTCAAGACTCAGGATAACATGGTGAAACTTACATGCTTAAATATTGATCCATCCACTACACAGAAAGGTTGTATTTTTGTATCCAAATATAATTTATAGTGAATATCAGATCAACTATGCATTCAAAAAAATGATCTGTTACTAGTGTCCATATAGTTTAGGCAATCGGTGTGGCCTGGATAGCTAATTATAAATTATAACATATGTGTTAATTCACATTTGTAAAGACATAATCCAGTATTGTTGTATGCTAATAGGGTAATTCAACAGAGTAGGGAATGATTGACACTAAATGGCACATTGCGGTTATCAGAGACTCAGATGGCTTGGGTTTGTTAATTTTGTTAGGAATAGAAATGAAGCTTTTGTGTGAAATGTTGTATTTTACTTTACATTATGAAAGTAAATTTAGGGTGTGCGAAAAACAAAGGGCTTAGGAAAATATTTGGTCCAAAAAGTGACAAGGCTTCTGTGGAATGGAGATGGCTAAATAATCTGTAGTTACATACCCTGTACTGATGACATCATTTTTAGGATAGTCAAGTCTCGTAGATTACGGTAGACAGGACTTGCAGCGCAATTGTAGAATATAGATATGGGATCAAGGTATTTACTGGGAAACCCAATTGAAGAGACAATTTGGGTTTGGAAAGACCCAAATTTAGATGGAAGAATAACATAAGAATGTACCTGAAAGAGCTAGGGTGTAATGAGGTGGTCTGTATATAACTAACTCAAGATAGAGATAGGTGATGTATTTTGTAGGTGTGGCATTGAACTTTCAATTTCCCAATAACGTAGAGTAGTAGGTAAGTAGTCTCATAAAGATCTGCTCCTACAGAACCACTGGAGTAGACCGCCAAATGACGTAGATTTGGGTTGGTGTCGAAACGTTTTATGCGAGCTCGATCATAGAATTCCCATGAAAGAGGGTGTAACTTCTGTTGGCAATAATTTTGTTGATCAATGTGCTAGAATACTTACTGTGATGCAATGAGATCAGGGTTAGTAATAAAATCATTTAAGACATAAAACAATAATTTGTTCATTCCTTCAATTTTCTAAATTAAATTGTTCTTAAAGTTACTAACCTATTTCAATTACTTCACACTCTCAAAACATATTCTTATGCTGTCAGTTGAAAATACGTAAGCATACATTCTTCTAGTAAAACTAAATAATTCCCAACGATGTGTGAGCTCAAGAACTTCTTAGCTAAACCAAACAAGTGGGATTTTCTCAAGAAAACACTTCGTATTTAACTATGTTAACTAGGCAGGCCAAAGTGCAAATTTAAAAAGTTTATAATAATTTGTTTAAAATAAATATTCAGACTTTATAAATGTTTGAGCATTCCTTCTTTAAAACACGAACCCTTACCAATGCATGGGTTTTTAGTTAAAAAATTATTTAAAAAAAGGATCTTTAAGATAATAATTTTCGAAATACTGAAATTTTAGAATTTTGAAGAGGTGTGTGGTAATTCTGTGGTAACTCATATGCCTTTTTTTTTTAATAATAGTCTTTATTGATGCCATCACCTGTTTATATAGATATGTGTATATGTATAAGTGTGTGCACGTGTGTTTGAGCAGTCCCTATACTGCGACGTGCGTCAGCTGATGACCTATATAAAGGAAGCCCATGGGGGTGTTTTTCGTCGAGTAGCACTCAGTGGCTTATTAGACTCGGCCAACAGACCTCACAGAAAGGAGCCCGATACGCAAACCACCAGGATTATCAGGTAGTAATCTAACTGTTACACTTAGCTATGTGTTAAATGTAAGTGTGTTTTTTCAAAATAGCATTATTAAATGATACTGGAAATTAATTAATACTATCAAATTTTTCAAATTGTAATATGGTGGGATTAAATAGATTTCATAAACGTTGGATATATGGCATAACATTATTTCTTGTAAATATTCTTAAAATCCTTTTGAATAGTTACAATTTATTGTATCATATTCTGTTTACGTTAGGGATTAAAGAATCGCTATACTAATTAATTTTTAGTAAAAGTTTGGATTTTAACATAATTATTAAAGTCAAGTAGACACAACTCTAATTAGCAGTTACAAAATGAAAAATATAATTGGTTCTTTCAGACACATTCACCAATCTGATGTGGATGAACAACAAGACCTGGGGGCTGGTTCCTGCTATGTTATGGATGAGAGGGGCAGTCGCAAACTCCTATTTAAGAAGAGGAGCACCTCATCCACCTGTGCCGTGAGTTTAAACAACTGTAATAAACAGAGATATAGGCCTTATTCTTTATGAAATAATTATAAAGTGTTGACCACTTCTTTCTGTTAAGCTCTTGTTTTCATATAATATCAATAATATTAAGTGTGCTAGCTAATATGGCATGACACCCAATAGCGTATAATTTATTTCAGTTAATCGTTTGTTAAAGCTGGTTATTGTTGTTGACATCTCACCTGTGGTCAAGGAATGTAAAACTCAGAGAACAATAATTTTACCGGGTGTTTTCTCTGGGTGTGAAATGTGTTCTCTTGCCTAAAATGATGAAAACAAATGTTGGGTGTCTGAAAACAAGGTGTTTGGGAAGATATTTGGTCCAAAAAGGGATGAGGTTATTGGGGAGTGGAGGAGTTTACATAATAATGAGTTACATATTCTGTACTCATCACAAGACATTGTTAATCTAATTATGTCTCGTAGATTATGGTGGAATGTACATTCAACGCAAATGGGATAATCTAGAACTATGTTCAGAGTATTGACTGGCAAACCCAATGGAAAAAGATCATTAGGAAGATCTAGAAGCAGATGGGAGGATAACATTAGAATGGATCTGAAATATATAGGGTGTAATGAGTAGGATTGGGTCGATAAGGATAGGTGGTATACTTTTGTAAGTTCGCAATGAATTTTTGAGTACCTAATTTTAAAGAGTAAGTACGTAAGACAAGTTATTTAGTAAAAGATTATAAACGGGTATTTATCCAAAACACAATTCCAAAACAGAATGATCGGAGTGCCTTCTTTTATTATTATTATTATTATTATTACTAGCACCGCGTCTTACTACCCGTTCGGGTTATACGCACTTACGCTAATGTGTAATGGTGGGGTGATTGTGAGAGGAAATGGAGGACCTACAATTTAACGTGGAATCCGAACCACGGTGGAGGCCTGGCATTCTCCACATTCACAAGATGTCTTGTCAGAGGTGAAGGAAGGGTTTGGTAATCAGATAAATCTGTGCCGGGACCGAGGATTGAACCCCGGACCCCAACATAGAGGTCTGACACCTTACCCCTAGACCACCAGGTCACCCGCCTCCTCATAGCATGTGAAGTTTGGCATATACAAACCAAGGATTTAATTTTGTTAAAATTTGGGGAATGCCAGGTCGCCACCGTGGTTCGGATTCCACGTTAAACTGTAGGTCCTTCATTTCATCTCACAATCACCCTACCCATTACACATTAGCGTAAGTGCGTATAACCCGAACGGGTAGTAAGATGCGGTGCTAATAATAATAATAATAATAATTTTGTTAAATATTAGAATATGTATAATATATCAGTACTATTGAAGCATAAATCATATTAATTAGGTGTTGGCTGTAAACGAAAGAGCTATTTTAAAGATAGTGCATAGAAAACTGAACCTTTAAGAATAAGTTAAATTTAAACATCCCATGTTTTACAACAGAGCCTTTTAGAGGCAGAGGCAGTGGAGGAAACTACAAAGGCTAGTCAGAGTCCTTTGGGAAATCTTCGGAAGAAACAATATATCCTGACACCTCGCCAGAGCGAAAGAAACTTAGGGGTCATGGAACCGGGATCATCTAGCTTTGATAAATCCCGCAAGACTTCTCGCTTTCAGATTGGAGGATTGGGTAACTAAGCCTGTGTTTAACTATTATTTCATTCAAACCTGCTTTTATCCTGAAAGTTAGTAGTCTTACCTTGATAGATTAAATAGGCCAGCTTTCAGCAATTAATTTTGTTTGCGGGCCATATAAACATATAAAATAAATGGTACGGAGCTCCTCACGGACTTAATACACAATTCTGATAAATTTCATGTTCAAAACGTATTATCAAGAAAGATCCAAATATACCATACATTTTTTGTATAACAATTTTTTTAGTCGTTTAATATTTCTTTTACACATAATATAAATAATGTACTAGAATTACATATAAATTTCAGTCAACTGGTTTCGTCGTGAATATGGCCGAACAGACTCCACGGACAGCTACGATGGACGTGACTCTCCTATAGAAGGTGGTCTCATTCGCCAGGCATCTCTTCACCCCTCTCTTAGCAAGAACGTTATCAAGACACCTGGAAGGTAAATTATCATCATCACAAATTATTTTCACAGCTGGTGGCCAGGTAAGTCAATTAAAATACCTCCATATTCCTCTTTCATCTAACCAATCTTCCTCCCTTACTCTAGTCTATTAGGTGACCTGGTGGTCTAGGGGTAAGGTGTCAGACTTCTATGCTGGCGGCCGGGGTTCAATCCTCGGTCCCGGCAAAGATTTATCTGATTATCAAACCCTTCCTTCACCTCTGACAAGACTTCTTGTGAATGTGTGGGGAATGCCAGGTCTCCGCCGTGGTTTGGATTCCACGTTAAACTGTAGGTCCTCCATTTCATCTCACAATCACCCTACCATTACACATTAGCGTAAGTGCGTATAACCCGAATGGGTAGTAAGACGCGGTGCTAATAATCAATCTAGTCTATTCATAGCCCCTCACCCGCATACTCGCGGTTATCTGCTCCTCCCATCTCTTCCTTGGTCTCACTTAAGCTCTTTTTACTCCTGGTAAAATTAGTATCTAAAACGCCTCTCAATCCAAATTTCTTGCAACCATCCTATACTTCTGAAGGGGTTTTTTCTGTGTTAACTCTAATCAGATAGAATCAAATTATTTCACAATATGGTGCAGATAAAACTACCTTATCTTACAAGTATTGGAAGAATCATTTGGTAAACTAATTATATAGGTGATTATTTACATGTTTTAATACTCGTTTAGACTATACACATGCATTAATTACGCCGGTGAAATAAAGATAAGGGAGGTAGAATTGTGGAGGAATTGTACCCACTTTTCTTGGAAAGGGAGTTACATTTTTATTTAGTAAGAAACAATCTCATTACAACCGACCAGCCTAAGAATGTGCGACTATCAATGCAGATGCAGGTAAATTGTTTTAATAAGTTTCATTTGAATGCTGAATTAATACACAATATTATATTCCTCTATTTAGTTATATCGGGGCTTAATAAAACATTTTCCGCGCCTCGGTGGCGTAGTTAGCTAACGCGCTAGTTTCCTGTTGAGCTAGATGGCCTAGGACGGGTATATCGAGGTTCAAATCCAGCTCGGCTGAACTGAGGGTGTTTTTCCTAAATGTTTTCCACTCTGCCTCCACGCGAATGCGGTCTCACTTATTCATATTAAACCTTTTCAATTCTTAGCCCATTGGTGTAATTAATACTTAAGCGTATAATTCGAATAGGTAGTAAGACATGGTGCAAATTATTATTAATAATACATTTTAATTTTAGCTATTAAATTTGTCAAGTGTTGGAGTCCCCGTTTGATGTATCTCAATATTTATATCCTCAGTCAAGTTGGGCAAACCATTCAAAAAGCCAAGAAACGTATGGAGGACCAGTTTACGAAGTTTGGCTTTGGTAAAGGCAAGAAAAAAGACGGAAGTATGGAAGAGACGCAAGGAAGCTGTGAGTATGACAACTACTACGACATTAAATAAACGTCCGATTGTTGAGTTGATCGCATCTTTAACTGTTGTGGGACTAGTTTGTCCTCGTGAAGTTCTCACACATACTCAAATTACGTTCCTCTTATTTGTACTTCTATAATACCCCACAATAGTTTAGTCATATATATAATATAATTGTATTATATTAAGTACTAAATCCTGCAGCTTGTACTAAATTAATTTAAGACTGGGCAAATAACCTAACTTATACTTGACTATATTTAGGCCTACACTATAAAAACTATTACCAAACTATATTTTTAATAGAATGTATACTAATTCTTATAATAAACATAAAACCAGATATGGTTTTACCAAACATTGTGCAAATTGTCTTGTATGAAAAGGGTAACATAAAAGAGAAGTCGTTCAAATAAATATATTCTAATATTTTTTTAGAAATCCTTGTCGTGAAATATTGAAATGCCTATTCGATTACTATTCTACGAAACCAACTGTATTATGACACCCAGCCATATAAATATAGTATGATCATCTCAATATACGTTTTAATTAATTAATTTGATAACTATTCAAATTCAATAATGAATCCTATTAAATATAGTAAATCTCAATACATATTGGAAATAAATGAAATTGTTCAGTAGTAATAATGTAAATAGAGAGATTATCGTAGGTTCAATTTAGACACAAGACTATTACTTTATATCCCCAAATAAGGAAGATGCTAATATAGATAAACAATAAAAATAAATAGTAGGATGTAGAGCACAGAATTTCTTTCTCCTTTATTTAAATTACAATTGTAGCTTGTAAGAAAAGTGAAACGAACTAATATGCATTGTTATGTGAACGTAATGAGATGAAAATAGCATCGTATTTTACCAAAGAGCTGGCATTAAATAGTACGTACTGTTAAAGAAACATATTATTTGTATGTGTGTATTTTGAATTCATTTCCCAAAACTCTATTTGCAAAAAATAAATTTAATAATGGCATGGAAAATATAGATTTATAAAATATTCTATCAAACCAAATTTTAATAGCCCTACAAATGTTATTTCATTTCTCAAATAGTTTTGGAAATGTGTTCAAAATTGGAAATTTCCGTTATGTAAAGTACAACCCTCAAAAAATTTCCACGAAACAATAAAATGAGTCAATTTTATATAATGTTAAACGGATTTAGATCCGAGTTTATATTAAAATAACTTTTTGTGTTCAGGGATTATGTAAGAAACTTCAACATTCATCAACATTTATAATAAGATTTTCTTTACGTTCACAATAGGTCTACTACTCTCCGAGGGGTCATGGAAAAGAAATAAAGGCTATCTTGAAAAGTTGAACGTTAAGGATGATAGAAATTCTTACTTCTTTACAAAAAATATTTTGAAAGTATAGTTACAACATATTTAAATAGCTATTCTCTTATGTGATAAATGTATAGTACCATGGAATAACTTTTATGTTGTAATTATAATGTTGCACCTAGATTTATAACTAAACTATGATTAAGGCAGTCATTGATAATGTTTTTCTGTATGCAAGTAGGAAGATTTTTTTTTTTTTTTTTTTTTAGAAATCTTAGATGAGTTTGTAAAATGAAAAAAATAGTTTTATGATATAATTTATAAAGAATTAAATTAGAATATATTAATTTATTTCAGATCATATTAAGAATATATAAACACATCATTCATTTTTTGGGTTATTTATGTTAACTCCGTTTATTGTTTTCTTCTGTACAAAAATATGTATTTTCCCACAAAGATCTAAGTCGTCGTAACTCCCTGGATCTGGGTGAGCACACCCGTGACTCTAAGTTCGTCATCCTCAAAGAAAGGAAACTTGTCCCCGTGCAACCGGTGTTCAACGGGATGCTAAGGTTCGCCTTCCTGTTGGAGACTTGTCAGCCGGGATCCGTCCCCGACCCTTACTTGCTGGCAGCAGTACTTGATCTAGTAAGCCATGCCATGACTTGTAATCACAACGTGGAAATAATCGATACTTCACCGGTATTATCATATAGAATAAAATATCTCTTGAAAAAATACTTCTTTTTAACTTTTTTATACATGCTTCTGTGGTCAGCATGGATTAAGGCGTCACTCTCACAATAACCTATACTGCCGATGACAAAGAAATTGGTGCCTCAAATACCAGTCGGATGTATTGAGGGTGGTCTTCCCTTAATGGTTTTCCACTCTTCTTCTACGCAAATGTGGGTATACTTAATCTAAATTCAACTTTCCTCATCCTTAAAACATTTACGTAAATATCACACTTAGGTTATATTATTATTATTATTATTTTATTATTATTATTATGCACCGCGTCTTACTACCCGTTCGGGTTATACGCACTTACGCTAATGTGTAATGGTAGGGTGATTGTGAGATGAAATGAAGGACCTACAGTTTAACGTGGAATCCGAACCACGGTGGCGACCTGGCATTCCCCACATTCACAAGATGTCTTGTCAGAGGTGAGGAAGGGTTTGGAAATCAGATAAATCTGTGCCGGGACCGAGGATTGAACCCCGACCGCCAGCACAGAAGTCTGACACCTTATCCCTAGACCACCAGGTCACCCACTTAGGTATAACCTGACAGATAGTAGGGCTTAATTCTAAGAAAGAAAGAATGTATTTAAATACTTATGTGTTGTAATGGAAGAACGAGGGATAGAAAAACATGAATGGGAACGGACACAGTATATCCTTTACAATGAAAAAAAACACATTTCATACGTTATATTGTTCTCACTGGAAAAACGTGTAATTGTTTCCTCTTGAAGAAATTAATAAAATGCTATGTTACTGTAAATATCTTACAACTATGAATATACTAATAATTAAACACTTTAAGTATTGTACGCACGATGTAGAAATAATAGATAGTTTATTTATAAAATTTATGCTTTGAAGTTTTGGGTTTATTTACAAAAAAAAATGTAAAATATATAAGTATTAATAATACAAGCTACAGTATACTAAATAAACAAATGACTCATAAAATTTGAAATTTTCAGCCGCATGCTCCTGTGGTGGCAAAAGCCTCCCTGTTTTTGGAATGTTCGTATTTCGTGCATTGTTGCAACAAAGGACAGTGGCCAACTTGGATGAAACTCAACTTCCCCATATTCAGGCCATCTGGTCCCATGGCAACCAGAGGGGCACCTTCTGGTATGAGACGGACCCACATCCTCCAACGCGCAGCTGGCAAGATGTTTTATCAATGGGCGGAGGTAAACTGTTTACATCATGTACAGATTAAATTAATATTACCTTACTGACCCACATTCTCCAGTCAAGATATTTAATAAGTTTGTATAGCTAATTAGCTGAGTAACACAAGTACACAAGTATATGGCCTAAGAACTTAGAATAAATAATATTTGATTTATGATCTAAGGCTACGTTGATAAAATCTTGTTTTAATTTCATATTAGACTCGTTGGTAAAACTAACGTCATACCGTGTGAACAGTAGAAATATTTGACTAAACTTACTTAAAATGCATTATTATATCTATTTGTATAGTATAACATTAATTTAAATATGTGCAGGCCTTAGGAAGTAGATTAGAAGAGCTACTACATGAAGACAAACAAAATGTCAGTAATATTGTATCCATGGTGACGGAAGAAGGTCGACAGAAGGAACTGCTAATGGAGGATGAAGAGGAGGACTTTTTGGATGAAGGTGACATTGTTGGGCAAATGCCTTAACTATACAAGCTAGTTCTATAGTATTAATAATTAGTAATTAGTATTTAAAATCCAAGCTCAAGCGTTAACAATATGTTTTATCAACAATATTTCCACTCAAGGAATATTAGGTGTATTTATAGTGTTAACTTGCTGGCTATTTGACCACTGTTAACGATTGTTTTGACTAATAAGTATTTTAAACTTATTAGTTACTCCCAGGAAAATAATACAAACAAATATTACTGAACTTAAAGCTAAAATATTATATTTCATGCCTTAAAAATGTACATGTATTGAAAGTTCAAACAGAAAAACAAATAATATGTGAGAAAAAGTCAAACGTTATGTGTACGTCAAAACTTCTTTAAAAATTAGTTATTTTTTTAAATTTTGCTTATTTATTATGGAGATTCCTATAGTAAAGCAAGCGTGTATCCTTAAAACATACCAGACTGAAAAGGAGTCGATATGGTTAATTAACCATAATTCAATATTTGATATATAAAATATTTTATTGTATTAACATATTTTTTCATCTGGTTAATTAAATAAAACGTTTTTAGTATAAAGAAATGTAAAAATTTTCCAAATATTTTATTTTAAATCTAACTGCTGTACCCGTTCTTAACCGGGTAATCTATAAAGCAGATATTTTGCTAATTTTAGTATAAAATGTAACCAAATCTTAAATTATGTTTAAATAATAATCCTTTAATGGTTTGAATAAATATACAAAACATTAAAGTGGGCTAACTGGGTAAGCCACTATGTCAAAATAGAGATATAATCTGAACATGTTTTAAAAGCTGATTTCTTAAGATAATGTAAAAACTTATCTATTAATACACAACACTTCAAACTCTTAGCTGTTTTAATATAATATATTTTATAAATTAAAAAGAGAGTCACACAAATAAATAATTGGTTGTTAGAGGTTATTAAATAAATCCACTCAAAATTATTTTAGCATTTTTTGCATTTTTATCCAGTTCACCCTTATTACACATTTTACCCTTTTTGCCCTTTTTAACATTTTAGCCATTCTAAACTAACATAATACTTTATTGCCCTTTTATCTTTTATATCCTTCCTATTGTTTTTTACCAGTATTTTAGTCTTTTAACACATTTTACCCTGTTTAACCTTCTAACACTTTTAACCATTTTGGCCCTTTTGCTTCTTTTTAATGTTTTTATCAATTCTATTTATTTTACCTATTTAACCTTAATGACTTTTATTTTTACTGGGTTTATTTTGGATGAGTAGAGATGAGGAAAGTACAGAACGTAAAATATCTTGGAAACGTGTTTGAGGTGAAAGGTGGAAGTAGAGAGGATCTAACGAATAAATTACAGCAGGGAGAGTTGTGTTTATAGGTATGTTTAGAGATATGCTATGAAGAAGATAAGAGCATTTGACGTGTAAGGAAGTATTGTACACTTTGTCATATTATGTATCAGAAATATAGACATTGAATGTAAGAGAGACTAGGAAAGTAAAGGCCATGGGAATGAAGTTTGGGAGGAGCATATTAGCTGTCACGAAGATAAACAGGACAAGGGATGACTTTATCCGTGAAAGGTGTACATGAGATAGGATAGAAAGCACTACAGTGATTGTACGAATATATAATGAGGATAGAAAAGAAGAGGATGCCAAAGAAAATTATGAAAATAATGTATGTATGTAGACGATCGTAAGGGAGGCTAAGAAAAGTATAGGAAGATCAGATAACAGAAAGTGTGTAAGTAAAAGGAAAGGAATATAGTAATTAAAGGATGAAGAATGGTGGAAAGACAGGACAATATGGAGGCGATTTACTAAACTTACCCAGCCACAGGCTGGAAACAATTGATGATAAGATTAACATTTTGCTCTTTTTACCATTTCTACACTTTTTTTACCTTCTTACAATTTTTATCTATTGTGCTCTTTTTACGTTTTTTGACATTTTGGTCTTTTTTTAAATTTTTGCAATTTTTCTCTTTTTGGTCTCATTGTCAATTTCGATTGAATTTATTTTCTACCATTTTTGCTAATTTTGGCCATTTGCCCTACATTTTACTCCCTTAATCATTAAATACCCGGCTAGGCCCCAAATAATTAATTCGGGGTAAGTAAGTAAAAAGGTTTAATAAATGTAAAAAGGACAAAAAGGGCATAGAGTAAACAAAATAAAAAGTACAACTCTAATAATTTTTTTAAAGCTAATTTAAAAATATAAAATATATTAAATGGGTAAAAATTGTAAATATAATCAATATTTTAAAATTATGCCTTCTAGGTTCAAATGCTCGTGTACAAGAATTACCATAATCCACATTCTACAAATGATTTAGATCTATTATTAAATCTATCTCACTGTGTTATATCTTAATTTTTTCGGTTTTTAAGTAGATAAATTAGATCAAATCCAAATTTTAAAGTTCAGGCTTTGAGGTGCTTATTCTCGTGCGCAAGAGCTACTTATATTAAATTTCAGACCTTGCACAACGCTCATGATAGATACACAAACTTTTCATTTCACTAATAAAGATAAAATGATACCTCCCTCCCACTTCCAAAGGACAATTAAAAAAGTTTGAGATTATCATACTTTTTGATTATATGAGATAGCCCCTTAACATACTGTCAAGCTTAACTTTCACACCAGCCATTAAATTTGATATTTATGTTAGTTTTGAAAGTTTTGAACAACCCTGCTTCATTAAACCATCTCCAACTTTAAAATCTCAAATTTAAGGCTGATTAATTATTTTGAGCTGTTTCTCTACCTGCCTGCCTAGTTTCAGCTATCTACCTTTACTAATATAATTTTTCTATAGAAATACCTTCAAATTCCCAATACCCTAATTTGAAGTTTCCCATTTTTAGGTTTTTCTTGTTATATAAGACAATTAGTCGACTATCCTGCCGATTTTTCTGCTGTGATTAAGTTAATAGTCATGTATACTAGTTTTGTATGTTTTTAACATCTCCTGCCCCAGTTTACCAACGCTAACTTTGAAATCTCACATTTTAGGACCTGTTTGATTATTTTGAGTGATACTTCCACCAACCAAAACATTTCAATTATCTACCCTCCTTAATAGTCTATTTTAGTATTTAAATCCACCAAGACCCCGAAATTCTCAGTCCCCCATTTTATAATTTCCCATTTTGAGACTTTTCTGGTAATATAAGGCAATATATCTACCATCCTGACAAATTTCAATTTTCTATTACATCAAAAAGTGGTTAATCTATATCTAAACACACACATATACACATACGTTCTGCCTTATAATTATGTATATAAATATATAAAATTGATAATACCTGTTAGGGTGGCCGCATGGTCTAAGGCGTCACTTGGAAAATCTACTTAACTGCTAATGACAGGGAGATCGGAGATTGAGTCCCAGTCAAGTGAACTAAGGGTTTTTTCTAAATGGTTTTACACTCTCCATCCACGCAAATGTGGTTACACTTTCTAGATATTAAAGCTGCGCCATTTGTTTCAAGTATCATAAAAAATTATAACTCTATTTAAATTTCTGCTTACTAAAGTATTACTGTGAGGCTGTAATAATTAATAATAATATAATAATAATAATAAAAAATAATAATAATAATTCTGTCACGTATCCAGCAAGTGTCAACCATTGCGGCACTGAGTGTCCCATTGCTCTGAGACTGGTGGCTTGCAACCTGCTCTTGGAGATTACGACTTTCTTGCGGGAAACGTATCAGAGTTTGCCCAAATCGTCCCGGGCGTCGACTAGAGAACGCCACCCCCGTGGGAGCGGATGTACAGTAGGGAAGCAAACCGACGTTGGAGTATGGCCTTGTCCTCCATGGGACACTCCCAGACCTCGGCTCAAAGTCTGCAGTCCATTGCAGGTGATAGAGAGGCTGGTATGTTAACTACCTCAACTCTATATTTGGTGTTCTATGATCAATATATGTACAGATATTATAATTAAAATATAATATAATTTAATATTACATTTGGTTTGTAATTTATAGCCAATTATAAAGTGTAGCACAAATAGAAAAATCTAAACTGTGTTCAAAGTATTGACTGGCAAACCTAATGGGAGGAGACCATTGGGAAAACCTATATTCAGATATAAAAATAATATTATAATGACCTAAAAGAGAAAAGATGTAATGACTTGATTAAACTAGCTCAAGATAGCGATAGGTCATACGTTTATTATTGCGACAATGATCTTAGTTCCTAATCCCGTAGAGCTAGTAAGTAAGTAAGCCTAATAAAACAGTTATAGCCTTCAGTTTGACTACAAAATAAGCTCTTTGTTTTAATGGATAATATTTCCTAAAATATTTTTTCAGCTTCACCCTGTGCTGGATTAACAAAAAAGAGCCAAAAATAGAGACTGGTGAAACTTTTATATTAGCACCTAGATATTTATTCACTAAAAATATTAGGTTGAATTAATTTAGAGTGTAGATATTTCACACTGATTAATTGTTTTTTTTTAAATTACACATTTCGGTGCCGCATTGTCTAAGGATTTGTTCTGGAAATAGATTAAACTACCGGTTACGGAGAGTTCAATGTTCGATTACTGTCAGGTTCACTGAGGATGGTTATCCTTAAATTGTTTCCCGTTTTGCCTCCACGCAAATACGAGTGATATTCCTCTAAATTCATTCTTCCTCATCCCTAACAAAGTAGAGGAAATAGTACATAAGCGTCTTAAAGGGTAGTAAGATATTATTTTTTGAAATATCGCAAATAATGAATGATGTTCTATAGTTTGTCACCATAGTTATGGTCTCTAATTTGATCCTTATTTAGTGAATAGGGAAATTAATTTAAAAAAGTGTGCAAGGGAAGTTTTGGTCGCATGGTTGCGCTAATTCTATAGTGCGTTTGGAACCATTTTGATATCTATAGTCAATTCAGACCTTGGATTGGATTATAATGCAAAAGGTTTTAGAGTACAAATAATAATTCGACATTGAGGACCTCCCTGAAATAAATCAAGATCAAATAAGTTTAAAAAATTATTATCCTTTTTAATTGTATATATTTATCTAACTTTTATTAAACCAATTATTATGAAATTTTAAAATTTTTATTATTATTTATATTATTATTATTTTATTATTATTTGTATAAAGTATCGCCAAACCCCGAATTTGGGAATTACATTCTCCATATGTCCATGTGTGTCTGTATTTTACCTATGCTAAAGCCACATCTCAAGAAAAAATAGTGATTTAAGTTACACATCTAACATAAGCTTTAGTTTACTTGATCACTGATTTTATAAAAAATATTTAAGAAATGTATCTAACGATATAGTTAAAGATGGAATTTTGCCAATTTTTAAATGTTAAATAATATACTATATTTATTGAAACCTTTTTAGAACCGTCTTCTTGTTTGTTGTTCATTAGACCTTTTTACCTTTTAACCACTTATTTACTGCAAGCGTGCTGATTTTGGTTATTATCACAGGTTAATAAAGAAAAATATTTGATGCCAGGTTATTGAACGTTTATTAAAGGTAGTAGCTGAAAGCCTTTCTTAAACATTTAAAGTTTACAGATTCGTGTAGTGTTACAATCACAGCAGAAATTTAAAGACAAACGTGCGATACAACTGTTTAGTTTAATGTGTAAGCATATCAAAATTGACTGACCCAAAGTAAGTTAGTAAAGTGAGTGAGAGTTGAACTGTGGTCCCACCCACGTGGAAGACAAAGAGCAGGACCACGTAACCTGCCCTCTAACGCCACACATGGCGGGACCAGATTTCAATAGCACATAGTGACGATAGAGTGACGTCAAACTCTTCGTTAATTAAAAAACTATATTTAAAGAGTAATTTACTAATAAGTGGTTTAAAACAACTAAATTATTTTAACAATATTGTTCAATAATGTGTATCTGAATATTTTCTTCCACAATAAATAAAAATAAATGTTTATTTTCTAAGTAAATTAATTTAAAGTTATTTTAAATGGATTTTTATATGTCATTTACTATTTAGTTCACTATTGGTATTTTATTATTTTAAATCATTATAGTTTTTAGAAATAATAATATTACATAACAGATTAACTAACTTTTTAATCTAGAAAATCTGACAAAAAAATATTTCAACTTGCTCTAAAGTGTACGAGTATATCTGAATAAGGTTTTTTAAGATTAACAAAATATATGTTTGGTTTATTTGAAAAAATATTTTATTAGATTGGTTCACTGAAAGCCCATTTATTAAAACTTAGTTCAATTAATTAAATAATTTTACAAAGATTGTATAGTTTCATTGACCGTTTATTTAGTTTTAATATTTTTGCTTTTATATTTTAAGGTTTATAGATGTGATAAAATCTGTATAGGCAATATATTATTATTATAAATTAATCAATAAAATTGAATGTACTGGAAAAGTGCATGTACGAGACATATATGGATGTCTATAACTCTATGCTCTTAACTTAAACCACAATATCCGTTGTCAGAAATAAATAGACCAGCGTAGTGAAAAACAAATCCGTTAAAGTAATATTGCATTACTATATTATGTAAATTGAAGTTAGGTGCAACAACCCTGGGAGTACGCAGCTCTAGGTACGTACGTGTACAACCAGTTGCATATAACAAGGCGGGCAAATCACAGGTGTTTAAAACAACTTCCACATCCCAATTGCACAGTCCGTCGTTTGCACTTGTGCGCTCACCCTTCGGATACGTGCGTTTCTCGCGGCCGGGTACTTCTGTCCGCCTAATTATATGCAACTTGCTGTACAAGTATGTACTTATAACTGAGTACTCACAGAGTTGTGCCTAACTTCAACTCACATTTAGTAAGTAATATAAGATTTCGAAACCCTTTTTTAAGGAAGGGTGTTTTGTTTCTTTCTGCCCACAGGTGCTGTGGTTTAGTTTTGGACAGAGAGTTTTTTAAATATTCTGAATATATCTAGTATATAATCTCAATATGGACAAAGTAAAATGACAGTTTTTTATCTGTGTACTCTCTCATGTATACGAGTTGAAAAATTAATTATTGATTATTTTCTGGAAACAAACCATATTATATTCCCCCAATTCTATAGATAAAATAAAATATATTGTATGTGAACAATCTCTCATATATATATATATAATATAACAACTGTATGTAAATATAGGATATATATGGTGTAAATTGGTGTCAAATATGTTAGGGGTGTATTCCCATCGCCCAAACATTAAAAAAAGTTCATATAAACAGGAGTCTAGAAAAGTTTTGCTTCTAATTTTGGAGGAATTTACTGTTCAATTAATAAACAATCCAACAGAAGAAGTAATGCAATTAAATAAATGGTACGGAGCTCCACACGGACTTTCTCACTCTATTGTTTAAAAATGGAAATATTTACTCAAAACTCGTAAAATATTTTAAACAAAATAATATACACTAGCAAACCCAAGAATAAATTGCACTATATTTATGTAAAACAGTAATTGAGTCATGGTTTTAAATTTTATAATTTTATCTTTAAAGAATTAATGTCCTCAATTGTATGTTGGTGACCTGGCGGTCTAGGAGTAAGGTGTCTGACTTCTGTGCTGGGGTCCAGGGTTCAATCCTAGGTCCTGGTACAGATTTATCTGATTACAAAACCCTTCCTTCCCTCTGACAAGACATCTTGTGAATGTGGGGAATGCCAGGCCTCCCCGTGGTTCGGATTCCACGTTAAACTATAGGTCCTCCATTTCATCTCTCAATCATCCTACCATTACACATTAGCGTAAGTGTGTGTAACCCGAACGGGTAGTAAGACGCGGTGCTAATAATATAATAATAATAATAATTGTATGTTGGACCGGTAAATAAAGATCAATATTGGGTCCTCAAAGGTCAACAAATCGTGATACAATTTCTACTTCCGGTTAAAATTTTCAACATTTTATTACGTGTTGTACAGTACATCTTCATTTCATTGCATTACTATTAAATTCCTCATTTATGAATTTTGACAAATACAAATGTAAATATTGACTATTGAATCTAAAATGAAGGAGATAGATCTTGGTGGTACAAATATTTTTAAGGAAAAATAACAAACTTTTTGAGAGACTTAATTATATTTAATTACTCTATGACATTGGAGAGTTATTTTGTTAAAACTCAAGTAGTATATTTTTACAAGTATAATAATAATATTTAGCACCGCGTCTTACTACCCGTTTCTTACAAGTAAAGCTCACAAAATTGTTTAATATATTTGCCAATATCTAAGAAACTGTTGGTTTTATAAAAATATATTCCATATAAAAGATTTTATTTTTAATAGTACTAAATTTTGTAATGATAAGTTATTTAGTATCTCAAATAGTTGTGGAGATACGTAAATTTCATTTCTGTGAAGTACCCTAAAAGTCATTTTCACGGGAACATAAAAATAGTAAGTTTATTTATTATCTTAATCAACGTCTAGATACGATTTTAATCAAAATCGTTAGAACAGATTTAGAGAAAATCTATTTTTTCTCTTTCCACCCTTTATTTAACTACTCTTAATTTAAGTTTAAACAGACACACAGACAGACGGAATTGCAAAGACCACTTTTAGGGTTCAGGGGGTCATGATATGTCGACATCCATTAATATTTCATGTTAGGTTTTTTTACGGTTGCAATACTTTACCTTTAGTGTTCGAAAAAATATATATATATATATTTGCGTATAGTTTGAAAGTAATTTTTTTATGAAAATATGCTTCAATTAAAATATTTTTATAGTAAATAGATATACATATTTGTAATGATAAGTAATTTTATTTCTCAAATAATTTCGGAGATATGATACAAAATGAGAATTTACGCATCAGACCGGACCACTTAAAGTCATTTTGCTGAAATATTGAGAGTAGCCCTTTTGTTTGGAATATTTATGAAATATTTAGAAATGAAATTTAATCAAAATCGTTAGAACAGTTTTTTTAGAAAAATCGACTTTTTCTCTTTTTGCCCTTCAGTAAACTCTCCTTAATCTTAGGGTCAGATATAGTTTTCAAAAACTCTTTGGGTCAACCCTATGAAAACCCTAGATACCAAGTTTTAGCCCGATCGGTAAAATAGTTTAGGCTTAGTTGGAGGTACAGACAGACAGGCGGAAATTTAAAAAAAAAACAATTTTTTCGGATTCCGGGGGTCATAAAACGTCGAGATTCATCAAAATCTCGAGTTCAATTTTTTTGACGATCACAATACTTTGTCTACCTTTATGATATCGAGAAAGTAAAAAGTCAGATTTTAACAAAAATAAACAAAATCACAAGAAGACCAAACATTCTGTTACAAAAATTGTTAAAAATTATGTCCTGCTTCGACGCATTCTCTGAGCCTGCGTCCCTTGCTTTGTCGTACTCTTTTGAATACAATTGAGGTATTAGATGACCTGGTGGTCTAGGGGTAAGGTGTCAGACTTCTATGCTGGCGGCTGGGTTCAATCCCGGTCCCGGCACAGATTTATCTGATTACCAAACCCTTCTTTCACCTCTGACAAGACATCTTGTGAATGTGGGGAATGCCAGGCCTCCACCGTGGTTCGGATTCCACGTTAAACTGTAGGTCCTTAATTTCATCTCACAATTACCCTACCATTAACATTAGCGTAGTGCGTATAACCCTAATGGGTAGTAAGACGCTGGTGCTAATAATAATAATAATATAACACTAGGACTAGTATATTCTAGACCCATGTTTGTAAGAACTTTTCTTAGTGTTTGGTTGATGGGAATACACTCCTACAGTATTTTACAACAATTAATGTACACCATATATATATGACAGAGAGAAAAGAAAGAATGGTCGCATACAGTTTATTAAATTAGTCACGTGGAAGATTGTTTCATATTTAGGATTTGAGTGTATCCTTTTTTTTGCAGTTTTACAAGCAGAACGTAAGATAAGTTTCGTCCTTCACGAGCCTGACAATGAATCGGAAGGAAGTAGTAACACAACTGTCACAATGCAGGTATGTTTTTATTGTTGGATGAAGGACTCAATGTATAAACTTAAATATTAAAACATGGTCAGCCATTCCTTAAATATATACGTCAGTGTGTGCATTGCTTTGACTGTGCTGGGTTCTAGAGTTTGCTATAGTATAAGTTAAGCTAAGGTGTGTTAAGTGATTTATTTACAAATTTAATCTATTTAATGAAACATCTTTATAAAAATTAATTAATCATGTTCAAAGTTTTGAAATTTATCAGCAAAATATTTGTAAATGTTAAGAGTGGTGTATCTTAAGTTACCTAAATTCGGTCACCGGTCATGTGAGATGAATAGATCCACAATTATCAATAATGTTAGTTTAATAATATAATAAATTCAAAGTAATTAAAATGTATTTACTGGAGTGAAGAGTTATCATAGTATTTGGTGAAAGCTAAATAATAATATATTTGATCAGCTGATATTGGTTCGTAGTAAACATTTTTTCAGGAAAGTATAAATTAACATTATTACACTCGAAACAAAATTGGTGTATAGGTTAAGTTTTCTCAACTCTTCACTTAACCTGTCTTCACATCTAAATTGCGATTAATTTGAGAAAGTTTGTTTTTAATTTAACTCGATTTAGTAAATTTATATAAATGTACTAAAATGAATACCCTGATCTCAGCTACAAGGTTTTCTACTGAAAGACTACCAACAACCCCTTTTCGATTCTACGTATATTTTATGACATAATAATTACCTAATTTATGCTTTATCTGTGGGGTTGTAACAAGCTCCTCAATATAAATAAATATATTAATTTGTCCCGCAACGATGCCATTAAGGAGGTTCTACGTACAATGAATTTGCGTGCTGTTATAGGGTGAGGATGGTCCAAACGATGACAAGAAGGGTCGTCGACCACCCCCACCCCAAAGTCGCCCTTTCCTCCTTCGTCGAGGAACTGCGGTGCACCCACAACAGGATCGTTCAAGAGACGCAGCCTCAAGTTGCGTCGCAGCGCCAAGGAAACAAAGAACCGGACTGTGATTGTAGGTTTACCCGCGGATACTGGATAATTTCTAAATGACTTGATTTCTGTGCTCTTAGAGAAAAGATGCTTTATATAATTCCATACTTCTGGTGTGGCCTTGTTTATTGTAGTGTTGGCTCAACAGTCATGCTCTCTCATGTCCGCTGTGAAGAGGACGGACTCTATCCAGTCCAAAAGAAAAGTAAGCTCTCTGTCAGATCGTAGCGACAATTCTGAACAGGGTGGAGCCGGAGAGGTTAGTGGAGAGGAGTCCCCCGGGATCCTCAGTGACGATCAGCCACCAGAGAGCCCAAGTGATAGCAACGACACAGATGACACTTCCAAACACTTGCCGTGGATGAAGTTAAGTATTTTAATTCAAGGGTAAATCTCACAGTTTTATAAATGCCAGTTAAGTTTATTTAATTCTTCGGCTATAATCAGTAGCACACGATTGTCAAATAAATACAAGTAAGATGTATTTGGCTAGTTTTGTGCGTCAAAATATATTATCTACAAATAATCTTGAAACATTTATCTCAATCCAATAGGAATTAAGCTGTATAAACCTATAGTAAACCCATGTTTGTCTATGCTTGTTCGAACGCTTGAACGCACAGCTACTTCTGCGTATGGAGGACAATGGCCAACAAGGGCGCGCGCTTGCATAATTCATTGTAGACATACAATAGTATTGATGCGTGTCCAAGAATGGTGTGTGAATGATCAGAGGCAAAAGAGTAAAGATTTTTTTTATTCTTCAAAAACTCACAGATCTACTTTTTCACACTTAAACGCCATAATATGTTTTGTTCAGTTTTAACTAAGTTAGTATTAATCTTTATGACTGCTGGTATAAATTATTTGGACTGCTGGAATTTGAATAGATTGATACGTTAATAGTTATTTATTGAGAGCCTAATAAGATGTTTATAAATTATTTATTTAAATAATACTTGATTTAATCCAGTAATTAATTTAACTAATTGGTATTTGGGGAGGAATGTAATATATGAACCAATATTTGTCTAGACCATTGAAATAAAGCCCCAAATAAAAAATAACTCTCTGTGCAAACCATAGTATTAGACTCAAATTTACTGCATCAAAACAGAAACATTTCAAAACTGCAACCTTGTTTTTATTCACTTATTTTTATTGATTATTTGCGATCTCCTCGGTGGTATAGTGTAGAGTTTCTCGATACAGATCCAGAATTCCCGGGATTGATCCCCGGCACATCCAGTATTTTCTGTGAAACAGTGAGTTCAGGAATGAGATCAAACTTAGTTTCATGAGGACAAATTAAGAGCTAATTTTATTAAAAACGTAGCAGCACTGGTCTGTAAAACTGAGAATAACGGGTCTTGTTGTCATTATCATTGCAAACAGTGGCGGTCGCTAGCTCAGTATAGCTAAATTGTGGTTTTAACTTCATGGAGTTTTGATTATTTGTAACACTAAATGAGAATTTTATTTTAATCACTCTATTATCTATATATTGTAATAATAATAAAATTTTATAGATCAAACTATCTGACAATTATAATGTAACAAATATTATGTTTATTATTTATATAAATTGTTTAGGAAGATAGGGTGAGCCACGCACAAAATGAAAGGATCGAGAATATTGATATCACGTTAATTAGGTTTATGTTATATTTGAATAAAAGCTATTTTGATAATAGTTTGATATTAATTTACACAATTAAATTTTTATTCCAACCAATCTAATTCACCAGATTATTGAACATTACACATCTGTTAGTTGAAAAAAAAACGTTTCTAAAAAAAAAACTCATTCTCGTTCTCGAATTTGAGCTATTAATTATTCCTCCCATAAATTTTGGGAATATATTAATATTTTATAACAAAATAAAGGAATTTACAATTTTGATAACTTAATGAATGTGTGAGCCTGGATATAATTAATTATTTATAATTTATTATTATAATTTATTATTATTATTATTATTATATTATTATTATTATTATTATCATCACCCGTTCGGGCTATACGCACTTACGTTAATGTGTAATGGTAGGGTGATTGGGAGATAAAATGGAGGACTTACAGTTTAACGTGTAATCCAAACCACGGGGGAGGCCTGGCATTCCTCACATTCACAAGTTGTGATTAATACATGTCTTGTCAGAGGTGAAGGAAGGGTTTGGCAACTAGATAAATCAGTGCCAAAGCCGAGGATTGAACCCCGGACCCCCAACACAGAAGTCTGACACCTACCCCTAGACCGCCAGGTCAGCGACGTATATAGATTTAGAGTATAACATTGACTGAAAGTACAAATGACCTCACTTTTGCAGGTGGTGGTCCAAGTCGCTAACTCTTTCAACTTCTACTGCTCTCACCAGTCATTCTGTCATCCGTGTTGTTATCGCCGCCACATGAGAGCTTGCTCCAGGCTAATCAAGTCTGTCCGTAGGGTAAGAATATGATATTTAGCTAAGGTCTAAATCAAGCCTCTTATTTTATTTTAAACCTTTAACTATTATTGAGCCTCTCCCTCCAACTCTCTCTCATAATAGAGGATATATATTTCTTCAAAAAAATAGTGTTAAAGCATTCAACTATTCAAAATTTTAAAAACTAATAGCATATTTACATTAATAAACGTTTGAAAAATATTATGTTTATAATTCTAAATTTTAACACTAGATATTTTTGTAAACATATTTCCTTAATATGATTTTTTATCTCTTAATTTTGCCATTAGTCTCTTATTATCTTAGATCATTTCAAATTCTCAATCTCCTGATTTCAGAATTAACTAGTAACGTTACAAACAAAAGTCTGTCTTACCGCTGTTAGTTTTGTTGGGCGATAACCCTTCTTCACACCTACTCCTACTAATCCTGGTGTTTGCGTTCTATAAAGCTTGATTTAAAATCATGAATGAATATTGAACTTGTTTAGATCTATGGGGAGGAGTTTGGCCTGGTAAATAGTAGTGGTGGACCTGAGACTGATGCTGAGAAACATCACCGCGAAGATACCAAGAAAGAGAAGTCCCGAGGACGCAAGGTCTCTGATCAGACAAGTACGCAGGCTTCACCGATCAGGAGAAAAGATAGTATGGGCAAGAGAGATAGGTGAGTTGAGAATATCGCAAATATTATTAGTTTCACCATTAGCGAGTGGATATTTCAACTGCCATTTCAACTAATCTAATTTCAATTGACTCTGCTGTGGAGGATTGAACGCAACATTGACGGCCCCCATTCCGGACGTCTTCTTGGTAGCCATCGTGATTCCAGTCGAGATATTACGGACCAGGACTGCGAAAGGGGGCGAAGCTTACCCAGGACTATGCCTTCTTACAAGAAGAAATACCAAGAAGAGAAGCCGAAGGAACAGCCTCAAGTCTTGAAATATATTAAAGCACATGTAAGTTTTGATGTATCTACATTGACGAGAATCAATCAGTAAAACAGTTAAAAATTGTTTATAAAATTAATTTAAGGTTGAATAGTATTATGTTTGGTTTTTGTTAACTATAAAAATACATTCAGATTCAAATAGCACAAGCTATTATATATGTTTTAGTACGGATTTAACCACATATAGATATTATATTCAGAATATGATATCTATTTGCAACTAAATCCGTACTTAAACATGTAAATAGCTTTGAATATATGTTTTTTTTATGATATGTGATTCCTTACAATTCAATAACTGTACAAATGACAGCAATAAGCCAGCTACCAAGTCGAAGGTGGCTGCGTTATCTGATAGTTCGTTATCTTAATAAATCACACATACATTGCCGATGATTCCCTAACTTCCATCATAGACACTGCCTTAAAATATGATTGAAGAATGACCCTGGGCATGGGACGATTACTGGATAGCTCAGTGGTTATAACATTGGCGTAGGCCCTACTAAGCCAAATATTCCAGGCTTGATTACCGTGTCCAGGTGTCATATTTCATAATATAAAAAGGCATTGAATTTAGATAAATGAACATCATGCTAAAAATAACTCTGAAAAATTTGTTTGCAACAATATTAATTTGTATTTATTCAAAAAACTTGTAGAAGAAAAATTTCTAAAGTTCAAACTTTGTACAAGCGTTTCTGATAAAATAACAATAATGTTGATAAACAGCGTAGCCCCAGGTAGGCCTTTGGAAACCATTAAGATATTCTCTAAAGGCCAGTACATTTATTTTATTTTTATGAATATAATGGACATCGAATAAAATATTGTGATCAATTCCACTAATAATTTATATAAATTAGTAAGCATTGTTGATTTTGTTGTTAAATAAATTATGTGTTATCCTAGTGGTCAATCGGTCAGTACAGCTCGCTTGTGGGCTGAAGCCATGGGTTGATTTAAGTATATAGTAGTATTAGTAGTAGTATATAGTAGTATAGTAGTAAGTAGTAGTAGTAGTAAGTTAGATTGAATTTGGGTGTCATTTTCCCGTAATTTCATCAAACAGTGGTGACCTGGTGGTCTAGGGGTAAGGTGTCGGACTTCTATGCTGGCGGCCGGGGTTCAATCCTCAGTCCCGGCACAGATTTATCTGATTTCCAAATCCTTCCTTCACCTCTGACAAGACATCTTGTGAATGTGGGGAATGCCAGGCCTCCTCCGTGGTTCGGATTCCACGTTAAACTGTAGGTCCTTCATTTCATCTCACAATCACCCTACCATTACACATTAGCGTAAGTGCGTATAATCAACGTAGTAACGCGGTGCTATTATATAGTAAGACGCGGTGCTAATAATAATAATAGTAATTCATCAAACACTTTGTTGAAGGTTGAATATCTAAAATTATATGGATCATGTCTAAAATAATTTTTCAACATTAAAATAAAAAGTAATATAAACTACAGCTAATTAAATCTTAGATAATGATGTAGAAAATTGACCAAGTATTCAAATAATGCATCAGGTGTTTGTTTAATTATTGAGAGATAAAGACATATGAACAGCAATAAAGTTAAATAAAATGACAATCCTCATTTTTTTTTTCTACCATAGGTCCGTGAGATCTTCCATACTCCTCTGGCAATCCTGGTGAAAGGAGCGGTAGTTCTTTCAGAGGAGCATTTTGTGGATATCTTGCCAGTTGCCTGGGAGCTTCTATTAGAATCGAACCAGGAACTGGCGGCCGTCGCGGCTTCTCTTTTCATCTTGGCTGCAGTGAAGGCACCCAACCAGGCCATGGGACACATGCATCATGGACTTCATCACCAGGACCCTGCAGTCAGAATAAACGCCATCCTCAGGTATGTCCCGTCCAGATCACAAATGCTGGAACATGAGGACGAGGGAGAAAAAAACATTTAATAAGTTTGCGTTCTATAATATGGGCCAGATTTCATGCTTATCTTATTAAAAATGAATTTATAGCTAATCTATACTTATAAAATAATATGTTCTGATTGATGACTGTGACTGACTGACTGATGATACTGATGATGATTCATCATCGCCGAGCGCAAACTATCAAGGCTACAAGCATAAATTCGAACTGTATATTCATTTTGTTATGTAGGGACCCACTAAGAAAGGATTTTAGTAAATTCCACCCCAAAGGGGTCAAAAAGGGGATGATATATGTATGAAAGTCCGTCATTTTGAAAGTTACATAAACAAAATTTTGTATTTCGGTTATTGACGTAAAACAAATAAATACGTGTTTCAGGAATTTTGGAAATTTTATTTAATAAGGATGAAAAGGGGGGTGAAAGTTTGTATCGGACTTGCATTATTTTTGATCTGAGGTCAATTATGGTCATCAACGTAACGTAATATTTTAAATTAATCTGTAAATACATATGTATATTTTCGTATTTGTATATAATCAACTTCCACGCGAGCAAAGCCGCGGGCAACAGCTATCTAGTAAAAAATAAATGAACCATGTAACAGACATAATTTCTTAATCGTTTATCTTAAAAATAGAAGTTTGACCCGTTCATAGCAAGGTTAAGAAGCACCAAAACTATATCAAATTATAACGTTCAACATCCAGTTGCACTTAATAAGTTAAAAAGATTTAATATTTGAGAAAAATTAAAACCGTGTCCACAAACTGATAACACAAACAAACGCAGTAGATTAACAACACAACCTTATTGAATTTAATGCACAAACATTGATTAAATTAAACGTACGAATATACATCATTACAGAAATATGTTGGAAAAAAGATCATCAATTCCACCGTAGAACATTATCAAATAATATACTATCTTGTAAAAACATTTAATAACAAGTATTATGGTTTTCCAAGAGCATCACTTTTAATTAAGCAATGTTGTCGGAATTTGTTATTTTAATTGTTATGTCATTTATAGATAGGCTCTAATTTGTCCTTCGATATTTGGCTATTTAGCGGATACCTTTTAAGATAATCTAGTTTTTGTATTCTTTTGTTTTAATATTTTTCGTCTGCCTAAATAAATTCCAATTATTTTCTTTAGACCTTCTTGCCTAGTTTCAGTTTTATGGCACTCTGAAAGGTAGTTGTTTCGATTAGATTTGGTAATTGTAATCCCCCCCACATTTAAAAAAATACTCAGAAATTTCAAATTTTAATAAGATTATAGTTATCTGGACTGGTCCTTCTATCTGCTTGCCCACTCCAATTTGAATTTCTACCAAAGCTAAAAGTGTTTATATATATATATATATTTATTTATTTATAATTATAACACCTCCGTTTCTTAAGGTCCCATGTATTAATTAAGCATTTTCACCCACTAATATTTATTTCGAGTGTTATTTTTCCTCTTTTGTCAATTTGTAAAATAACTATTTATTATTGTTTTTTTTTTTTTAAATTTGACCCCTCTCCCCTCCTTTCCCAGCTTCTCCTATTCACTCTTAAACATTTAATATTTAAGATTTATTAGGTTATTTGGGTCTGTATCTCTGGCCACCAAATTTTAATTTTATACCGAATTTAAATATATTTTTCTAAGCATAGCAACCCTCTCCCCCCATTTCTTGGGGTTTGTTTTGAGATTTCTTAATTTTTATAATTTTGTTATATTAGGTAGAATTTCAAGTTTAGGGACCAAAATTTTGAGTGAATACGGTAATGAGTGAGTTATTGAGTCCCACAATCTTCTACGCCTGTTCACCCTCTTCGAGATAAAAGTTGAAAAGGCCTCAAAAGCATCTCACGCAATGCTAGAAAGGAATCTTCATTTTAAATTTAAAGGCTCTATGTTCTTTGTATGGTGTTACGGTTTAGTTTGCTAATATTTGCCCCGTGATCGAGCATTAATTAAGATGATACGGATTTATAATGAAATAATGGCCTGTGTTTGAGCACTGCATTTTACCGATGTTGGGTTTTACGGTGGTGACGACGCAAGTATGCCTTACTGCGCACTCGCCCACGGTTATTTGATCTGATTATTTCTGATAATTAATCTTATTAAACAAACAAGACTTTTTATTTGCACACGGTTTATTAATTTGATTATACCCTCGGCACTTTAGATGTGATATTATTTAACACAGTATTTGTTAAAACTGTTTTTCTATGATATTACACGTTCCGCGTTCTGAGTACCATGTCCTATGCTAATTTATGTTACTACTTAATATATTACCGGAACTACTATTTTGTGATACTTATTAATATATTAACGGCACTACTATTTTGTGTTACTGCTTAATATATTACCGGAACTACTATTTTGTGATACTTATTAATATATTAACGGCATACTATTTTGTATTACTGCTTAATATATTACCGAACTACTATTTTGTGTTACTGCTTAATATATTAACCGCACTACTATTTTGTGTTACTGCTTAATATATTACCGGAACTACTATTTTGTGATACTTATTAATATTTAACGGCACTACTATTTTGTGTTACTGCTTAATATATTACCGGAACTACTATTTTGTGATACTTATTAATATATTAACGGCACTACTATTTTTTATTACTGCTTAATATATTACCGACAATTATATTTTGTGTTACTGCTTAATATATTACCGGCAATACTATTTTTTGTTACTGCTTAATATATTACCGACACTTATATTTTGTGTTACTGCTTAATATATTACCGGCAATACTATTTTGTGTTACTTCTTAATATATTACTGGCATTACTATTTTGGGTTTACTGATTAATATATTAACGGCAATACTATTTTGTGTTACTGCTATATATTCATACGCACAAGCGGATTATATATGATCTACCCCTTGCCTCTTGGACCCCTTGTCGACAGTGTCAAAACCAACTAATATACAGAGTTCTGGCGACAGGTGTTGTGAAGGCTGCTTCCAATTGGGTAGAGGGAGCCAGCGAGTCACAAGACGTTGCTAAATACTACGAGGTTTATCTTTGAAAGAAAAAATAAATTTTAATGGTACAATTCATTGATTATTTCTGAAAAGTGCGTAACTCTTCATGGCTGAAGAATTAAAAGGATATTTTACAGACAGTTTAATGAAGAAAAATGCCTTCATCCATGACTTTTTAAATATATGAAAGGGGTCCAAAACAGTATCATTACATCTGGTTCAAAAGATACATTAGTGAAGTTTGAAGAATTTCAACTATTATCTTACACCTCTATGCAGTTAAATTTCGCAAAACCCTTTTTTAGTTGGTGCCTAGAACCTAAAAGGAACCTTCATGAAAATATTTAAGCTTCCTGGACCAACCAGAGGCTTATAAAATATGGTAATAAGTGAATGAAGGAATGGGTTCTCCCTTTTATACAATATATAAAGATATTTACTAAAAACCAACGATATTTATGAAACAAAAAACTATATACATTGTTGCAAAAACACACCAAAGAAAATACATGAATTAATATACATTGTTACATAAACATTTAGAAAAGAAGGAAAATATCTGTCCACCAAAGAGCATAGCAATCAAATTCATATTTCAAAGACTTACACAAAATATATATAATAATTATATATATTATTTATATAATTATATATATATTATTTATATAATTATATATATATTATTTATATAATTATATATCATATATAATATATAACATATGTTTTATATATAATATATAATATTATTTACAATTATATACAATAATAAAAGAATTATAAATAAGAAACTATACAGTAATTTTTTAAAAAAAATGCTATTAAAATACATAAATATCTAATATTGCTACATTTCTACACACTTAAGTTACTTATCTTAAAAGGTGATGGAGATATGATCAAAACTGGATATTTCCGCTCTTATAAAGTAGCCTCAAAATCATATTCATAGGAAAATGAGCATAGCAATATAGTTTGCAAGGTTTAACAGTGACTGTATACAAAATTCAAACAATTTCATTAGAGATAGTTTTGATAAAAATGATTTATTCTGTTTTTGACCTTAAGTAAACTTCCCTTAATTTTAAGGTTTGATAGATAGTACCAAAAACTCATAGGGGAACCTTATGAAGACCCTAGATATGTATTCTGTAAATTTAAAAATGACACCTGTACAAGGAAATCAGTCCCGGGACACTAAGCTTAGTACGCCAATGCTCAATACTCTATCAACTTATCTATCCAGGAGTATTATATGATTTTAATAAACCATCTATAACCGTAATTAACATATTTAATCCACCTATATAGCAAGCTCCAGCCTGATCGGTAAAATATTTCAGCTTTAGGCTGTGATACATACATACAAATAAACAGGCTAGTGGCATCATGAAACATCGGCATTAACCAAAATATCAAATTTGATTTTTTTTTTACAGCTGCAATACTTCTCTCGGCGCAGGACAAAAAGTAAAAATCAAGCAATATGAGAGATGAATATAATTGTTACTAATTAATTACGTTTTAAAAGCTATTATGTTATAAAAGATTTATATATATATATATATATATATATATATATATATATATATATATATATAGAGAGAGAGAGAGAGAGAGAGAGAGAGATAGAGAGAGAGAGAGAAAAAATTGTCTATAGAATTATATGAACCTAATTGCCATTGGCTTAAACCTTTTACAATATGTGGTCTTAATTTATATCCTATCAATTACTCTTCAAGTTAAGGTTTCCATTTTTCTGGATTTTATCAAATAAAATTTCGAAGAAATTTGGAGAACAGCTTTACAGATCTTAAGAGTGAACACGCGGTCATATAGGAATAAGTTTTACAGATATTAAGAGTGAACACACGGTCATCTGGAGAGCAGCTTTACAGATCTTAAGAGTGAACACGCGGTCATATGGGAATCAGTTTTACAGATATTAAGAGTGAACACATGGTCATCTGGAGAGCAGCTTTACAGATCTTAAGAGAGAACACGCGGTCATCTGGAGATCAGTTTTACAGATATTAAGAGTGAACACACGGTCATCTGGAGAGCAGTTTTACAGATATTAAGAATGAACACGCGGTCATCTGGAGAGCAGTTTTACAGATATTAAGAGTGATCACGCGGGCATCTGAAGAGCAGTTTTACAGATATTAAGAGTGAACACGTGGTCATCTGGAGATCAGTTTTACAGATATTAAGAATGAAGATACGGTCATCTGGAGTGCAGTTTTACAGATATTAAGAGTGAACACACGGTCATCTGGAGAGCAGCTTTACAGATTTTAAGAGTGAACACGCGGTCATCTGGAGATCAGTTTTACAGATATTAAGAGTGAACACGCGGTCATCTGGAGAGCAGTTTTACAGATATTAAGAGTGATCACGCGGGCATCTGAAGAGCAGTTTTACAGATATTAAGAGTGAACACGTGGTCATCTGGAGATCAGTTTTACAGATATTAAGAATGAAGATACGGTCATCTGGAGTGCAGTTTTACAGATATTAAGAGTGAACACACGGTCATCTGGAGAGCAGCTTTACAGATCTTAAGAGTGAACACGCGGTCATCTGGAGAGCAGTTTTACAGATATTAAGAGTGAACACGCGGTCATCTGGAGAGCAGTTTTACAGATATTAAGAGTGAACACACGGTCATCTGGAGATCAGTTTTACAGATATTAAGAGTGAACACAAGGTCATCTGGAGAGCAGTTTTACAGATCTTAAGAGTGAACACGCGGTCATCTGGAGAGCAGTTTTACAGATATTAAGAGTGAACACATGGTCATATGGAGAGTAGTTTTACAGATCTTAAGAGTGAACACGTGGTCATCTGGAGAACAGTTTTATAGATATTAAGAGTGAACACACGGTCATCTGGAGAGCAGTTTTATAGATATTAAGAGTGTACACACGGTCATCTGGAGAGCAGTTTATAGATATTAAGAGTGTACACACGGTCATCTGGAGAGCAGTTTTATAGATATTAAGAATTAACATATTGGCTCCTCCGTGTATTCTGTACTGTTACTTCAAACGAGAACAAATGGTCTACTAAAGACAATGTGCGTGCAATGTTATCTAATATTTCTGATGTAAACTACAGTCGCGCCTTGAAAAAGGTCATTCTATTTTATAATTTCTGGTGCTTAATGTCTCCTCTAATAGAAATATTTCTCAAATACGCTGAGTAAACTGTTTGAAGGAGTTGAAGGTTTTGTGCTTTGAGTATTTACCAACACATTATAAAACTATCCCCACATTTTGTATATAGTGTTATTGTAATAATATTTACCAAGATTGTCTTTGCTGTAGGTTCCAAGTACTTTGGAAACTCCGCTACCAGGTTTGGCCACGTATGGAGGAGGGTGCACATGTCACCTTCAAAGTACCTCCTCCAGGAATCGAGTTCACCTTGCCCTCCCCAAAAATAGGTATTGAGTCACTACCTGTTGTTGACCCTCCTTGGATGCCCCAGGTGAAAACTAAGGTGGAGGAAGTTACTATCAGCCAAGAGAGTCATGTGAGTATTACACATAAATATCATAATATAACTTTAAGGTAATAGGATATTGTTTATTGATGTGTAAGCCGACATCTTCTTAAACAAATATTTTAGCTTATCTAACAAATTTATTGAATATTGATTTGTCTTTATACAATGAAAAAGAGTCTAAGATCCTATGTATTTTATTTAAATTAATTTCAAAAACGTGTACATTACTCACGGCCTGTAAAAACTAAATAGCTAATTATTTAATGTGTATACAAACGTTGCTAGCGATCTCTGGTAACAGCAACAAAAACCCGGAAGAAGCAGCAGACAGAACTGATAACAATGGCGCTCCAAGCTCAAGAGGATAAGAAAAGGGCAGAACGGGAGAACTTTCTTATCACCACCATCCCCATCACGGTACAAGCAGCATATGAGCCCAGTTTATACCATGCTGTGGGTGATGACCATGACGAAGGGAACGTAGGTAAATAGTCAATTCGTTTCAAAAGTAGATTTATGAACGACATTAACAATAATATAACTATTTATTATTGTCATTTATATCCAAATATAGGTATTTGAAGTAGTGTTTATAATTATTCTTTCATGTAGTGGATATATTCTTATTTAAATGGTTTAACAAACTGGCTCCGTGGTTTAGTGGCTAGTGTACATGACTACGAACCTAGGGGTATCGGGTTTGATTTCCGGCTGGGTTGTTTGTTTTCGTACGGTAAACTACACCAACAGCTCCCAGGGTTTGGTTTGTTAGGCTTAAATTAAGTTTAAGTGTGTTCACTGATTTCACACCCTCATACTAACCATCACCATTATCTCATCTCATCGGGACACGGAAATAGCTGCCACGGAAAGGATGTACGATCAGTACATTGGGGCATCCCCTGAGCAACGGTACATTAGTACTGGTTAACCCTTCCACTACTTGACTATAGATTACGTATCCCAGACGCGCAAATATAATGGTTTAACCCATGTAAGATATATGTATATTTTTATGAAATAATACGAGTCAACTCAGTAAATAAATATGTAAATATGTAATTATTTTATTTAAAATTGGTAGTTAGTTAGTGTTGATTAAGTGTTGAATCAGGAGATGAAGATTAAGTGTTTATTGAGTATATGTTTTATCAGAAAATAAAGTGTTTATTTGTAAATATTGAATGTTTTATCAGGAAATAAAGAGCTGTGTCTGAAATTTATATTTTATAGAACGTTGTAGATACGTTGTTAATTATTTAATGTATGTTTCATCAGTAGCTGAAGATTTAGTGCAGATATAACATTTGTTTTATCAGGAGATGAAGAGCGAGTGTTGTTGATGTAATGTATGTTTTATCATGAGATGAAAGCTAGTGATAATATAATATAACCCGCCTCGGTGGCGTAGTTGGCTAACGCGCTAGTCGTGTTGAGCTCGACTGCTGAGGACGGGGAGATTGAGGTTTGAATCTCGGTCGGATGAACTGGGGGTGGTTTTTCCTAAATGGTTTTCCACTCTCCCACCACGCAAATGCGGTTCACTTCCTCTATATTCAACCTTCCCAAATCCTAATCCATTAGCGTAATTAGTACTTAAAAGCGTACAACCCGAACGGTTAGTAAGACGTGGTGTTAAATAATAATAATATATCGTATCTGTAGATAAATAGCTATCGATGGTGAATGTTCAAACAGGTGATGAAGAGCAAGGAGAGTCCACGCAACGTAACACGTCTCATCACATACACTCGGCACACTCCCTCTTCCCTTCCTGTTTATGTTCCGCCGTCATTCAGATTATCAACTTGTTGGATGACGCGGCTGTCTCGCCGGACGGAAACGCCGTGTATGAGGTGGCGTACCAGGTATGTGTCCAACAAGTCATGCCAATAAGTTTCATCTCATTACAAAATACCATTTTCTAAATAATACATAAACTTAATCAACGTTTAGCATATACTGAAATAACATGAGTGTTGATTTATCTGTAAAATACTGTATGAATACACTTTGTTTTATATATATATATATATATATATATATATAATATATACATACATAAAACAAAGTGTATACATACAATATATTTATTAATATTATTGAATAGGTTTATGGCCTTGTATTTTTTATTTTATAATCTTAGTAGATGCCATTCTTTTAAGTATTTTTTTTATAAATGCAAAAATAATAGAAAGTTTTAGTTTAAACACAAGGTAATTAATGGATTATTTTCCTTTATCATAAATAATAAACTAGAATTTAAAATAATGAGACTTTGGAAAAAAGTCAACAGTTTAGTATTCTATAATTCATAGCTCATAAAATATATATATATATATATATATATTGTACCATTTTTTTAAACTTTAGCAGTTTAGTATTCTATAATTCATTGCTTATAATATATATTATATATTATAATATAAAAAATATTTATATATTATAAGCTATGAATTATAGAATACTAAACCGTCAACTTTTTTAAATGTTTTATTATTTTTAATTCTACTATATTATCTATGATATAAAAAAATATTCATCATTTACCTTATTTTTTAACAAAAACTGTGTATTTTTTGCATTAAATAAAAAATAAAAACTTAAAATAATGTCAAATACTAGGATTATTAAATAAAAAATGCCAAGCCATAAACCTATTCAATTATATTCTCACCCCCATATTAAAGAATTACTATTTACTCTATTTTAACAATGTATTTTGTCAGGACTTATGATGATGGAGAGTTTTAGGTCTAATGCGAGTTAGGAATACTGAGTGTGTTTTTTCCTAAGTGGTTTTTCTTCTCTCGCTCCACTCAAATGGGTATACAACTCCTTTAAATCCACCTTTTTATCCCTTAGTGCATATAACCCGAACGAGTAGTTGGATATGTTGTTAAAAATAAAATTATTTAATTTTAAAACAATATTGCCCAATCATTACACACACGATAATGATATTTAGTCAAATATATCCACTAAATCTATTTAAAATTCAAAAAAATAAAAAATTAAGTTTTGGTAAAATTCTCTTTACCTTATTAAACATGTCTACAGAAATATATCATTAGCTTCATTTGACCCATTTCGGTGGTCGGATGGTTCAAAGCATCATTCTTGAAATATTCTGATCTAACGAATGACGGAGAAATCAGAGCTCGAATCCCAGCCATATATAATAAGAGTGTTTTTTTTATCTAAATGGTTTTACACTATATTTCCACACAAATGTAAGTACATTTACTTTATTTTAAGCCTTTCTTTTCCCTAACATATAATCAGTTTATCACCCTAAAAATCATCAAAAATTTAAAAATTACTTATGAACAATTTTCAGACACAAGCTTCAAAAATATGTTTTGTTTATCATGTACAGTAGAGTCTTGATAATCCAGCTTTCAGTTATCCCAAATTCCGTTTAATCCGACATATCCTCATGACGCACAATTTACATTGTTGTGCAGTATCCGCATGCTTATTATTCCATAGTTTATTTGTTCATGAGTCACATATCTCCGTGGTTATAGCTCTGTTCGTCCACCTTAGTGAATGTTAGCACTGTACTCGTTCATACTGTTATTGCGTTTTGCATTTTCCCATTAATGTAATTTTACCATGTGAGAAATATGGCAAGTGAAAAGATAATAAAGTGTTTCTTTGAAATTGAAGAAAAGCGTCAAGCCTTAAAAGAATAATGACTAGCAAAGTCCTATTTCGCACTATTCTGCAATTCCATGTACATTAATTTTAAATTGTTTTTCTGCCCTTCCCCTCATACTTAATTTGTTTCCATATTATCTTACATTTCAGTAATTCGACCGCCTGTCAGTCCTGTTTATGTCGGATTATTGCGAATCTACTATACTTCTATAGGATATGCAAAGTATTACATTATTATATATGCCATTGAAAGTTGTGAAATCAAACAATGTAGCCAAGACATTTAATTAATTGATGTTTACTTATTTATGAATGTTAGTATAGCTCGATCACGGGCTCAAGACATGAAGTGTTTATTTCTACTACAATGACATCTCTTCCTGAACATGAAGAATTAAACCAAATCCATTCTATCTTTAGGTAAAAGTTGCGTCAAACAGCATTATGATTATTTGAGTATTTAACGTATCTCCCTTCCCCCTACATTCAGAATTTCCATCGTTCTTTATTATCTTTATTCTCTATTCATCCCGCACTACTAAATTATACCACCGACTTTTTAGAGAATTGGGCTAAGGCGCAAACCTAATTTGGTTTAGATTTCTGGTTAAGGGGAGGTCTGTGCTCAATGCACTAAGGAAGATTTTTCACACACACACTCCAAGCACTTGATTTCAGATATGCGGATGGCCCGGATAAGTATTAAGTCGTGGTATACATATGTCTTTCATACCCCATTTTTAAATACAAGCGTTGCTATACACTTAAATTAGTTGACCAGGATTATGCAAGTAGTTTCAAGGGAATCCATCATATTAATATAAAAAGGGGTAGAAATATAACAGTGATTTATCATATGTTGAAAACAATCCAAGTACATCCATATGAGATCAAACCTGTCATAATAAATCCAGTCAATTGCGAGATTGACGATGACACACATCATGCAACCACCGACGGGGCTATCATATTATAATTATAAACATCTAATTGTATGTGAATTATATTTGTCTAGGTAATCTGGAGCTGTCTTGTGGAAGACAGCGCTCTGTTTCTTCGATACGTTTTGGAGCGTCTCACCCGAGATAAACAAGAACTGATGTTCAAGATACTGCGTCATCTTATACGCTTCGTGCCCAAGTTGCCTCAACAGGCAGCCTTCGCTCTTTACAACTACATCATCGGCTACGTAATGTTCTATGTGCGCTCCCCTCAGGAAGATTGTCAGAAACTTATTGGCGCAGCTCTTTCTATTCTATGGATGGTCAGTGCACAAATGATTCAAACAAGTATATTTCCCGAGCTTAAGTCTTTATTAGGAGCACGTTGTGTGTAGTTTATAATATTTTATGGTATATTTGTTATTTCCCTTTAATGGTCAATAAATAATAAGCTATAGTTAAGAGTTGGGCTGAGTACAGGATACTAAAAGACTAAAAGAGTAAGTTCAGGTATTATGGATTTTTTTGATATCATAGGTCTACTAATATCTGTTTAATCAAACGAAAATATTAAAAAGTACCTACCTTTATAAGTTGACATTATTTACCCATAAATTTAATTGCATATCTAAATGCATTATATAATGTAATTAATGATATTATATTATTGAAAAAGTTTTCTTTGGAAGTTAATTTGAAATAAGCGGTTAATATTAAATACAAAAGTAATTTAAAATATACTATTTTCATTAAAAACAAAAGTAAATTAATAAAATGTATTGATTAAAATACGTTCCTCGTTTTCGCCCTTTTTTGAGGTTTTATTCTTAAGTGGTGGAGTTGATATATGGTGGGGTAAGACAAAATCGTGATTTTTAAAAGAATAAGTCACTGGTTCAAATGCTAAACTTTGGAAACTTGTTTGTGGGTATACTTCACTGTAGGCTATGTTTAGTTGCATTCTCAGTCATATTGTTATTGCCTTTATTTTAATTAAACACTTGAAGCACTATTTTATCATCAGAGGTTATGGTTAAACAGGATGCTGGTTCAGTACACTGTATTGAGTTAGAATTTCTTGCGTTTTTATTAGATCTAGGTCCATTTGCAGCTTCATTTTCATGGTTTGCGACAGTCTTATCTGCAACTGTAATTTCTCCCAACTGGGATCTGTCCTAGTCAGTGAAGAAGTAATGAAATCATCATAAGTAAAGTATTCCTATTTACAGGATACATTCCAGTGAATTTAACGCCATTAACTGCAAAATCATATCTCTTAACTTTCAAGCAAGCAGGCCCAAAACATGATATAATATAAAACTGACTCATTGGCTGTGAGCTGTCTCCTTAGCCACACGTGAACTTCCAAAATATATTAAGTTTTTAAAGGTCCCATAAGTGTTTAGTCAAGTGGCTGAATATTTTGTGAAGTTTATACAGATGAAGCTGGCATTATTTGCTCTAGCAAAGTCAATATTATCAAGGTTAAGACAATGGGATGAATGCCCATCAAGGTATAACAGTACAGATGATTATTTAGTAAGTAGGTAGTTCTAATGAAATGTTCAAACCATTTTGTAAAACTCTAAATTTGAACTTAGTTAGATGAGTGAAATGCGGCAACAGATCCAGGTGGGGGTAACTCATACAGATTTTGCCGTGTAAAAATTATAAGAGGAGGTAAAAACTGCTTACAATAGTTACTAAAGATCCCTTTTCTACAAAGGTTAGTAATCATATTTGCCGTTTCCATCTTAGTTCAATTTTTGCGTACTGCTAGTTAAAAATCTAAAAAGCAAACGTCCTTTCTTGTAGTCCAAAAACCATTACCTCAATCTTTACTAAGTATTTTACTAGTTCTTTCTCCATATCTTCTGAAAAAATTTGTTTACGTTCAAGGTTTTTCAAAGTTTCATATACTGGCTTTTGCTCCTTTTCATTCATCAGTTGAAAAAGTGTTACTCCTGGTACTGCAAATCCTTGGATGCCTTCAAACCACCCATTTTCCTATCATGAAAAACTGCTATTGCAAGTGCCATTTGGGGAGAATCCTAAAGTTTTCACTTAATCCACATCCCTAAAAGCTATTTTTTAGCAAATCTAAAAATTCATTAAAAAGTAGGTTTCATTTTCATGAATATTTTATATTTAACATTTATTGTAATTATATAAATAAAGTATCTTAAACGATTTAAAATATCCAATATTAGTATATTTTTTTAAGGTAGAAAAATCTTTTTAGACCATATGAATACCATGCTTTCTCGGTGGGCTTAATAGAATACTACTTACTATTCCATTTACCCGATACGCAATCTTGGAAATATTTTAATTAAGGTCAACCCTACTTTTGAGGTTCACAGAATGAACCCAGCTATCAGATGTATGGCTTTAACTACTACATTTTATATTAAACAATGAAATATTTTGTATTACATTTCTAGTAGTTAATACAAATTTCGAAACACTTATCTAAAAAAGTTTTGATTATTGTAAATTCAAACTTTAATTTGTAAAACAAACCACTACTATTGTTACAACCCCAGCGGGATTGAATGTAGAGCATTATGGAAACATGTGGAAGTAGGTTTTTCGCTCTTCGCTGGTGGCAACACCTCACAGATTATATAAACAAGTGTTTCATATTACCCGACTATTCAATAATACCCAAACTTCTTCTGCATTTCAAAATATATATTATAGCTCTCATAATTATCTTTGCATACCATTTACTTATTAAATAATAAATCTTCGGTTTCTTAATTATTTTATACATCCATGTGGGGATCACTCATTTAGTCATTATGTTACTCGTATATACCTTTTAGCTGTCAAAGCTCAAGTCAATCTGTTCATAATTATTTTATAAATCTTTAGTTATCAAAGTTTAACTCAGCTATTTAATGGTTCTTTACTATGCCTTTGGCATATAAATGTTGAAAAATACTACTATTTGATTATATTATAAATTTTTAATTATATTTGGAAATATTTGACATGCAATGGATTATAAAACCATATTTAAGATCAAATGATAATGTTTATTTTATAATTATAAAATTGGTTGTAAAAATATTGGTTTCAGGTTGTACACAGTGTTCATGGTATTATGTTCAAAGATTTGAAACAAATCTTGCGTAAGGAACAGTGTGACGCTTCCATCTTGCTAACGGCAAATGTCCCTTCAGCTAAGAAGATCATTGTCCATGGGCCCCAAGGTACAATTTTAGTACAAATGTTTCAATATTTGCCTCAAATCTAATTTCGATATTCCAAACTGTTGTCATGTAAATTTAAACAATGATTTTTACAGTCTTATATAATTTATTACATAGTTAATTATTACTTTCTAATAATAAACCAAGTTTATATTTTTGTTTCCAGGTAGAATATATATTTTATATTGTTAATAAGTGATACATTGGATCAACTGTTATTATGTTAATATAAATATATGCTCTGTAAATTATTATAATTTTACTATTAGTAAGTTTCCTTTAATTTCCCCAGATAATTATTCTATAAGAGATAATCTTTCACGATGCATATTAAGAACATATAATAATTAAAAAACAACCAAAACTATATTCCTAGTAATAAGGATCAATAAGGATGTCATACCATTGATACAAATGGTTTAATATATTGATAAATAAATGATCCAATATCTAGTTATAAAAAAGGAACGTATGAATATATGCTCATATTTATAAGAAAGCTTATATACTAAATATTCTTCATAGCTAAGAAATGTTTCTTTCACTAAATATATGTGTGACAGTTTTGAACTACATGTTTATTTCGCTTACGATAGTAAATTAATCTTGATCTTATTAACATTTTGCTATTTTACTCTGTTATCAACATATTGGTATTATTTAACATAATGCTTCTTTACTTTCCTTTCAACATCTTGATCTAAGTTAACATAATGCTGTTTTACTCTATTTTCAACATCTTTATCTTATTTAACATAATGCTGTTTTACTCTATTTTCAACATCTTGATCTTAGTTAGCATAATGTGGTTTTACTCTCTTTTCAACATCTTTATCTTAGTTAACATAATGCTGTTTTACTTTATTTTCAACATCTTTAACTTAGTTAACATAATACTATGTTACTCTGTTTTCAACCTCTTGTATTGTCATGTAGAACCAGACGCTGGAGGAATCCCTTCTCAATTTCCCGTTCAAGAAGACACTCAGTTCTGTCAGATACTCAGAGAATCGCTTGATTTCTTTGGCATTGAAGAATCTAGACACAGAGAGTTCTTTCTCGTAGATCATAAAACCCGTGAGTTCCAAAGTTTGAAAAGATTTATTACCATTATATGCAGTAAATCTAAAGCTTACTAGTTTTAAATGTAAAATACTAACTTTTGGAATATAATGAACATAAATATTTGATGCACAAAATTGTACTAAAACAACCATGTATCTAAGTTGTAATTATTTGTTTGATCAATTATGGTGTAACCAAAGTTTTGATTATATTTATTAGTATCAAATATAAATGTCAAATATCAATAACATTAGTTAAACCATTTGTAAATTAAAATGTTTTAATTAATATAAAATGTATATGATTTGGTTAATTTTGGGCACATTTTACTTATGTATTAACTATAAATAGGTAAGATTTATTCCTGAGTGTCAGTAATACTAGAAAAAAAAAGTTCCCTGTCTTAAAATAGTTATTAATATTCACTCTGTTTAACATGAAAGGCTGTAAGCTTTCTTGACAGGCGGCACTATGGTGCATTTTATAAGTAGTGCTCCGTAAAAATGGTGATACGCGATAAAGCGAAAATTGCCATACAAAGGAATATGGAATGAGTACTTTTTCCTTTGACAGTTTTTATATTTGCTTTGCTTTGATTTGCAATGTTTACAAAACAAAATTTTCTTGTTATACCAAATCTTCCTGTAAAATTAAATAAAACCCCTTTCACAAAAAATAATAATTAAATAATCACAAAACTAAGAAGAAATTAAGCCTAGATTTTGACCATGCTGTATATTGATTAGTATTTTGCTGTAGTGTAAGCTAGCTTTAGGCTACAAAATTGTGAAATATGCAGACAAACTCGACAAAAGAGTTTTAAAGCAAATAATATTAAGGTTTCAATAAAAAGTTTTAATTTTGTATACATGTTTCAATATTTAAATAATATTTAAACACCTCAATATAACGTAATTTTGAATAAACACAAAATAGCACCGAAAAGGGAGATTTTAAAAAACTAAATTTAAATAAAAATAAAATCATTTTTAAGGGGATCACTTACATTATATCACCATTCTGTAAGCGTATAAGTCAAGACTGCTAACTTTCAGAGTAAACGAAGTGAACATTTTATTTTAGGTTTCTATATGCATAATAATAATTCCCAGATAATTAACGTAATTTATATTATAAAATACCAATCGAATAAATTATCACAGACAAGTATAATTACCCTGAAATATAACAACCATAAATTGGTGGATTACGCTATGACCAGGACTTTATCTGATGTCACACTCTGTTGTAATATGCTATCCTCTAAAGGCTATCCTTAAAGGCTTGCACATAGAATACCCCAACAGTGTTAAAGACAAGATTATTTTAATGAGGAATAATTTAATATTAGTTTATGTGAAAATTTAAGAATCAAAATTTTTCTAGTGCTAAACAATACCTTCTCTCTACTTGGTATATCTAAAAAAAAATTTAAATAGCCTCAAAATTAACACTGCTAGAACACCAAGATATTGTCTCAGATATAGTGTATACAAAGCTAATTATTTCACAAGTTTTTTTTTTTTTTTTAGATCAAATTCACAATCCGTCCTCATATGTCCGAGACTTCTATTTCTTCAAGCGGTCTCAATACCCTCAACTAGAGTTAATCACATGAAACCGGAGGATGCATTTAATGCCCTTCAAAAGCAAGAACTTCTCCATAAGTTCGTGGAGATTGGAAAAGTTCTGCTCACATGGGCCATTCTTAAGAACGTTGATATGGTTCGTGCTTTTGTTTAACTAGATTTTAAACGTAGTGGTTTATACTAATTCAGATTTTGTCTTACTGACTGTGATTTTGTCAGGACTAAAGCCTCAACCTACCGATCACTCCCGTACTCAAATAGACGATTATAATTACTCTATTGCCAGTGTATAGTAAGGGTTAACCCATGCAACTATGTAATGCACGACAAAAATAATTTATAGATTTGAATTGCCCAAGAGACCTTTCAATCCTGGCTGGTTAAACTGGAATGGTTTTATTCGTCCTCTTTCTATTCCAATACTGAGACACTTGTTCTAAACAACCCTCTCCTTCCCGACTCTAAGATTAATCCGTAAATAGCCCTATGTGAAAATAAATAGCTAGAAAATTAATCCTCACCATATATTATTATTATTATTATTATTATTATTATTATTATTATTATTATTATTATTATTAGCACCACGTCTTACTACCCGTTCAGGTTATACGCACTTACGCTAATGTGTAATGGTAGGGTGATTGTGAGATGAAATGAAGGACCTACAGTTTAACGTGGAATCCAAACCACGATGGCGGCCTGGCATTCCCCACATTCACAAGATGTCTTGTCAGAGGTGAAGGAAGGGTTTGGAAATCAGATAAATCTGTGACGTGACCGAGATTGAAGCCCGGCCGCCAGCACAGAAGTCTGACACCTTACCCCTTGACCACCAGGTCACCCAATCCTCACTATTCAGTAGCTAGTATTGAACTACATACTATAATATATTTTTCGAAAACTAATAATATGTAGTGGTTAAAGAGGTTTGATTTAATTCTAAATATAATACTCATTTGAAACTGTTAGTACTCATTATTGAGTAGCTTACATTGAACTATGAAGCCTAAAATATTGTTTTTTGGAAAACTCATAATGGTTTAAAAGGTTTTATCCGATTCCAAATATAATATGCTTCATTCAGGTTGTTCAGAGAGTGGTGTTCCTTCACGAAGAGCTAATGAAACTTCCATCATTTCCTCGGAAGGCTCTCGAAGCTGATTTGGATCTGTACAAAGAAGGTGAAATGGGAAAGGTAAGTAGTTTATAAATAAAATATGTTAAAACTAGATAGCTGTTACCCGCGGCTTTGCTCGCGTGGAAGTTGATTATATACAAATACGAAAATATACATATGTATTTACAGATTAATTTAAAATATTACGTTACGTTGATGACCATAACTTGACCTCAGATCAAAAATAATGCATGTCCGATACAAATTTTCACAACCTTTTTCATCCCTTATTAAATAAAATCTCCAAAATTCCTGAAACACGTATTTATTTGTTTTACGTCAATAACCGAAATACAAAATTTTGTTTATGTAACTTTCAAAATTACGGACTTTCATATATATTATCATACATATTATCATCCCCTATTTTGACCCCTTTGGGGTGGAATTTTCTAAAATCCTTTCTTAGTGGGTGCCTACATAACAAAATGAATATACAGTCCGAATTTCATGCTTGTAGCCTTGATAGTTTGCGCTCGGCGATGATGAATCAGTCAGTCAGTCCGATATAAACTTTCACCCCCTTTTTCATCCCTTATTAAATAAAATTTCCAAAATTCCTGAAACACGTATTTATTTGTTTTACGTCAATAACCGAAATACAAAATTTTATTTATGTAATTTTCAAAATGACGGACTTTCATACATATTATCATACATATTATCATCCCCTATTTTGACCCCTTTGGGGTGGAATTTTCTAAAATCCTTTCTTAGTGGGTGCCTACATAACAAAATGAATATACAGTCCGAATTTAATGCTTGTAGCCTTGATAGTTTGCGCTCGGCGATGATGAATCAGTCAGTCAATCAATCAGGACATGTTATTTTATAAGTATAGATTATTGTTTATTATCCAGGACAGTGAAATAGCTCTAGGAACAACAAATACCTATCAGTAAAATTATTAGTTAATATATGCCTAGAAATGAATTTATATTTTCTTTATTTACAAATAATAGCATGTAAGTTTATTTAAATTACAGTTACTTCGTAGAGAGTCCAATAAACTGAAATTGTTTACCTAAATATTTGAAACATTAATTAGGTTCATCTACCTAACTTTTGTATCAATTTAGATTTGTTTTGTACTCATGGTTATCAATTATTTGGAGAGTTGTTTGTAGGACCGTATCTAAAACTTGGACCAATCTTTGAATATTTCCGTTGGAAAGGCGGTGAAATGTAACCCATGTTTGAGGGGTAGACACTCGGATGACACAAATTTCTCAAATATTATGCTTATTTCTTTACTAAGAATGGCCTTTAACATTGTTTATAAAAGATTCCTACATGTTCTTAATAAATAAAATAATTTTACTAATCTTAATAAAATAATGTATTTTGATAATTTATGGATTACGTTAGGTTTTGTGAACATATAACAGTTGCAAATAAGTTATATGTAACTCTGGTAGGAAAGATTTTTTTCCATATTTGAGATATCTAATATTGGCTTGAAACAAAAATATTTTAAAAATCAATAAGTAAAATAATAAGAAAAAAAACATAAGGCTTTAGTAATTAAAGGAGGAACATAATATATATTACTGCCATCAGACAAAGATATAATGACTGCCTCTTTAGGGAAATCTATACTTATTGATCAGTTTCTCTTTCTAGAATGGTGTGAGAAACGCGTAAAGAAAACTCATAAATAAACGGGGTGAATTGCACCTATAAATAAAGTTATATTCAGCGCTTCTTCTCTCTCTGCTGAAGCGTTCCGATTGAACTAAAGCTACGTTGATGGATTGAGTGGAAATGAATTAGTTTATACAAAAGGCGGAGATTATATCTTTGCTCAATGGAAGCAGAGTAATATGTGAACTTATTTTCTCTTTCATTTTGATTGCCATAATGTTAGTTCTAATCTCCCTTCTTGGTGTCTTCTTACATTTATAAAATCAAACTATTTTGTGGTGGCTGTGTTTCAGGAGCTTCTCGGGTTGGATGTTCTGCACAAGTTTATGTGGGTGCGCCTCATCGCTCGTATGTTCGAAGCTATGGCGGGAAACTTTGCATATTCTGGAGATATTCACCTTTTCTTGAATGTATTGAATGGAGCTGTTATCCTGCACAGTGAAGACGCTTGCATTCTTCGTTACGTAACCGCCACATATATTAATGCGGCTCATAACTTCAAGAATATATTTTCCACCAACGGGTAAATATCAAGTTTAATATTATCATGTTAGGATATAAAGACACATAGCTAAACTGAGTCATATATTTACAAAATTAATAACTTAATTTAAATACAGTCAACTCTCGATTCTACGACCTTTCACGGTTCCCTGGAAAAGGGTCGTTATTTCGAAGGGGTCGTTATTAAAATTTTAACAGATTTTGTTCCCCCCTGTCCTTCATACGAAAAAATTGCATTTTTTAGACAAAAAATAGCGTGGGGTCATCAAAAATGGTTCACAAAATCCAACCAAAAACGTAACCAAATCAAAATAACAATGTTAAACAATAGCATGGGTCGTCAAAAATTGTTCACAAAATCAAACCAAAATAATAACCAAATCGAAATAACAATGGCAAAATCAAGCCTGGCACGGTATGTAGCGGCAGTCGCGCGCGGGGAAACATTGTCTTGCTTGTGGGAGGGGGTGGACAGATTCAAGTGCTATTGGCTGGCATTGATGAGGTGGTGTCTATTTTTATACCTGACCCACCCCAGTTACTAGTAATACAGCGCTCACAAAGATAATTGCAATGCAGCGACCTAAATAAATCCACAAACACATTTTACAGCCGATTTCCTTAAACATTTCAACCTTTTTTCCCACATTTTTCACGGTTCCCCAAAAAAGGGTCATTACTTCGAAGGGACGCTATTCCCGGGGTCGTAGAATCAGAGTTGACTGTATACAGTATATAAACTAAATCGTGTATATATATATATATATGTTATATATATGTATATATTATATATATGTATATATATATATATGTATATATATATATATATAAACTAAATCGTGTATATATATATAATAATCGTATATTATATATAAATAAATCGTATTATATATATATATATAAACTAAATCATATAAACTTAGTTTGTATATAAAGTAAGTTATATATATATTTATATATACAGTATATAAACTAAGTTATATATATATATTATAACTTAATTTATGTATATATATATATATTTAAAGTAAGTTATTAATTCTCTAATAAATTGAGATATAGTATATATTTAAAGGTCTTGGAATATTGTAGTCCAAATACGTAATAACAATAATATTTTTAATTTCAGTTATTTGCTGATCATGCCCACACTTCTTCAGCTCTACTCTAACCATCAAACTAACAAGCTTGTTAAAACCACTGTAGAATACGCCGTCAAGCAATTCTACTTGATGAACCGTAAACCATTTATTCTACAAATGTTCGGTAGTGTATCAGCAATTTTAGATACCGACGAAGAAAGTCAATATGGAGATGCGCATAAGGTATATTGTGTTTCTTTTCTTACTCTTCTTTTATCCTTCATCGTTTTGACTGGGCCAATGTTATAACAGGAGATCGTTCCAAACCTGAAAAATTAGTAGTCAGATAATTCGACCAAAGAACCATGTGGCTTTCTAGAGTCACTGTACAGAAAAAAGTATGCATTCCCTTCTAATCCAGTGCAGGATTTAAAACTAGAATCAACTTCATCAATGACCATAATTAAAAGAGATTCATATAATGGAACATAGGTATCATCACTGATCATTCTTCCAAAGAGTAGAGATATGAGAAAATTAAAGCTAAATCAACAATAAAATGCTTGAACCTCCATCGCGTGTATGAAAGTAAACTATATTTCCATTATTTTTTATTATTAGGTGTTCTGTCTTACGACAGGTCCGTTCCTTTTGTCAGTGAACTCAGAAACCCAATGCACCCTGTCCTCTGCCTTTTTCTTCAGCCCCCGGAATGTTCTGCTTTCCTTCAAGTCATATAGTATATAAATAATCCTACTATCCAGACTCCCTTTCCCTCAACCTGGCGGTATTCGACCTAATTTCTTTAGTGTAATAGGCATACTTTTTCAGCAGACCCCCAGGTACTTGAACTTTTCCACCTCATGGATTACAATTTTTATTTTCAGTGGCAATTAATTTTTTGGAATCACCACCACTTTTGACTTTTCATTGTTTATCTCTATGCTGTATAATATAAGTCAATACTTAGATATTATCTTTTAAAATTTATGAAAGTATAATTCAAATTGGATAATTGATAAATGAACTATTGCGTATACTTGACACTTTTATTAACCCTTACAGGACGTTAGTATATTTTGGTATTAACTATTTACATTTACAACGAGTGCTATAATATGTGTCAAATAAGTACACACTGATAACATGACATAAGATACTATTATTGACCACTTAATTAAAATTAAAACTAAAAGTCAAACAATTCTAACAATAACAAACTAGTTTAAAAAGTTAGATAAAAGTAATATCAGTCGAATAGGAATGAACTAATAACATGACATAATATACTATGAATGACAATTATTTTATATGAAAGTAAAATTTAACCAATCGTAACAGTAACAAACTAGTTGTGAAATAAGTTATACTTTGGGGCAATTTAAAACAATTTAAAATAAGGTGTACAAAGTTGATGAGTGGTTTAAATTGTAACATTTTAGTGTTCAAATAATTTCCATAAAGGTTCGATTAGTTTGATAATAGTCTAAATATTATCTGATGTTTTGGTCCTTGTACTCCTTTCGGTGTTCCAGTATTTGTCACTGGAACGTTATTCAACTGACATGTTTCGGTACTATAAACAACGTATCATATTCATGTTCTTAGATAAATGATTTAAAGTGTTGATTAAAATTTGGTTGGATGAATGTAATTGTTCATTGAGAATTTTTTTTTGTGAAGAATCACTGCTTGAATGAAAAAAAGCTTCAGCAGTGTTTAATTTTGTTCCTTTGTGAGAAATGTGTAGAGGTTTCATAATTGTTCGATCGGTCTAGTTTGGTAGTTTAAATATTTTAGATTTTCTGCAAATTTTTATTTATTCTATTAAATTTAAAATTAGAAATATGTTCTTCATAACGAGTTTTAAATTTTATCCAGTTTATTAATGTAAATGTTTTTGCATTCACAGGTAAGTTGATAAATACCATTTTTAATATATTTATCATTAGTATTTAGGTTACTTTTATTGAGGTTCTTCTTAATATTATTGTTGGTGGAGAAAGAAATATTAGGATTGTGTTTTTGTTGATGATGGTGATATGATGGGTTTTAGGACCAATGTAGTTAAATTTAATCAATTTTTCCGTTCAGTAGTATTATTGTTTTCGTTTATGAGGCTAATAGAAAAATTATCTGACTGTAATTTTTTGTTTTGTTTTGTAAAATTTTGTAAATAGTAGAATGGGGATATCCATTATTTACTGCAATTTGTTTGATTGTATTAAGTTAAATTTTATAGTTAGATTTGTTGAGAGGGATGTGAAGTTATCGATGGATTAGACTGTTGAAAATAGCGATTTTATGAGAGGTAGGGTGGTTTGAATCTTTGGGTATTATTGCATCAGTATGAGTAGGTTTTCTCTATATTTTATATACAAGTTTGTGGTGGGAATTCTTGGTCATGTTAAGGTCTCAATAGTTGATGCTACCATTATTTTATGTTTCAATGTTGAAAGATAGTTTTGGATGGATATTATTGACTAAGTCGGTGATGGAGGAAATGTTGTACTCATTATTAAAAACAATCAAGATATCTACATATCTACAAATAAAAGTGATGTTAAATCAAGTATTTAGGCTGTTGAAAATGATAGGGTCGTATTTCTGTAAGAATATTTCAGATATTGTGCACAACTAGTTTGTTACTGTTACAATTGGTTAAATACTTTCATTTAAAATAATTGTAAATAATAGCATATTAATAACTATCAAAAATACGCTTTTATTAAATTATATATAAAAGTGTGTGGTGTGTTTGTCAAGAAAGAGAGAATGTGTGTGAGCAAAATAGTGTGTATGAAAGTACGTGAGAGAGATAGTGTGTGAAAGATAAAAAGAGAATATATGAGGGAGAATGCGTGATAAAGTGTGTGAGAGTGTGTGTTTGAGAAAAAGATAGTGTAAAATGTTAGGAGAGATATTGTGTGAAAGAGATAAAATATGGGGTCATGTGAGAGAGAAAGAGTTAGAGAGGAAGATATTAGTTTAGAAAGATAAAATTAAAGTGAGAGACATTTATAGACAGGTCTTGAGAGAGTGTTGGAGAGAGAGTTAGAGAAGGAGTTATAGAGACCAATTGAGTGTGTGAGCTTGAGATAAAGAGAATTTGATGAGAGAGAGAGTTTGAGATAGTGAAAGTGAGTTTGAAATAGAGAGAGAAATTGAGTTTGAAATAAAGGGAGCGAGATTAATATATAGAGAAAGCGAGAGTGATTTAGAGATAGTTTGAGATAGAGGAGTTTGATAGAGAGCTTTTGAGTGATGGAGAGCGATCATTTGAGAGATAGAGAGCGTTTGAGAAAGAGAGAGCGTTTGATGAGAAGAATGTTAAGAGCTTATGAAAAGATATAATAAATATAATGGGAGAGAAATTGTGTGATAGAGTGTGTATGTGAGGCTAGATAGTGTGTGGGAGAGAGTGATAAATTGTGAGAGAGATTTAGAGAAGATCGTATGACAAAGAGTGTGTGTTATAGTGTGTGTATGAGGGAAAGAGTGTAAGTGATAGTGCGTGAGAGTGTTAGAGAAAATGTGTGAGAGACCGTGAGAGAGAGTGTTAGAGATAGAGAATGTGAAAATATAGATGTGGTACACAAAACATTACAGTACTTTGAAATAGCATGTCCACAAAATTAACTATAATCATGTAAACATAACTGAACTTATTGTATTTGTAAGAATGTGAAAAGATAGATGGGGTACACAAATCATTACTTTTAAATATCCTATCCTCAAAATTAAGAGTTAAATTAAAACATAACTTATGTATTTGTATTGTGTTACTATTCACTAAAATACACATCAAAACCCATTATATAAAAAAAATTAACACTAAAACTCATACTTAAATAATTAAAATGCTATTTTTAAACATATTCATGATCATTTTATCATTTTTAAGCTTATAATACACACCAAAATACATTTAAACTTTATTTTATCGTGCGCGAAAAAAAACCGTAGACAATATCTTCACGAATTTAACTTAACCTTTTAAATTACTCAACTATGCTCAATATTATTGATTTAAATGCGAATTAACGATGATAACATTTCAATAAAAAATGTTTCCCCAGTTTAGTCATCTCAGTTTAGCTGTGTATAACCAGTATTCAAAGAAAAATATTCATATAAAATGAAAATTGTCATGTGTTCGGACCAACAAATAAATAACTAGTTACTATTTTTCAATCAAAGAGATATATTTTATTTATAGATCTACAGTCATGCAGAAATTAAGGAGATTCTCATTGTGCATGTTTTTCATTACATTAATTCTCTTGTAGTAATGATGTTAATATTTAGCTCAGTTGAATACCACACATTAAAAAAATCAGAGGACCTTAGTTGTTTTATATTTTCGATTTATTTTGTTATAAGGAATCAGCCATTGAAAAGGATTTTTTTTAAATTTGTATTAATTCTCTATATACAGTCTAACCAATATAGTAATTGATAACTAAGCTTTAAAGATTAATTCATAATTAATCTATTTTTATGTTAATTTATATGGACCTCATTCTGTTTATTAAATAACTATCTAAGTGTAATTTTATTGTAGGTGCAGTCCAGCTGTCTTTTCAACCTTCTGCTCAGTCTAGAGACTCCATCCCCTGACCCTCTCATATCGGAGAGCTCGTCAAGGAGGACAAGCCTCTCAAAGCCATAGATTTCTGCTACCATGACGAGAATGAGATGGTAACGGTCCTGGATTGTATCTCTCTCTGTGTCATGGTGGTCGCGTACGCTGCCGACTCCGTCCGGGGTCATCAGATGCTGGTTATTTTCCTACTGATTTGCTATTATAATAAAAACAATTGTTAATAACTATAGTGTAAAAATATAGATAGCCCACATCCATGGATACGTGAACATAATGTTGAACTGATTTATTCAGGTTTGCTGGTGACGAGAACTCTAGAAAAAAAATGTTGGCCAGATAAACTGAGGGTGTATATTACCAAATTACTTCTCATTCCCTCTTCACCAAGATGCGGTTACATCGCTTATAAACTATACCTTCCTAATTCATATCCCATTATTTTAAATGATTGCATTTAACGTATAGGGGTAGTAAGATGGATGTGGCAAAATTATATGATAATAATAAACGTATATGTGTAAGTTAAGAAAAATAAACGATTAACAAAGTAATGTACATAACATATTGTCAGTAATTGTTAATTTTACGTCAATGTTATTCCTAAAAGGCAAACCTAAAGCCAAGAAACATGTGGAAAGACTAGACTCGATGGAAGGATAACATTATATTAAACCCATATATGGAATAAGATATAGAAAGGTGGTAATAAACATAAAAGGAATGAACACAAAATGGCTTTTACCATGGAAATAAGAATTCAGTTTTCCCATTTTACATTGCTGCCACTGAACAAAATCAATGTTATCATCCAATCCCCGACATAGTATTCATTCTATTGGAACTAATCAACGGGGAATGTAAAATGCGCAACGCAACTTCCTAAAAGAGGGAATCAAAAATAAAAAAGTAGAAAAATGAAATTTTAAAGTATGATAGTACACATAGAAACATGTAAAAGGAACAACATAAAAGACAAACACAGAAAATTTACAATAGATGCAAATGTAAAATATATCTCTATGTATTCAACCAGAAAATTATGGGGTTTAACGTGATGGAACGGATAACATTAGTGTATAGATAGTACTTTGTGGTGTACTTTTGAAAATTTTGCAATTAACTTTAGTGTTACTAATGCTATATCTTAAATAAGTAATTCATCCCCATAATGTATCATCTACACTCACTCAGACCCACGTTCGTTTAGGATGTGAAACCGTCCAAGTATCTGTATATAACAATGTAAAGAAACAAATAATTTTGGAAACCATTTTACCCACCCTGGGCTACGTTTAACCAATTATAAACAAATAAAAGTTGACTAGGTTTAAATCTCTCTTTCCTTATTCTTTTTCACTAAAATTATGTTTTTAATCTGCCCTTTTAAAGTAAAAACAACACAACTTCTATCACGTATAAACATGTGATATTCGGGTGATATTAATTGCAGATGAGCCATTTTTCCACTACCAAAAAACTTTACTATATTAAAATGTAGTCTGTCAACATTGTTTTTGTTATTTGACAGACTATCTTGGAAGCCATTTTGCCATGTTATATTCAACACATTCAGCTACCCAGCTACAAGAAGAATGGCAAGACAGAAAAGGAGATTATTCACCAAGTGGCAGTGGCAGTTAAGACTCTTGTCAACAACTGTGAAGCTCTAGCCAAGTATGTATGACCTCTTTGTAGCTGTATCCTTTGTTTACCCTGAAATTAGACGTCTTATGACTATTCACACTACGGCCCTGTAATATAAGCTATTCCATGGGGGAGCCAAACATGGGGAGCTTGCTATCTTCAGGGCAAATAAAAGTTACGTGTATTTAAGATTTGACCTTTATTATCCAATTCTATCATGTCAAATTTAGTATATCGTTCATGTACCTACCCTCGCAAGATACAGAATATGAATTTAAATGCTTTAAATGCTAAGAAAATCACCAAAATACCTTGGAGAACGTAAATGTCACCTTGATTAAATTTTTAATGCTGTACTTATATATTTAAATAGCAGGACAGATTTGAGGCAATCCTACATTTTTAATTAGTTCATTTAGCCCAAGTGTTTTATTCAATTAATTTCATTAAAAGATGGACAAAGAGGTATTTTAGAAGAATTTATCTTGCTGTAAAGGGATTAAGCATGTAAATACCCATTTAATCAATCATAAAAATATAAAAACCATTCTTAATATACTCAGTGGTACTCAAATCTTGATCTCACTCTCATCGGCAACAATGCACTATAAGAATCTGGACGGTCACTGAAGCATGTCCAAGAGACATTTAAAAATGTTAAATCATAGTACCCAAAATCAAACAAACACATGATAGAAATGATATAAAACAAATAGTTGCTTTGTTAATTAATGAATTATATTTAAATAGTGTAAAGATTATATATTTCTATATATTATTATTTATATATATTTATTTATTATTTTATATTTCTATATTCATAGAAATAAGTTAATAGCATAATTTACAGGTGTTCGGAAACTCAACAACCAAACTACACATATAGTTTATTAGAACCAAACGTAATACAAAATCCCTGTACACTTACATCTGGCAAACTATGCTAATACCATCAAATTATGTTCAAAGTTTCGGCGTGTAGCGACAATAGAGCAAAGCTGTGCAAGCATGCGTATACAAATTTCATATGAGTTAGGCACGTGGCACTACACATGTAATAATGGCATGCACTTGCTGTGGCGTAGGACTGTTAATGATGACTCTCAGAACGTATTTTTCTTTCTATAAGGACTGGTGGACTCTTTAATATTAATTGTACAGTAGTATGTTATGTTCTGCTGCCGTGCTCCAAGATGTTGAGGTGTGCAGTGCCAATCAAAATGCAACCTGGGTACAAGCATGACTGTATAGCTTTGCTCACCCAGTGATGTACGCAAAATTTAATGGTATTAGCAAAGTTTTCTGTATGTAGGTTTATCGGGATTTTGTTTTACTTTTAGTTCAAACAAACTATATGCGCAGTTTGGGTGCTGAGTTTCCGAGCAACTTCTATATCTAATAACCTCTATTGTATGGATCTTATCAGGAACTACAATGGACCTCAGCGGGCGAGTCCTGAACATAAAGGCTCCAGCCAGCGCAACTACAGCCGAGGGCCTTATTCTCCAGGGTTTGAGTTCGATGATGACTCTCACTCAAAGTATATGAGCGATCACAGTCGTAGCAAAGTCGTTTACGAGAGAGATCTGGAGGACTCCGAGGTAACAGCCACAATTATAAAACTTGCTAATACTAATGTATGTTATTTCATATTATGATTATTAATTGCATAATAGATTGTGATAGCAAAAATTAAAATTATAAATAAATAGGGGCATGACCTTAGCTACCAACTAAGGTATCCTTTAGGTTCAAATATTTTATTTCGTTAATTTTATGTTAAGATAATTGATTTTCAATTAAATTTGTGTGAACTGCCATAAATATAGTTGTAAAAATTTATTTTCACTAATAAGAGTATTGTGTAGTTTTATAGGAATATATATATATAGATGTTAAACCTAGGGAACAATTACATTGTGATGAATATTTATATCTTCAGATTAAGTAAATTTTAAGGCTGATATTAGATGAGTGGAGTGGTATAAAATCTAGAAATTAAATTGAAATCCACTATATTCTACATATAAATATTCCAGATATATAATCAAATGATAATATATAAATCCGTCTAGAAATCCATCAAAGATTTTCACAAATAAGTTCAAAGAAATCTATTGTAGTCATTTCATTCAACTTTATATGATAATTATTTTAAACAGGTTTTGAGAAATGAGTTCCGAAGGCCACGTGATATTTTACTATCGATGGTGGCAGAATTTCTTACCAAATCCACAGCCAGATTGAATGAAATCAATAAGAAATCCGGACAAGATGGAAAATCCATAGAGCTTCTTGACATACGATCTCACGTGGTAAGATTACTGACATACATTGATTTAATTATTTTACCACATTTACCCTCCAAACCCATTTATCCTTTTGATCCTTTTGCGGCATTTTAACCTTTAAACTTTTTTATTTTGTTTACTCAATTTACTCTTATACCCTTTTTATTTGTTTATAACTTACTTTTTGCCCTTATTAACATTTTTCCCCTTTTGGTATTGTTGCTCTTTATGATTAAATTTATTATTCACTACTTTCACTATTTTTTTGCCCATTTTTCCTATTATCTTATCAACCTCCCTACTCTTTTTTTTCCTATATCTCTTTTACCTTACACCATTATTATTTTACCCTCTTTACTTTTTCTATAACGCTAACCACTTTAGCATTTTATCCATTTTAACCCCTTTGGGCTCTTTTACGGCTTTTCAATTGTATTATCTTTTTATTTAATTCACCCATGTTAACCTTTATACCTTTATAAATTTTAATATTTAATTCTTGGCCTTTTAACCTTTTTACCATTTTTAACCTTTTCGCCCTTTTACCATTTTTGCTAAGGTGTGCTCTTTTGCCCTTATTACTATTTTTGCTCAATTGTGACATTTATATCCTCTTTGACCTATTTGACATTTTGATGAATTTTGGTAATTTTTTCAATTCTTACTCTCTTGATTATATTGCTGAATTTTATTAGATTTACTTTCTATCATGTTTACAATTTTTGGATTTTTTGCTCTATTTACCCCTTATCCCGACTTATCCCCAGATAAATATTTTAGGGTGGAAGGGATAAAAATATTTTTTTATAAATGGTATAAAGGGTGTATATTATAAAGGGTTTATGATATAAAGGATGTGAATAGAAAGGGTAAATAGTAAAAATGTTTACAGGAAAAATGTATTAATATATACATTCTATTTACTAGAAATAAATCACAATATCCAACAATAATTAATATATCATAATGACACGAGAAGAAGAATTTGTTGTAGATAACAAATTTTTCTTATTTACTCTCCATGGACACCAAACAACATTACAAACTGGATTAAATGTAGAAGTAAAGCTTTCTCGTTCCAAAAAGATTCCTTCATTTTCGTTTTTTAATTAATTAAATAAATTCTAATCAAAATTTTGGCTTCAATGTGCATATTATTTTCGTGCAAGTGGCTACTAATATTTTGATTGCATAACTTTTGTGCAGTGGATATCGTTCAACGTTTTATCAGACGTACAAACAGTTCATTTTATTAATATATATTTATTTATATAAATATTCTTTCTTCTTTTTACTTACATAAACTATATATCTATATAAGTAATCTTTCTTCTTTTCTTATATAGTATAATTATAGGAAAATAAGAAATATTACCTAGATAATATGATCTTTGAGTCCGACTAAGATGTATTGAACGAGAATTAACAAGCAGGTGGGGGGGGGGGGGATGTTTTTTATGTTATGAAAGCAGATTCACAAAGCTTCCACTGCCACGGTAAACTGACACTGCAATAAATTTTCAAAATGGATATCCAAAAGGAACCTAAGCCTTAACTTGACAGATATTGTTATTTTAACCATCTGAATTTCTATTTGAATTTCACACCTCTCTATTATACGCAAAGACACTTAAATATGTAAATATTATGCTGAAACCACAGCAAGACTTGCCAACCCAACCAAAACACGCCACGACGACAATAGTTTCAGGACGACCATGTTAGAGAAAATTGTTCTAATGATTCTTGCTTTAAATAATCATAAGATATTATTGATTACTCTGTTTGTAAAATTAACTAAAATAAAATCATGCTAAAGGAATGTTCTTACCATTGTTACATATTTAACCAGGCTTTACTACATATACTGACTAGAGTTTGTTATATCGAACAGTTTTACATATTTGCCACTATTGTAACGCTATTTTTGGTAGTTGTTTTAAACTGAAATACATCAGTGCACACCTTGTGTTTCCAGCGTCTAGCTGATGTTGCCCACAGTCTTCTTAAGGTGTCTCCTTATGACCCAGACACCATGGCATGTCGGGGTCTGCAGCGTTATATGAATGATATACTACCCTCCACCGAGTGGACAAATGAGGCCATGAGACCTGCCCTTATTACCATCCTTCGTCGTCTTGATAAAACATTCAACAAGATCTACAAGAAACCTTCTATCAGGGTGAGCTTAAAATATCTGGCCTGTGTTCAATCTTTGAAAAACTATATTACGCCCCAAAAAATTAATAAATATTTTCGCGAGATGGCAACATTTTAGTTATTTGACGAAATTAGAATTATGATTAATAAAGCCAATGAATTTATAGACTATTTTTTATTGTGTCGTGAAGATATAATTATTAAGATATCATTACAAATTAAGATAATTAAAGAATCAATTACTAAGTTACAACTTCAAGTAGTTGACATACGTCCAATCTCTACAACAAATAGGATGCGAGCAAGCTTTAAGTTAACGAAGCCACCAACTTTCTATGAATTTTCTTGGCTAAACCTTGAAGATTCTTGAGCCTCGAACTCAAAATCAACTATATTTATTTAATTCCACAATCTATAAAGGGGTGGAGTCTAAATGGAGCTGTTACATAACGTTCAATCAGGAAATGAATATGACCTTGACACGTGCCAACAAAAGAGAAATACGGTCGTCTTGACAAAGATGAAAAGAAACACCATTGCATTATAAAATAGGAAACTGAATCTTAAGTTAAGATTAATTTCAATTTATATGGGTAGCAGACACAAACTACAAGACACAAGTTTAATATTATCTTGATTAACGCTAAAGTTTTAATATTTTCTCTAGCGTCACACTGATTGGGAGGCCGCTGCTGGTTTCTTGAAAGGAATCTACGAGACTTTGTCACGTTACCCTTATATAGTCCACATGCAGCACCTCAAGACGCTCATCAACACCTGCCAGGTAAGCACATATTTGCTATGCAGCTTTCAGGGGAAAATTGAACACACTCCAAGTTTTACTCCTTATTTACTAACTTTTTTAAATTTTTAGTCTATTTGAGGTATTTAAAGTGCACTTTCTGAACCTACTGATTATATCAGCACACGAGAATGTATCTGAGCTAGAGTGAAAATATCTACCAATTTAGCCGGGAAAGGTATTGTCACATACCTTCCAGGGTTCACTTACATGCCACACTTGACATGGCATATATGGCTTTATTTCCCCACCTAAAAAAGTTTGTACTACGGATTATTATCGCTCATAAAAAAAACTATCGACCTCGGCTGAGTTTGAACCCATAAACCTGGGATCCTGTGGCGAGTACTTCTCCCCAAGACCATTGAGGACAGCATTTAATTAATTACTTACTTTCTTACCTATATACTTACCTACTTACTTTATGCGTTAGTAGAAAAAGATTAATTTTTTCACTTATAAAATTACGCTACATATTGCTATCTTAAACTAAACTAACACATAATCACAACTTGATAAATTGTAGCGATTTATTTGAAATATTTATTAAAATAAAATAGGTTTATTGGTAAATTGATTTTTTTAGGGTAGAAAACATAGTTCACATACGTTTACTAGTTCATCTAACTATATATTTTGTAATATCTAGGCATTAAAAATGTATTTCACATTTTCTTCTAGTAATTAGATAAGAGTAGACCAGGATACTAGCCTTGCTCGTCCGTAAGGGAATGCGTGATTACTTGTACGTAGTTTTAGTCTAATATTATTGTATAATTTAATTTTAATTTAAAGGTCGTTTTCTGACATAGGATTGAATGGTAAGATTACGATCTCGCAGCAATGAACATTTAGGTTCCCAAAACCAGGAGCTAGTTAGTTAGCTAATTACCCTTATGGAAATCTATACTATATTATTATAGAATAATATTGGGGCATTTTAATGTTTAAATTTCAGTCTTACAATGTTTAAAGATCTATAGAAATGTACTATTAAATATTATACTATTGAATACTATACTATTGGAAAATATAATAATTCAGTGTAAAATACTACACGAATAAAATATTGAAAGAAACTATAGAAATAAAACGTAAAAAAAATACAAATGCATAAAAATAAAGCTGCACCAAAAGCAAATAAAATAACTATGTGGGCCTAAATGAAAAACTAAGATATTCATCATAAAGAGCCATATTTATTTATAGACTATTTTATACAACCTATTATATATGGATTCATATACTAACATAGAAAAGTAAAGATCTTATAATATAATATAATAATTAATGTATAGTTATTAATTATTCAACTGATATTCTATCGGAATATTTCTGTAATATGTGACAAAAGTAGTTTCATGCCAATTGCTTCTCAGAAAACTCCTTGATTTTTTTTTTTAATTACGATCGTTTTATATATAAGGGCAAAAGTATAGGACGGTAAATTGAGTAAATACCTCATCATGAAAATGTATAGACTGGGATAAACACAAACTCGCACGTGATTAATGGAAAGTTAAATTTATTTCATATTATGTTTTTCTATACAAGAGCTTTTAAAAAATAAACCAATTCTCAAATATTTATTTATATGCTTGGACATGTATTTATAGTGGTGAGCAATAGGGAATCTAAGGTAGTTATATCTTACTTGTTGTTCTTTTGGAGAACTTTGGCTTTGTTTTAATTGGGATCGACTAACATTATTTACAAAATAACAACAACTGTGAAATAGGAAACTTAATATTCATTAATGATAAAATTTTCAGTTTATGCTGATAACTAAACTACCAAAAACTAGATCAGTATGCAATCGTGCAAATTAATATACTAATGATTCGGGCTGCAAAAATGAATAAAACCTGAACACATAGGAAATATGTAAAACAATACCACAATAGTATAAAAAAATAGTATAATTTAATTATATGGATTTTTATTATGAGTTTTTAAGCCCATACTAGAGGTTTAAACACTATGAAGTTAGTATAAATTTACCCCCAACCCCCCACACACACATACACATACACATGCACATATCTAAACACACCGTTCTCTTACGGGTGTACCGTGGTCGCATACTACACCGCCACCACTTAGTTCGCCTGACTACTCACCCTGTTTTACTGCCCTGTCGGAGAACACATTCGAGGCCGAAGGCGAGCTTTTTCGACCAGTGCGATCCACTCACATAACAAAACAAACTCAATCTAACGTACTGGAAGCACAACCTGTTGTTTCATCATCAAGATCGATGGCAGTGAATAAAGCGCGTGCGCGATCTGATAAACTTGGCTAGCTCTCAATCGTCGTGTACTCGCCCCCCCCCCCCACCCCCGTAATCCAAGACCAAGACTTCATTGCGTTCTGCGCAGGCGCCGATGAGGTCTTCTAGTCGCCGATTGGACAATATGATATCGAATTATGGCTATTCATTCCAACCCCCTTTTTTTTCCCCTCTAAATTCAAATGAATAAAGGCGAGTGTTTGACATGGGAAAAATCACTCTTTGATGCCACTAGCCGTTAGAGGAACTAATACTCCCAACATGTAAGTTGACTTAATGATGGCGAGCTAGTTAGAGATATTGCATCGTTAAATGGTAGACTGTAGGTTATAAATTGATTCTCCAGTATGTGAACAGTTTAGCAGAACTAAATGTAGTACTTTGGATACTTGTTGTACTATGATGTTTTGAGTAGAAGTTTATTACGATTAACTTTCAATATGTTTGTATATCTTATTTCGCAGGTTAACTAAAGTAGGTTTTGGAGAACTAAATTTAGCACATTAGATACTTGTTATACTATTATGTTTTGATTAGAAGTTTATTACAATTGACTTTCAATATGTTTGTATACCTAATTTCGCAGGTTAACCAAAATAGGTTTTGGAGAACTAAATTTAGTTGCTTAGATATTTGTCATATTATATTGTTATGATTAGAAATTTAGGACAATTTACTTTCAATATGTTTATATATCTAATTCCGCAGGTTAAACAAAGTAGGTTTTGGAAAACTAAGTTTAGTAATTTAAATATTTGTCGTGCTACATTGTTTTGATTAGAAATTTATTTGAAGTAACTTTCAATATGTTTATATATTAAATTCTGTGGGTTGACAAACGTAGGGTATGCTAGTTTAGGAGAACTAAGTATAGTACTTTAAGTAGTTGTCATGATATATTGTTTTGACTAGTTAATCAGGAGTATCTATGTTTTGATGACCAGAGCGAGTAAGAATGCGCCAAGCCTAAATTCTAAATATTATGTCATATATATATATATATATATATATTTATATTTTACATCTTGTTATATTTTTAAATAAACTGGCCAAGGCTTAGTATCTTGTTATCTCCTGTTTTGTTTTTGCGAGGTCCCTGCCTTATATACAATATATATTTAAATAATCAAATAGGGAATATTTACTTAACTTGAGCGGTGGTCAATAAGGATCCCTGTGATTTAACTAAATAAATGCCTAAACCATTTAAGGATGGTTGACGGGATAGGAGAAAAAATGTGTATATAGCTAAAAAAATCTCTATACGTTATCCATCTACTCTGACATTCTCCACATTTACCTATCTTTGCATACTACCTTTGCTTAAACAACTTTCATATACCAAGCTATATATGTATTTTTATTCTTAAAACTCTTATTGTTTATTTTTTTTACACATTCGTTTACCACATTTAACCACGTCTTACATGGTATTCCCCTTTCGTTTCCTCCACACACTTACTTTTAATATATTTGCTTTGTCACTCCATCTTCACTCATCCTCCCTTCAACATATTCCAAACCAACCTTACAAATGACCTAGTTGGTTTCCTTTCAAACTGCACTTCTTTAGACCCCAATCATTACCAACTCTGTACATATCAGCCTTTCCACCTACATTTCTTTGATATCTCATTCAAACTGCATTTACCATGTTCTTGTGTTTCTATAGACAACCCCAAGCTTTACATACATACAACAATGTTGGCGTTAACACATTTTCTATAAATATATATTTGCTTCTTTCGGTACTATCATTCTATTCATACCCATACCAATTGCTTACGGATGAATTCACTTATCGTCATTCATCATCCAGCCTTCATTCAAGACATTCTTCCAGATCAATAATCATATTATTGCACCGTCTACACCATTGGTTAACGCCTAGCTAAGAGTAATGTAGGGGATGTGATGAAAGACTACGTTTAACGGAATCCGACCACGTGACTGCATTCCCATCACAAGGTCTGTCAAGTGAGAAGGTTTGTACAATATCTTGCGGACAGATGACCGGCGCCAGACAGAAGTCGACACTTACCCAACCACGGTCACTACAAATAATCGTTTAATTTTTATAACAGTGATCATTTATACCAAGCTGGTAATCATTTCATGATCCGTTCCTTTCAAAAATTATCACATTACATAGTTAAGAAGCAATTTAGACGATTATTCACTCTGCTTGTCACTACATTCAAACGATTTAATGAATTCTGCAAGTCACTTCTCATTCTCAGTTATTAATACGGCATCATCTACATAGCAACTTTCTCACATTAACACTATTCAGTTTTACACCAAATGCATCCTCCCAAGCATATAGCATGCACTTAACCATTAATACACTAAACAACCTTGGAGACATAACACAACCTTTTATAACATCCCATTCAATGACAAACCATTCACTCAAAGCTCCATCCACCCTGACGCACTATTTACTTCCACAATACATCACTATAATTACATTTACTATAATCATTAGCCCGCGTATTACTACACGATTACATTTTCTAGCCATGCATTTACACCATACACTCTCAGAACATTCCATAAAATAGTCCTAACACTCGATCGTACGTTTCTCCAGATCAACAAATGTACAATAAGCTTTCTTCCTTAGTGCCATATATTTCTTAATAACTATGTTCAATGAAAATATCTGGTTCCTGCAGCCTCTATCTGGCATGAAACCACATAGCATTATCCACATCTTTTCCATAATTTTTCCGCACACTTTTTCAACTAGAATTCTCTAAAAAACTTTGGGCTGGAATACTCAACAAACTAACTGCCCTATAATTTTCTTTTATTCACTCCTACGGTCTTTGCCTTTGTACAAAGGAACAGTGACAGCATTCTTTCAGTCAATAGGAACATTCGAAATCCCAGCACACATTGACCAATTCACACAATATGACAAAAATTATTACATTGCTTATTTAACTTATGTATTTCATTTGTGATTCCGTCCACTCCCACAGCTTGGCTCTTCTTTAACACTTTATTATCCATTAATATCTCAACATCATTAATTATTTCACTTATCATAGAAGTGTCCCTAGTTTCGGCTATTTATTATACGTTTTTGTCATAAAATTGTTCAAAATACAGCTCCAATCGCTCTTTTATACAATTTTAATTACAGATCATTTCAAGACCTTCATTGTGAATACCAAAGGTCTTTCTTTGAAATACTTATTTCATTCTCTTTACCCACTTCCAAAACAGCACGCTATTTATTTCAAAATCATTTTGCATTCCTTTTCCTTAATTTAATTATTTTGTTCGTTACTCTCCTGATCTACAATATTTTCATTCGTCTTTTTCTCTTTGTATATGTTCCACAACCTCTTACGTTCTGTTTCCCTCTTTACATTAAACATTCGTTTTTAAAATTCTTTTATTTCTATCACTCCACCATACATCTATTTTTAAGTTTTCTCCCAATGCAGCACTACACACATCTTTCGCGTACTCAACCACAACCTTATTTATTGTTCCAAGCACCTTCTATATCATTATACTAATTTTGACATGTATGCTCTTATACAGTTAATTTTTCATCTCGCTATCTTTTATATTGTGTCTCCACAATTTTATCCTGCAATTTTTACTCTTTCACTCTTACTTACTTAGTACTCTTGCGCTTCTCCATCACAACTTTCCTACCTGATTAAGCTATTGAGAACATTAGGAAGTGATCAGTTTTACATTCAACCCCATCCACAGCCCTGGTAGTCTTTACTAAAGTCTATTAAACTCATCCTCTAAATTAATTAACTGGGTTTCGGTCGTACCAGGACTCTAATCAAAGTCTTAGTGCTCGAGATCAATCAAAGGGAAGGTGTGGGGGATTATGTTTTGAATGAACATGTGCTGTCACAACTATGGTGTGTGGTAAAGTTTGTTAAGATAAAACTAATATAAATATTAATTGATCATTATTAATGGTATAATTCGAATGCCTGTTTATATTGTCACTGTGCAGGCGCTGATTGTAGGTGACAGCACAAGTGCAGGCGGGGTTGAATGTGTGTCATCAGCAACCACGGCACTCATGAGTCAGGTCCCTCCACCCCACTTCTGCTCCACTGTTGTAAGACTGATAGCACTGCAGATAATCGCCATCGGGGTGAGTTCATATTGGAATGATGATTGACTTCAACCCTATTGTTATTGAAAACGTTATATTTCACTAGATAATGTTGTAGGGACAATTAATTGGTGTAATCTCTTCAATATGTAAACGCCCTTCTAACAATAAGTTTTAATTGAATAAGGATTAGATGTCTAAACCATGACTCAATTAATTGTATTACCTGGAATGAGAAGATCTATACTCGAATCTGTTTTTGGTATAATAAAATAATATTTACTTAATAGTTGTCCACTTTTCCCGACATAAATTGGTTTACCTTCACTTGATATGCTACATTCCACATCTCTATGCTATTATCTTATAAATGAATACCACCCAGATGAGTAGATGAGTATTATAGTAGTAAGAGGTGGAATACAGATATTTAAAAAAATCTTATCCCACAAGTGTTAAGTGTTATAATAGTATCATGTTAAAATTATCTTTCAATTCATTTAAAATATATTTCTACGAGTATTACCATGTATTCACTATTTCATGAAAAATCAAAAACATTTTAAAAAAACTAGTTAATGTTATTCAAGATACTAAGCTTTTTTTTTTTTTTTTGCTTAGTAGGCCTTATTATTTGTATTTAATAAAGTTGAGTAACTTTAATCTTACTGTTAACAATATTATAACTTTAGCATCTATATATTGTAAGAGCCAATCTCAAGATCATGACCGATTAGCTAGGAAACTATATAAGAAATTTTCAATCCTCGGTCCCGGCACAGATTTATCTGATTACCAAATCCTTCCTACACCTCTGACAAGACATCTTGTGAACGTGTGGAATGCCAGGCCGCCACCGTGGTTTGGATTCCACGTTAAGCTGTAGGTCCTTCATTTCATCTCACAATCACCCTACCATTAACATTAGCGTAAGTGCGTATAACCCGAACGGGTAGTAAGACGCGGTGCTAATAATAATATATAAGAAATTACGTTCGAATAGGAAATTATATCGAAATGTGTTTTTCTATATTCCTCACCAGCCAACAATAAAATTTTTATTTTAAAATACTTTTATTATACGTCTTTATACCAAGAGAAAGAATTGTTACCGTGAAAAAAATAATCTAAAAATTATGAGAAATCTTTGTGTTTTATAAAAATAGAACACAAAAATGTGAATTTTACCATTTTATTTTATTTCTGTCTGTATGTTTGTCTTTCCCTAGGAATGTATCAAAAGCGGATGTATGAATTTGTTTCACCCTATATATTTAGATTTTATAGGGTAACCTAAGGAATTAATTTTATATATATTGAATCTAGCATTTAAATTATGGTATATTCCCAAAAGATGATTTTTTAATTATAAATTCTTCTAAAGTGTCTTAAACGATTTAAATAAATTGAGATATTGGGAAGGGTTGTTCACAAATGACAATGTATACTTATTTTATTGGTAAAGAGTCGTTAAATGTTAACTAACTGATGAATTAATTTTGTAAATGGCTTTAACTATTTTGCTAAAAATATATATCTTGAAAGTTTTTGACATGACAAATAAAACTATGTTATTGTTTTTTGTGAAAACATTATTTTAAGGGTTATTTAGTGATGGTTTTTTAATTTAAGTATTTGAAATATGGTTCAAACAATTTAGTTCAAAATGGGTACTATTAGGTTTTCTACATTATAAACAATTTTTATGTTTGTATTTCAAAAAAATCATTTTCTGGTCGTAGCTAATTTTTGTAAAAATTGACAGTCTTTGAAAATATATCTAACAATTTTGTTCAAATTGGGTATCTTAAAATTATTTAAATATAAATAATAATATACCTTTATTTTTCTAAAAGAAATTAATTTTTGGTAGCCTACTATCAACAAATTATATAATATCTAAAACTTTCAAAAGTGGCTTTTAAGATTTAGCTCCAAACACGTATCAGGGAATAGTTGATCATGATAAATAAAAAAGTTTTTTTTTTACGAACACAAATAACTTGAAGTCTAGAATATAATTTTTTTTTTTAACTTTGAGATTGTTAAAAATATTTTTAAAATTTTATTTGGGGTTATATATCATTAGTATGATTGTGATTAACAATTTGAGGTAATTTTGTATGAGGACAACTTAATTGATAGTATTTTACTGAAAGGTGAAAGCTAATATTTGAGAATATTCTTCGAAGTTATAATACACAATATTCTAAATTTTGTACAATTGTGTGGTATCATTTATTTAATTTTAATATAGCTGGCTTTATTTAGTTTAATTTTATACATTTTGAAACATTTATTTTATGGGCTACTTCACTATGATGCTCTTCCTCGTTCAAACTGTATTTATACCTAGGTTACGCACTATCTATAATGGATAATGGTTCTTGGATTAAATTAAGTTTACATTTATCTACACTTTTATACAAACATTGAACATATTGAGGTTTCATCTTCAATCTTTAACTTTAATAATACATTTTAAGTTAATATTAATTAATTTTAGTTAACTATTTAAAAAGTATTATTTTCATAGTAACATGTTTATGGTGACGTAACATTGTTTTGTTTGTTTGAGAAAACATCTACACATATTTATAATACCTGTGGTGTCTGTATGTATTTCAAGGGCTCTTTTTCCCACTTACTGATCTCTAGGGCGTAGTGATTTGATTGGCTAGAGATGTAATTTAGCATGTTATCTTTATGAGAAAAATCATCAACCCAAAACAAACCTAAAGGGGGAATAAAAATAATATGAATAAACGTACAAATTGAACCCTAGAGAGCTTAAATATTGTATGACGCTATTGAACCTGCTATATTTATAAAAATAATCTGAAACTAGATATTTCTACTGTACCAGACATAGCGTACAATTTTATTCTTATAAGTATGAAATAGAGGGCTCAAAATTTTTTAAACAAATAGAAAAAATAAGCTTTTTGCTAATATTTCTGATAAGATCACATATCTTTTTAGCCCAACATTTCCCAGCTCTGATACTACAGTATAATAAAACCTTAGAAATAAGCGAACACAAAAAACAAAATATTATCTTAAAAGTAGTATATTAGAATAGAAAAGATAAATCTCAAGGTGAAAACTATCGCATTTTTAGGAGTGACAGAATTATTAAAAGAAACAACTTCTGTTTAAATAGTTCAATGAACTGGTATGTTATTTGACAAGTCATGAATGATGGTTTCTTTTTCTTATGTTCCTGTAACAGTGTGCATTATTTAACTTATGTTATTTATGGCAATCCGTGATTATGTTAATTCATTATATTTCTGTGAATAGTATATATATTGTCTATTATTACATTTATTCTACTCCTTTAAGTGTAAACCTATTTTCTATTGTGTTTGTGTAACAGAGGTAATTGTTGTTGCGTGGATTTAATATCATTTACATCTGTCCGTTGGATTTGCCTTTTTAACATCATTATGTCGTAGGTATTTAGGAGAATTTCATATTTGTAAGTTACCAAATAAAGTAGCCTGTACTGTTCTCCACCCTTTTAACTTTTGCCAATAAATTGTCTACTAAGGAAATTCACGTTCATAGATTACCAAATTATGTACCATATTTTTTAATTATGTATATATAATATCTATTAGTGTGATTAGTTATTCCTTATTTAGTTATTTTTAATGTAATTTGGTTTATTTTATCTGCTAAAATTTTAAAGAGAACGAGGAGGGGGGCTGGATTTGTATTTAATTTGCAATTCAAGTTACCTACCTAGTTAGTTAAAACGTTAACGCCCAAGATGAAAATGATTTATGCTGACGTGGCTTCTATCAGAAAAGCAAACCTAATAAGTTGGGATGAAATGATCATAGCACTTAAGCATGATTTATATGTGTTTGATAAATTATTGAAATATGTAGTGAAAAATAGGTTCCATTTGGCAGTAGAGTAATTTTTTTGGGTGAAGATTTACTTTAATATTTATCAGTGTTTCCCCATTCACATAGAGCCACTATAGTACAATCAAGTGTATAATATTACCTTTTGAGACTAGAGTTTGTGATTCTGATGCTGACTATCAACTTACGTTCACAATACTTATATATAGTTCAAGAAATCTGAATCTGAGAGAAACACATTCCCTCAATAGCGACAGGCTAGAAATAGATATCGAAGTACCAGAAAAACTTAAAGTTAACGACATAATTAAGGAAACTTTTGGTAGTCGACCCAAGGCCGGGTATATATTTGAAGTTATTTCAATAATGTATTCAAAGGAACTAAAGTGAGTTTTTTTTTAAATTATTATGAAGAGAATTTGTTTGCTTTTCTAGCCTGTACGCTATCAATTGGGATTACAAAAGGATAGGGATATTATTCCAGTTGAGTTTCTCAATAGTCTTATACTCTTTCAGGCATGCCTCCATATAAAATGAATTTTAAAACAGATGCAATAGAAATATTTGATTAAATATGAGTACTAAGAGAGGATTGTGTATGTTAACTTGCTTGGTAGTTGAAAAGTTGAACAAAAATTAATTTAAGCAACCATCCTCATTATCTTCTCCAAGATAGTCCAACTTTCATACCTCGAATAGATCTCGCCCATAACGACATAGACCTGTCTTTTGTACTTTTCTTACAACAGTGCTCAGTTTGACTGGAAGTTTCAATGACAATTAATAAGTCCCAGGGCCAAACCCTCAACAGATTTGGTGTCTACATTTTATGCCAGTTTTTAGTTTGGTCAGCTATATGTGTAGCCTTCTTAAGATAGCGCCACGCTACAGACATTAGCGTGTAGGCAGTACACAATGTCAAAGTACCCTTATAAAGTAAGAGAAAGAATTATATCCCTTAAAAGTAGTACATCGAGAATTTGTTATAAAGAAATATTATATTTAATAAGGAATGTAATAAAACACATCAAGTTATTCAATTTGAATAAAACAAGATATTTTCTCATACACACCAATTGCCTAAGAGCCATGAACACAAATTTTGCTACTTTCTGTTATGAAAAATCCAAAACAACAGGGAAAATACTTGGGAAAAATCCGAAGTTTCATAAGTTAGGGATAGATCTAGCCCCTAATATAAAATACAGCTTAACCATAATACTATTTTTAAATAAGCATGCTTTATTAGCTACTCTTTTTATACTAAATAAACATATATAGATAAAACTATCACTATCAATTTAACTAATGTACTAATCGGCATATAACATTTTTATTTATTTTGTAAAAGTAGTCATATGATTTTTATGACCATTTAAATGGAGATTGGCTGGATTTGAATGTAAATTTCACCATTCAACTTGAAAGGTAATGAAGAATTTTCAGAAATAATAAAGTTATATTGGCTTTTGAACTATAAAGTAAACGTCAAATAAATGATTTAAGTTTCATTTTTATTAATTTAGTTTAAAAATAGACTAGATTTATACCATCTCTTTTAATTACTTTTATTTTTGAAAAATGCCACCTAAATGTTAGGACAAATATATAAATTACATAAGAAAATATTCTTAAACTGCTTTCAAAAACTACTGTCATGGCTACATACTCATCTTTTCATCAAAAGTGTTTCCTACTATTTAATATCATTATTTATAGCAAAACTATGAGGAGTGACCAAAGTTTAAGAAATCCAAAGGCAAAATTCACCATAACTTCCATCTCTACATATGATACTATATCCTGGAAGCCATTTTAAGGGCAAACTAAACAATCTGACAAATATCAAATATCACAGATTGTTGTTTAAACATAAAGCATTTTATATTTTGGTTACATTTCAACAATTGTTTGCCATCATATACCATTTCTAGCGATGGTTTTGAATCGTTTAGATATATTTATTTAGACATCTACATCAAAAAATTGTCAAATTTGGTCATCTTGTACAGAGCTTTAAGATGTTTTACAATATAGTCTTTAAGGTAAACTAACTATGTGTTTGGAAATATAAATTTAAGGATGATTTTGAATGCATTTAATTGAATGAGATAGTCTTTAGGTTATCCTCTTCTTCCCATTTCTCAAATGGATCTTTGACTTTGCCTATTATAGGAAAAGGTGACCTTCATAAGCTCCTACTATTTTTGAATATATACCTAAAAGTATTTTTATAAATTAACGTTGATAAAAATATGTGTAGGTTTTCCGCCCCTTTGCTTTTTTTTTTGAGTTTGTATGAACTTGCATCACAGTTTATTGTTTTGTTTTGGCTTGCTGAATTATTGTGTTTTTATTCCAGATATTCAACCATCTGACCTTGGTGAGGGATTCTATCAAGCGTTGTAATGTGGTACTGTTGGAGATGTGGTTTGTTTCTATAGTGCACCTAGTAAGGAAATATCTGAGGAAAAAAACCCTGAATGATATCAGATTTTCTGATGCTTTGTGTTACATAATTTTTGTTTTGTCTGCCTTTGGGGGATAAATCTACCATTTTGATAAAACAAAATAATTTAATCTCTAATTCTTAACCTTTTGTTTGCTTTGCGATGTCTCCTTTTAGAGTTTTAGACTTTTCATTATTTTAAGATGTTCCAAATAACATTTTCAAGATCATATTGTATGAGTTCTTGATTAAATTTGTATTCGATTGTTGCACTTGTTAAATAGCAGTCACAGTTTTATCGTTCTCTGTTGAATGTTTCACTGTATAAAGAATGCACATTAACTTTACTTTACTGGGAAATATACAGTTGTTCGCAAATTCATATCCCAAACTGCACATATAACTTCTTTGAACCAAAAGTAATAAAAAAATTCATATACACTTACATCAGGAATCCTATGCTAATACCATTAAATTGTTTTCAAAATTTCTACGTACAGCACCAGGAGATCATAGCTGGCAAGTACATGTATAAGTTGTATAAAAGTTGGGCGCGCAGCACTGTAGATGTAATAATGGCAAGCACTGTGATGTAGGACCGTTAGTAATGATCCTCAGAAACGTATTCGCATTATTATATGGACTGGTTTATTGTTTGCTATTAATTGTGGTATGTTCCGCTGCCGTGCCCCAAGATGTCGACGTGTGTAGTACCGTGAGCCTAGCTCTTATGCATCCTGTTGTACATTCATGCTTGAACAACTTTGCTCTCCAGGTCTGTACGTTGAAACTTTGAACACAATTTAATGATATTAACATAGTTTTCCAGATTTAAGTGTTTTAAGGATTTTGTATTTTTTTTTTCGTTCAAACAAATTATATATGCAGTTTTGACTATTAGTTTTCAAACAATCTGTATAATCTTGTAATTAATTATGACATTTACAGTAAATAAATCTGTTTGAATGCTAGAAAACTTACAATTGTATTTTATCAACATAACGTAATAACGTATTTGTAATTCCACAAAATTAATCTATTATTGAAGTGATAAAATTTAAATATTGATTTAAATAATATTATTACAAGCTTATTAATCTATAACTGATTTATTCTATAGATACGGAAGAATAATTGGAAAGGTTTTAAAATACAAACAAAACCATTTGGATTAGAATAGTGATTGCTTTGAATATCATTTTTAATAAAATTAAATACATTTCTAAAATTCAAGTGTAGATATAGTATTTTATTATTGGTTTGCCATAATGCCCTTGATAACAAAGTTATCAAGGAACGTGCACAAATATACTGGCCTTTTAGTTGTTTTGCATTTCAAAAATGATATTTGCCTATCTAACATATGTAGTAGTGGCATGTTTTATCTTAGTTGAATGTACAAGTTTAAAGTGTAAGCATTCATTATTTTCAATATTTAAAATTGAAATGAAATGGTTTGAAATTTAATAGAGACCAGTGGCAGTTGAAGTGTAACTGAGAGGATAGAATGCCATTACCTTTCCCGCTTCACCATAAACAAAATTGGTTTCCTCTTGAATAAATTTGGCCTCCTCTGGATATATTTCACTTCCCTCTGATATTATTGAATACTAAACTGAAACATATTGTCTTGCATAATTCTAAAAATCACTTATAGAAGCATCTAATTTTCAAAAATTGGCCAGAGAATGACCATTTCAAATAGTTTCTTAAGACATACAATTTTAAAATAAAAAAACCCTTTTAAGACCATTTAAATAGTTCTATAGACGTCTAATTTTTTTTTTAATATATCATGTAGGATCACTCCAAATAGCAATATGAATAGCTACATACATACCAAATCACGGTATTCCCTTACAGGGTAGGCAAGAAACGAATATATTATATATATATATATATATATAGCTCAAACAACAACGACTTTGACTTTAATCCATCCTAACTAGCTTTCTCAACACTGGCCTATCCTTACACACTTCCTGCGCTTCAACAACATACATGATTCACTCGGTCATATATGCACTTTGATTTATTAAACTATTAATATTTATCTATTGCGCAAATTCTTCTATAACATTTAACCTCTTCTTACATTGCTGACCCTTCCTTTTGATCCATACACTCTTACATCATATATTTGCATCGTTACTCGATCTACACTCATCCTATTACATTTTCAAACCATGCTTCAAAGGGTATTCAATTTTTTTTTTTTTTCAAATAAAGGTAGAAACCTCAGAAAAATATAGAAATAAAATTGAAGTAGTTCACTTAGATTAAATTCTAGCTTATGGAGTTGATGATATCTTTAAAGATTTCCAAAAGATTATTTCCCTTTTAAAATTAAATGGATGGCATATTAGGATAAGATTAAACTCATAGATTTCATAAATCAAGCCTGGTGTTTATAAATGATGTTAATATATTATTGTTTTAGGAGACGTATTCACTGGAGCAGGTTTGTGGGGGAAGCTCTGTGTTCCCCACACATGACAAGACCGAGAATATACTCATGAACCTTCTCATGCCTCTCTGTCTCAGAGTCGGTAGTGGGAGAAAAGGTCAGTGAGAAGAACGATTGTATCCTAAGCAGTATTGTATTGTAAAGACCCTGTAATTCTCACGATGATCAACCACATCTTAGATACTTTAATCAAAACCCAGTGGGGTCTACATTTTATTCCCCACGTGACATGAAATCAGGCCAGCTACGTGTCTTTTGGAGTCTTATAGATATAATAAGCTAACACAAAAGAAAAGGATGAAAATATAACCATACAAATTGTATTTTGTAATATCTCAAAATATTAATGTAATGACAATCAAATATTGGAATATTTTTTCCGCATGTAAACCTAAGTAGAACTAAAATCTCATCGGCTCTAATAATAATAATATCTTTGAAAAGTAATGCTATAAAACTGAAACATCTGTTGAAAAAAGCATTGAAGAAAAAGGACGTGATGAACTGATGGTTACTAAACCGATCCTCATCTTCCCATTCATTGTCAACCCACTTACTCTGCATGACTTATGGAAAGTTTTAATTTATTTACTATACAAACAAATACCTAGGGTTAGTGAATCTGTGCCAGCTTATGGCTCATATATAATCAATACCTACCCACATTTCCATCTTTCTACAAAAGCTTACGTAAGCACATTCGTTTGTCAGGCCAATTTAGGCCCTCTTAAAGAAAGGTCCGAAGGACCCTGGGACAGGGCAAAAGGACCTGAGTTACGGATAAAGACCCTGGTATGAATCTAAAGGACACTGGGCTTCAGCCCAAGAGGCCTTTGTCTAGGGCCTCACTTAAGAGGGTGCATTTTAGGAAAGGAAAAATTTAATCGAAACTTAAAAACGAGACATTCTTATAAGATAGTATAACTATTATTATTGGTATTCTGTCTTATGACAGGTTCATTCCTTTTGGTAGTGAAATTAGACCACCAATGCACCCTGTCATCTACTGTGTCGGTGAGTTGCGGCCTAAACATGAAATCGTAAGATTTTCTGCCCGGCTTTTTGAGAGACAACGTACGAATTGCGGCCCACTCACTTAAAAGAAAGGTATGAGTTGCGTTCACCTAATTAGAAGTGTGCTTTATATCATGCTGTCTTAAATTTCAGATATAAACTATCCTCCTAATATCCAAACTTAGTCAGTTCTTGTCGTTCAATGGTTTTGGCCAAAATTTGAAGGTTTGTTAGATTAGGCTAGGATAGGTTAGGTCAAAAGACTGGGCCGCAATTCTTACGTGTGTCTAAAAATGTGGGCCCATAATTCACCTGTCTCTTTAGAGGTAAACAACACGTGTGCCAGCAACTCACCTACTTGTCATCTGCCTCCTCCTACAGCTCCCAGAATTATCTTCTTGCCTTCAAGTCATCAGATATTTGAATCTTCCTTCTTTCTAAGCTCATCTTTCCCTCAACCTTGCCTTCTACAACGTCCTACAGAAACTATTTTCTACTTCAAATGTGTTTGTTACAGTTTGCTTTGTACCAAAGAATCAAATACAAAATTGTTCTGTTCTAGCCCACTCATTTTAGGACGTCTTCATTTGTTACCCTGTCTCTCCATCTGAACTTCTCAAGCTTTCTCTAGTACCATATTTCAAATATCTCCAAATATTTATTTTCCTTCTTCCTTATAATACAAGTTTCTGCTCCATAAGCACGATGCTCCAAACATAGCATTTCATCAGTTTCTTCCTCATTTACAAACTCAATTATATAAGCTATTAAGGCCCTATTACACGGTGCAACTAGTTGATAGCTAGTTGATCGGCGCTTGCAGCTGCACAAATTGTTACGTGCAAGTAGTTGATGCCACCATTGGTAGGTGTCATCTAGAGAAAATGGCATCGAGAAATGAGGAGCTATTTTTAATTGCCTTGCTAGAAAAAAAGAGAAGACGCATGCCAAGAAAGCATGTATGTATATACGATGTTATCTTCAAGACTGGATAAGGGTCTTTTCTACACGTCATTTGAGTATCTGTGGTCAATAACCTTTTTTTAAATACTTTCATATGTCTACATTATAATTTGATGAATTGTTGACCTACATAAAAACACTCATATGAGGAGTATCCCACCAGAAGTCGCAATTGCGCATGAAATTAGTTGCATAGTGTATTACGTTACATTTAAAACAATGACCCAGCTCAAGTGCGGACAACTAAATGTTGACCGTGCAGTTTAACTGCATGGAAACTGTCCGCAACTAATTGCCGACCATTCCACTGAGGTTTCCTCGTGTAATGACTTTCATTTAAATAAATTCTTCTTAACATTTTCTTCAACTAGTTGCATGAAACAAGTCTATCCGTAAAATAGGAGCCTTTGACACTAAAAAGAAAATATTTGTTTTTATATCATAGAACGATACAGTTTTAATGGAATTTAACCCATTAGGGACCACCGTTCCCATTAAGGAACTTTCAAATTTTTATTTTTATTATTTAATGTTTTGTAAGAAGGTGGTATTTTTTATGCTCTTTATGAAGAGTTGGTCACACTGTACCTGTTTTAGGTGCTAAACACATCCCAGCTGTTTCACAACAAAGAACACAACATAACTTTTGAACAAAAAATTTCACCAATGGCTTCTCATAAAATGTAAGTAGTTTTTTGTTATTTACTACAGTTAATTTACTTTTAAATATATATTTTTCTTATAAAATATCATACTTTTACATTACTAATAAGTAATTTTGTATAATATTTCTAGGTTTTTCAAATTTTCTTCATAAAATATGATGTTCCCAAATGGGAACGGTGGTCCTGAAAGGCCCCATGTTAAATGATGTTGGTTTTATGTTTCAGATTGACAGTAGATGAAATAGCACGTTTACTTGAGACTGATAATGATATATGTAATGCTAGAATATATGTGGCACCTCCAATTAATAATGCTGCATCTGATGAAGACAGTGGTGAGGAGGATGAAGCTGATCTAAATCGTCTATCGGCTAATCAGTTATCAGCGGGTGTTGAAGCAACCATCACTCGTGTAGAAGAAGGAATTTTAGTCAAAGAAACAGTGACAGCAGAACAACTACATCAACATAAATTCAGTACTTCATCTACTATTGGAGTTAAAACAGAAAAACCAAGTGTGTCTCAAGGTAAGAAAAAAATCAAAAATATCGTAGAAAGAGAATGGATAGCAGAAGACATTCATTCTGGTTCTTTGGAACATGGAACTTCCAAAATGGCTCACTGAATGTGAAAATTCACCTGTTGATCTTTTTGAACTCTTTTATGACACTGATATAATAAGTTTGATTCGTGATATGACCAATTTGTATGCTTTACAGAAAGGTGAACATAATTTAAATTTGACATTTGAGGAGGTACGTGTGTTTATCGGAATTTTGCTCATTAGTGGCTACAGTCCTGTGCCGAGAGTAAAAATGTACTGGGAGCAAGCTCCAGACATGAACAACCAAGCGATCTCAACAATCATGTCTAGAAATCGCTTCCTTCAAATTATGAGATATTTACATGTATGTGATAACAGCAATTGATTGAGGATAAATTTGCTAAAGTGTCTCCCCTTTGGCAAAAGCTCAATGAAAGATGGTTAAAATATTTTATGGTGAAATAAACTTGTGCGTAGATGAAGCTATGATACCGTACTTTGGAAAGCACGGTGCTAAACAGCATATCCAAGGCAAGCCGATTCGCTTTGGATATAAAGCATGGTGCCTCTGCACAAGGTTAGGTTACCTAATACAAAGTTGTTGTATGCCGGAGCAAGTACTGGCAACACAATTCCTGAGCTTGGTGTTGGTGGATCAATTGTTACAGAATTTAGAAATAAGATTCCAGCAGAAACCAAATTTAATCTTTTTTTTTGATAATTCCTTTACTTCTGTAAAGTTACTGAGTCACTTGAAAACAAAAAACTGTACTGAACAGGAACAGTTAGAAATAATAGAATTGAAAATGCACCACTGACAGATGTAAGAGTTTTCACTAAAATGACTAGAGGTTCTCATATTCAAATGACTGATAAAGTATCTGGAATAACATTAGTTCGCTATAATGACAACAATGCTGTTACAGTAGCATCTACTCTAGCTGGTGTAAATCCGATAGGTAAGACTAGAAGATACAGCCAAGCCGCCAAGAAATATGTGTCCATTGATCAGCCTCATTGTATATCACTATATAATACATACATGGGAGGAGTAGATCGAATGGACGAGAACATTGCCAAACTGAGAATACATTTACGAGGGAAAAATTGGTACTAGGCAGTTATTAACATTTCCCATAAATGTTTCTGTCAACAATGCTTGGCAGCTGTATCGTCTTACTGGAAGTACTAGAGTTGAGCCTCTGGATCTTCTAGCTTTTACAAGGCGTATTGCTCTCACTACAACAGAAGTACAATTGCAGACCATCTGTTGGCAGACCAATTCAACTGAAACTGCCTCTAGATAAGAGAGTGACACCAGAAGTTCGATTTGACAAAGAGGGACATTTCATAACAAAAAATGAGAAGCAAACTAGGTGTGGGTTGTGTAAAAAGAATTCCCGAATGAAATGTCTAAAGTGTAATGTTGGAATGCACGCTAATTGCTTTGTGGCTTTCCATAAAATATAAGATTATGTAGTTGGTAGATTTTTCTTTATTATTATATTTGTTATTACAGTGTATCCTATATAAAAAAATCTAATTCTATATTGTTTGTTTGTGAATTTTTCATTATTATATCCAATATATAGTATTTTCATGTATGTCATACTCATGACTGTTTATTTTATAAGTTTCATTTAGTTATTTTTATAACATGTATCACTAATTTAATTATAAATTTGATGTGAGTGAAAATATATAATTTTGTATAATTAATTATGTGTATGTTTGATAAGTTCCATTCATGCTGCCATAATATGAATGACACTAGTAGAAGATAAAAAACTAGTAGTCATTCAGGGCCACTGTTCCCGTATGGGAACATGATGATGATTATTAACCTGTACTCATTCAGGCCCAAC